>VWZE01006801.1:161623-227787 GCA_013396675.1 Eubucco bourcierii | reverse complement strand
AGTCCAACCCCCCTGCCAAGGCAGGATCACCCAGAATAGGCCACACAGAAATGCATCCAGCTGGGTTTTGAAAGTCTCCAGAAAGGGAGACTCAACAACCTCTCTGGGTAGCCTGTGCCAGTGCTGTCACCCTCACTGTAAAGAAGTTTCTCCTCATGTTGAGTTGAAACCTTCTCTGTTCCAGTTTGTAGCTGTTGCTCCTTGTCTCATTGCTGCTGACCACTAAAAAGAGATTGCCACCCTCCACTTGACACCCACCCCTCAGGTATTTGTAGATGTTGATCAGATCTCCTCTCCATCTTCTCCAGACTAAACAGGCCCAGGGCTCTCAGTCTCTCTTCACATGGGAGATGCTCAAGTCCCTTAATCATCCTTGTGGCTCTCCTTTGGACTGTCTCCAGCAGGTCCTTGAATAGCATCCCTGAATGATAGGGCTCTCTAGCTTTCTCCATGCAAGGTTTCTTGCTGTTCTCTGAAGCAGCTGGTGGTGCTAGTGGTGTATCTGAACATATGATCATCTGATGTGATCCTCTCATGTTTTGTTATCAGCCCCAGATCTGACCCTTCAAACGTCTCTCTGATGCGTCTTCGCTCCGTGGTGTGCAGTAAGAGGTCTTTGTTCTGGTTTACAGACGTTTCCTGATGATGCAGATCTAAACTGAGCCCAAGCTCATTTGTTGGGAAGGTGTTCCCCTGAACTCACTGTGTCTTGGAAACTCTGAAGTGCTACAGCAGCTTTATAATGGAACAGCAGCAGGCAAAGTCTCTCTGACACTCATTGGGAGCAGCTCTGAATGCCTCGTTGGTGACCTCGTGTTACTTCTGCACTAGTGTTCAAATCCTTGAAGGAGACTCCCATAAGTTGTTTCTTATACACAGCTTCCTCCTTCAAAGAGCCAGTAAAGGAGGCAGTAGAACAAAGGATAGAGTCACTTCATGAACTTCAAGCTTAGCAATGTCATAAGGTGTCTTGCTAGTGTTGATATCAAGTGAGGCCCTGGCTACCTACCATGTAGCTAAAGAGCAGATGACCTCTTGATCATTACCTCCACATAGCTGTGGACCACTGTGTCCCCAGTAGAGCTGAAAAGATGGAAAACCCTGGGGAGTCATTCCTAGGCAGCAGATAAAAGCAGACCACTGTTGGTGTGACTCCTTCACTAAAGGTTGGAGCTAGATACCCTGAGTATCCTGCAGACAAGACCTCAGCAAGTCATGTTATCTTGCTGCCCCCCTTTCTCCATGCGGAAGGATAACCCTTTGTGCAACAGCCTTGGGGGGTCATGAGTCATCAGCCCAACAAGAGTACCCCAGAAGTGTTTGTTGATTGCATATGGTATGACTGAAAAGTCACAAAATGTCTGTTCCTCACATTGTTTGTTTGGGCAGCACACTCAGTAAGCTCACTGGACACCCCTGTTGTGAACCTGTGCTGGAATCTGTACTGAGTATACTCATTGCCTTTGCAACAGGAGCTAGGAAGGGTGAAACAGCTGTGTCTTTGCAGGCTTGAGTCACTTTTCCCACTCCAGTGTAGACAGATCCTCTGTCCCAAGGGTTAATCCAATTCAGTCAGCACCTTCTTCAAGGCTTCAAAATTTGGATCTGGCTTAGATTGCTGAATATCACCCAAAACCCTACATCACATTGTGAGTATTTCTGTAGCTGCTTAGGCGATGACTCCTGTTGCCGATGCATGCATATTTCATTGCCTGTAGTGCTGATGGTGTCCTAGAAGTTGTGTCCCTGGCTTTGCTATTGTGTGAGCTGCAGCTGGTCCCAAGCTTTGGTGGTTAGCTTCATGGCAGAGAAGATGATGTTATTTGGCATGAGGTTGTGCTTATAAAGAACCAGGTTCATTCCAGCATTTCTGTAGCATGCTTCTCTGGTCCTCCAAGAATATCTTGCAGCTGTTTTGAAAAGCTATACCTAGTTGTCTGCAGGATTTTCTTCTTGTTTTCAGATTTATTTTTTTTCCCTGTCTGTTAAAATGCCAATTGTTTTCCCTTCTGCATTTCTCAATTCAAACTATTTAGTGATAGACTTTTCTCCATGGCATTCCATCTCATCTCCTAACTACTGTGGAGTGTTCATCAGTATCATTGATGAAGATTAACCAGTTCTGCAGGAAACCAGCACTGCCAAGCAGGCAGGCTCCCACTCCTGGGCTTGCTTAGCATATCTGGTATTGTCAGTGACAGTCCCTCTGTGAGTCTCTTGTGGGTGACATTCTTGGTGGCAGAGCCCGAGGAATTATCAGAAAATACTTTCTGTGTCCTGGCAGTTGCACTTGGACACTTGCGATGCTGCCTTCTGGCCTTGGCATTCACAGAGCTCTGTCTGCATTTCATAGGAAGGAATCACAGTTTGCTTTTCAAGGCCTAGTCCATGTCCTCTGCCCTAGCTGCCTGCAACACTGAAGTCTTTCATTACTCAAACCTTCCCAAGCCACCAATAAGTTTCTTCTTCTGTTCTTCAACCAGTTTCCCTTCCTTCTTCCAGCAACTGCCAAGAAACTTCATGGGTCCATCTGTCCTCCAGGCTAGGCAAAACAAGCAGAGCTCAGAGCCACCAGGCTGAGCAGGTGGGTGAGTATAGGGTGGTAATGGAACTTCTTTGATTCATAGCATTAAAACTCAGCAAGATTAAACTCACAACCAGTTTCAGAAGCCTAGGTCACTGCTGTTCTTGCCACTTCTCACAGACTGGAGTTATCCATGTTCACTACTACACCCTAAATGCTTGCACTCAGAAATCTTAGCTTTTTGCCTGCTGTGTCTGTGACCCCAAAGGTGGCTGTTTGGAGTTGATCAGTTCTGGAGCAGTGACGGAAGATAACCCATCTCAGCATTCCTGAAGAGAGCCAGAGAGAGAGACTTCCTGATAGGGGTGGGGCCTAGGGAAGGCATTTGGGATGGCTGCCATCCACAGACACATCAAAGGTGTGAGTGGCTTTTATCAAGAGGCAGTAAAACTTTAATCCAAAGCCCACTTTATGTATTTGCCACATATTTAAAAGGGAACTGATTTCAGAAATGCTTTTGAGAGTTTTAAAAATTCCCCTAGACTTTTGTCTTACAACTTTCTCCACTCTGGAAACCTGATTCTGTTGTTTTTGGGACCCCAGATGTATGGGACTCGTGACTGCAGGGAGAATGAGAACTAAACCCATTTCTAAAAATCTTCTAACTTGGACACAAATAGTTTGGTTTGGTTTATTTTTTTTCACCTATCTCTAACCCTCTCTTAAACTCCAGGGTTGCTTTTTTAAATCACAGACCGCACGTAGAACAAATGCCACCTCCTCAGTCAGAAAGTGAGACAGTCTTAGGTTGTGGATGCTCCCTCCCTGGAGATGTTCAAGGCCAGGCTGGACGAGGCCTTGAGTGACCTCTGCTAGTGGGAGATGTCCCTGCCTATGGCAGGGAGTTGGAACTAGATGATCCTTGAGGGCCCTTCCAACCTTACCATTCTATGATTCTATGATTCCCATTCACTTGTCCAAAAATCCCTCATTTCCAGCACAGTAAGGCTGCAAGACACCAGCCTGAGTGCTTGCCTCTGAGTCTGGAGCCTTAGACTGACCCTGTCTTGCTGGAAGAAATCTACCTTTAGCGTGGAAAACAGGAGCAATTCCCTGGCAAGATCAGAGGATCTGTAACCTTTCATTTTCTTTCTGTTTTTTTCTTTTGGTGTGGGAGAGTTTAAAGATCACTGCTTTCATTCGGAAAGGGCAAGTGACTTTCCCATGCCGTAATACCTAGCAAGTGTTGAGAGTATGCGGTTACATAAAGCCATATTTTTAATACAACCGACAGACTGTCTTGAGAGCTAAGTGTTTTTTGACAGTTTTTATACACCTGCTAATTCAAAGCTCTTAACATGTGCCAGTTAAAAAGAGCCAGGCACTAAAACATCCAGCAGGGGCTCAGCTGCACACCAGAGCACAGGGAATCCATGCAAGGTAGAAACTTGGCTTCTCTTACAGGACCAACTGGTACACCACTAACTCAGCTCAGATCTTTTGTTTCCCACTCCTACTTGGCCTTGAAGATTCCTGCTTCTGTTTCAGACCTGAAGAACAGCTAACATTTCTTTGGGTTTCTACTGTTTGTTTTGCTCAGCTGTTGTAGTTATCAGAAAGAAAAGATGCTAAACATCCTCTCAGGGCTCTGTCCTTAAAAGAACTCCGCTGACAGTACCTCCTCAGTCTCCCCTGATAAATTTGTGCCCCTTTGTTTTCTGGGCATGTGGTTGTTTCTTACAAGCAATGCAGGCACAGGCATTGGCAAAGCCCAGATGGAAACCTTGTCTCTGTGATCACTCCATGATCAGAGTGGGGAGGTGGTTTGTTTAGACAAAGCCTTGCTATCACTAATGTAAAGTGTGCCTGGGAAGTCCCCCTCCTCTTCTCTAAAATTTTCATTCCTCTCCACCCCTTCTGTACTACCAAAGTCTCAGGATCATTTTTAATCCTCTGTCAGCCAGACCTTCCCTCTTTCTTCTAGGGTTTTCTCCTCATACCCTATCTGCTCACAACCCATCTCTACAGAGTGTTGGCTGGCTCTCCATGCCAGATCACCCAGTGACCTTGTCCCTGTAGAGAAAAGCTTGAAAACTCAATCTAACATAAAGGCTAAAAAAACCCCAGAAGGCAGATACAACAAATGCAAGAATGCTTGAGAATTTTAAGTACTTGCAGGTGCTGACACAGGAGTTTCTGTGGTGGAAATTACCATGACCAGCCAACCTCGAAAGGAGAGCATCAAGGTGCCTCTTTCTGCAAGCTCAAGGCTTTTGCAGCTAGGCACTGGGGATGTGTTTCTGTGTAAGTTTGGGCTAGCATGGCAGTGCCACTTTACTGTCCTATAAACTGAGGCAATCTTAGATAAAGCCCTCACCTGATAAATGCACTGCCTTCAGGAGATGGGGCTATGGCATCTCTAGGACTTTCCTTGATCTCAAGGCCAAGAGGCACAATGACGGTCTCAAGTGATAAGACCAAAGTTTTGGGCTCTGAAGACTCCAGGCAGAGCAGAGGAGTGTGAAGGCTAAAGACAATTGTCCTATAGCATTGGAGATATGGTTTGGAGAGGGAGGAAAAATGGCCCTGGTTCCATCTGCATGCCAGGCCTTTTGGGATGTTTAAGATAAGCTGTGGCATCTGTGGAGATGAACCTAGCACTGCTATTCCAGCCGGGTTACAAGTGGACAGCAAGCTTGCCTGTAGCAATGAAGGTACCAGGAGCTGGCCCTCACCCCAGCTGAAGGGGAAGGTGCTCTCAAAGGACACAAGAGCATATAGCTAGAGGACAAGGGTGGCCTAAGACATCCTGGATTTTAAACCCTTGCTGAGTTGGCTGCAAGGTGGTCAGTGGAGCTGATGGGATGTGGAGGGTATGTGTGATGCCTGTAGCCACAGGCAGGAGAAAGCTCTGCTTGGGCCTAGCCTGAGGCACAAAAGGCATGATGGGTTTGCATGCTATGTGATATAGAACCTCAGGTTAGTGTGGACCTGCCTCAAATTACAGCTACAGTAGCTATGCAGTTGGCTATGAGTGGGCTGTATCACCGAGAGCTAATCAAGGGCTGCTTCTCTTATATACTGCGCAGAGCTGGTGGCTGGGATTCTTCTGCTGGGGGCTTTTCTGTAGTGGTCCTGTACATCACTATTCCTTCTTGCACCTCTACTAAGAGGCATGAATCCCTTTCCTTGCAGGCTCGATTTGTAGGCCTTATTGCTTGAACATAACAAAACCCATGATGAGTAACTTGTCCAGGCTGTGTTAGTATCTCTGAAAACTGCACATGAGCTTGAACTGACATGAGAGGTTCTTTTTAACCAGGAAACACAAGATGACGACTTGCCAGGGCAATAGATAAGGCTGAGATGCCACATCATTAACACTCACTCTGTGTGTTGCAGAATCACCTGGCAGGACAAATATGATCCAGATCAGGTGGGTGCACACTGTTACTTTGTGTCAAATTAGCTGGAATGTGCTATAGAGTGTTTGTATTGGCTTTGTGTTCTGCATTGGCTGCAGGAAGACATATGGTACCTCATCTGGCATGAATTCTGTCACACTAAAGTTACCCCATAACAATTCAGAGGGTAAATTGGACTAGGCAAAGTGGTATGCCCTGCATCAGTGGTTTGCTGCATGGATTCACAACAGCCTTAATCCAGTCCTGGGTACCCTTGGACAAAATTTTCTGTCTCAGTGCTGCTTCTGTGTGATGCTCATGGGGATGCTTTCCTGAAGAAACGTGAGCTCTGCTCCTGCTGAAAGATTGTACTAGTGTAATTTCTGAGATTCACTAGCTACTGCACTTCTAGGTGAACTTGCTTTAGCAGGGTGGTTGGAGCAGATGACCACTGGAGGTCTCTTCCTACCCCTACCATTCTGTGATTCTGTAGCTGCTGTGAAATGCCTTGTGTCTTTTTGGAGAGCACCATCCAGGCAAGATTAAGGTGCAGGTAGAATGACTTCCTGTTCTGGAATGACAGAACTGAAGGGGATCTCAAGACGTCCTCTAACTCATAGCCACAATCAAGCCTACCCTGCTTATCCTGACAGACAATTGTCTGATAGTTCCTGCACCCTGCAGCAATGGAGAATCTGTCTCTCAGCACTAGAAGTTTACCCCAAGGTCTGTCTGGAAACTCCATTGCTGCAGTTTAAACCTGAGTCTTCTTGCCCCATTAGCTGCATCTAAGGAGAAAGATTTTGCCTCTTCCCAAGGCACAGCTCTTTCTCTCTCTTACTCTGCAAAGCATTTGCACAGCAGACTCTGCAGTGAGACAGGGAGTGAAGTATGTATGGTGGGAAGCATCCAAAACTCGCTCAGATCTGCATTGAGTTTCCAACACTACTCGAGCCATCTGTGACTCATCTTTGTGCATCAACTCATGTGGACATCCTCAGAGCAAGCAAAGCACTGGATCGCTGCATGCTCACGTGGACAACAGCACCAGGTTTCATGGCTGTTGTCCTCGTGAGAGGACAGAGCTATGATGCAAGAGAAGATCATAAGGAAAGGATGATGGTTATTTACTGCTATACTTGAACTCTGAAACACGCTCAATTTGCAGCTACAAGAAAATGATCAGAGTCAGAATTCTTGTTGAGAGCCTTAACTACTTTTGAAAGCAAGTTGTCTCTCTTTCCATCTGATTTAAATTTGAGAGAACCACGCCGTGTCCCAAAGCTGAATGATTTTATCACCTCTTCACCAGCCAGAGTACATGATGACAGTTTTTTTGATCAAACTAAAGAATAACTTTGCTGCAAGATCTCCCAGCTTTCACTCATCTGAGAAGCCTTGATGTTTCCTTAGACTCCCCTTGCCTTTTTGCTGCAAGGGTGGCTCCCTCTGAGCGTGAAACAACTCTCTAGGGCTGGAGAGCAAAGGGAGGCAGCAACACAACCTCCAGGTCAAGCTTGGAGGTAGGAGCTTCTTTTCTTAAACTCAAAGATATAGACTCCTTTATTTTAAAGTGTGCCAACTAAATTAGTTAGAATTCATGGGATAGAACATGTAAATCTCATTTAGGATGCTAAAACACTTACATTAACTGCATTGCCTAAAAAATGTGCAGAGGAAATTTGATGCCAAATGACAGGACAAGGGGCAATGGGTAGAAGTTGAGACAAAGGAAGTTTCATGTAAACACGAGGAGGAATTTTTTTGACTGTGAGGGTGACAGAACACTGGAACAGGCTGCCCAGGAGGGTTGTAGGGTCTCCCTCTCTGGAGATATTTGAAATCCGCCTGGACGCCTTCCTGTGTGATCTGGTATAGGTGATCCTGCTCTGGCAGGGAGGTTGGAGTAGATGGTCTTCCACGGTCCATTCCAGCCCCTGACATTCTGTGATTCTGAGAAAAGATAATGGGCCTTTTTTCTGGTGTGCTTTTATCTGGAGAGCTTCCTGAAAAGCCCTTCTTTGGATAGGTGATCACACACCCTGGCGGAAAGATAAGGAGAGCATGACCTTAACCATCAGAAGACAACACAGTACTTGAATGCGGATGCACTTTCCCAGCTGCTGCTGACAAACTGATTTCAGGGCAGATGCAATAATGGCTCTGTGTCTTGGACAACAGTTTTCCTTTCCACGACCACGTGCAGTAACAAACCCAGCAATTTCCAGTGCTACTTTCTCCCCAAGAGAAGATCTCTTGTAGACTAAACATCTCCTCACTTAAGGTACCTCCAAGTCCAAACTGGTTCATTTCCTCTAAAGTCAAGTAGTTGAAGTTCAAAGTACAGCTTGTCCTGAGGATTATGGGCTGGAATTTCTGACTATCAGCTATAGAGGGAGCTTTGCTGAGTAACTCAGACCCGAGAAGGACTTCAGCACAATAGGACTTGCCAGGTTTAGAAGGAAATTGAATAGCAACAGCTGCAGGGAGAGCTACTCCTTAGGCTTTCTGGCCAGCCATGTCCTGAGGGTGAGCGATTGTGACCTGGCCAAATAAAGGATCACAAAATCACAGAAACATTCAGGTTGGAAAAGACCCTCAGAATCACCAAGTCCAACCGCAAGGTTCACCCTAAACCATACCCCCAAGCACCACATCCAAACGACTTTTAAATATATCCAGGGTTGGTGACTCAACCACCTCCCTGGGCAGCTCAGGGTGCTTTGAACTGTGATCAGTTTCAGATACCTGAGGGAGGGGACCAGGAAATGGAGCAATTCTGTTTGTTTGGAACCAAGATACTCTTTTTTAAAGGGAGAACAAGAAAGGGAAAAAACAAAACAAAACAGAAATACTGAGTCAACCTAAGACACAGTGTTTGATCTGAAACACAATGTTCCATTTTACCATTGAATTTCTTTCTTTTACTTTTCTGAATCGGGTTTTTCTATAAAACCTCCAAAAGGCTCATTTCAGAAACACGTAGATGAAGTCAACCTCTTTGCTTTGAAAACACTTTGGAATGAAATGTTTTGAAGTTTAAAAAAGAGCCTCCTGTATTAGGCTTGTTGGTTTTATTTGTTCTTTTGGCAAAAGGTACTTGTCGAATCCCGCTTTGGGAAGCGTTTATATCCCTCCAAAATTAAACTCTAGTTGCAGTTACTGTTCACAACACAAATTCACTTGCTGTAGCTGTGAATCCACTGAGGGGAAAACAGAACATGTGATCCAGAATCACAGAATCAAACATTCAGGTTGGAAAAGACCATCAGGATCACCAAGGCCAACTAATAACCCTACTCTACAAGGTGCACCCAAAACCATCTCCCCAAGCACCACATACAAATGACTTTTAAACACACCCAGGGTTGGTGACTCAACCTGGGCAACCCATTCCAATGCCTGGACACTCTTGCCCCAAATTTTTTTTTTTCTTAATGTCCAGTCTAAACCTACCCAGTTGCAGGTTGAGGCCATTCCCTCTTGTTCTTTCACTGTTTACCTGCAAGAAGAGACCAGCACCAACCTCTCCACAACATTCTTTCAGGTAGCTGTAGACAGCAATGAGGTCTCCCCTCTTTTCCAAACTAACCATTCCCAGCTCCTTCAGTCGCTCCTTGTAAGATTTACTCTCTAGACCCTTCCCCAGCTTCATTGTCCTCTGCACTCTCTTGTATTGAGGTGCCCCAAACTGAACACAATACTCAAGGTGTGGCCAGCCCAGAGCTGTTCCACCTCCTTGAACCAGAGAGGAGAACCCAGGGCATTTTGATAAGGGAAGCAATTCGGCTCTTAAGTAATGAAAACACCCAAGTCCTGCTTTCTTTCCAAGGAAGTCCAAGGAGTCCCCTTGCTGCAAGGGGCCAAAATTCCTATTCTGTCCATGAGGAGTTAAAAGGACATTCTGCCACCAAGTGAAGAACATGGAAGAGCATGGGAAGAAATGGCCCAACCCTCTTTGGGCCCATCCCTGGAAGTTTTTAAGGTCAGGCTGGATGGGGCTCTGAGCACCCTGATATAGTGTGAGGTGTCCTTGCCCGTGGCAGCAGGGTTGGAGCTATATGATCCTTGAGGTCCCTTCCAACCCTGACAATTCTGTGATTCTATGATTCAATTTATCTGCTTCCAAGAAAAAAAATTGAGCATGAGACTCGAGGCTTCTTTCCGGGCACTTCCTAATAACTTGGATGATCCAACAAAACAAATGAGTGCAGCCAGGAGTGTGCTCTGCTCCGAAAGGGCAGGGAAATAACTTGCCAATGCAGCAGCTCTGCAGATGTGTGAGGCTGTTAAGCTCCTAATCCCATGTCTTATTTTTATGAATTTTCACACTAGTGGGATCTAATGAACGTTGAGCCCAAAGACATTAATTACTCTGGGTCTTTTTTTTTTTTTCTTTTCTTTTTTTTTTTTTTTTGAGAGGAATTTCGATGGAGTGTAACATTTTAAATTACAAGGTGTGAAATAAACTCTACAAAACTTACAGCTTTAGTGGAGGAACTCCAAAATCAAATAAAAATGCAAACTCACTGATGAAGTCCAATTTACTGTAAAATGCCCTGGATCGTGGTGTTCCAGTAATTTTTTTTTTTTTTTTTCCCCCCTACATACTTTGGTTAAAATAATTTATATCCGCTGCAGTGTTTATGTACCTTAAGCTTTATTTATTAAAGGATATGTCTATTTCGAGCCCAGTTTTAATGAGACATGCTGAAATCTGTAAGGCACAGTGCGACTTTTGTTCTAATCAGCACTAAATCTCTTCTCTTTACTTTTTCTGTGCTGAAAACATTCGCGTGGGACGGAAAGAGTCCTGTGTGTACATTAATTTCGGATAGGTGTAAATATATATATATGTGTGTGTAAAGTAAGAAGCAAAAGTAATTTCTCTTTTTCTGGTGGACAACAAATTATCCATGGGACATCAACGTGCCCTTGTGGCCAAGAAGGCCAATGGTATCCTGGGGTGCATTAAGAAGAGTGTGTCAAACAGATTAAGGGAGGTTCTCTTTCCCCTCTACTCTGCCCTAGTGAGGCCCCACGTAGAATACTGCATCCAATTCTGGGCTTCCTGCTTCAAGAGGGCCAGGGATCTACTTAGAGTGTCCAAGGGAGGGCTACCAGGATGATGAAGGGACTGGAGCACTGCCTAATGAGGAAAGGCTAAGAGACCTGGGACTGTTTAGTCTGGAGAGGAGAAAACTGAGAGGGGATCTAATAAATGTATATAAATATCTGAGGGCTGGGAATTGGGAAGGAAGGGACAAGGACAGCCTCTGCTCACTTTTGCCCTGTGATAGGACAAGGGGCAATGGATATAAACTACAGCCCAGGAAGTTCCACCTCAACATGAGGAAGAACTTCTTTACTGTAAGGATCACTGAGCAGTGGAACAGGCTGCCCAAAGAGGTTGTGGAGTCTCCTTTTCTGGAGCAGCCCTGTCTGGATGTGATCCTGTGTGACCTGCACTAGATTGTGGTCCTGCTCTGTCAGGGAGGATGGGCTTGATGATCTTCAGAGGTCCCTTCCAGCCCCTAACATCCTGCGATCCTGAGATCTTCAATGCAAATACTCCATCATTTAAAATCATGGATGGATGTTATCCTTATTCTTAAAATAGGACAATTACTTCTCTCTTTTTTCTAGGCCAGTGATTTATTTGCCAAAGGTTGTGCTTTAGGTTAGCTGAGAATTTTTGTGAACTCACATCAGTTTGACGAACTGTTCTGGCAAAGGAAGAAAAAAGAAATCCAAGTTGTTTTGGTTTTGTTTCATAATGGAATGTTTTGATATTTCATTTTGAAATCACACCCTTAAACTAAAGTTAGCATCAACTTTAAAAAAAAAATATATATACCCTGGAAGCCTGGAAGTGTCTTAAAACTGGGAATTAAATGGGACCTTCCTTAGGGCTGTTGCTTGGGGGAGTTACTTTGAAACTTTTTTCCTATGTTCTCATTCTCGTGAGGAAATACAAAATATTTTTGATCAAATAGATTAATCTGAAAATTGGGATAGTTATGACCCTTTCAGTA
This sequence comes from Eubucco bourcierii, assembly GCA_013396675.1. Taxonomy (NCBI): domain Eukaryota; kingdom Metazoa; phylum Chordata; class Aves; order Piciformes; family Ramphastidae; genus Eubucco; species Eubucco bourcierii. The sequence continues at coordinate 215,824 of VWZE01006801.1, read as the reverse complement.
GAGCATTAGGAGTAAGCTCTAAAAATGTTATCATGTTTTAGGGACTTAATCAAACTTAAACCATATTTCAAGGCACTGTAGAAAGCTTGGCTTTCACTAACACATCAGTGCAAGATAAAAGGTATCTAACTGCTTAGCCTTTACTGATAGTACTGGATTATGGATATGAAGCTGGTTGTGTAAACAGCCCTTGTAGTACCTAAACCATTACTGAAAATGGTGCACAGGTTCCTAAATCCTTTTAAATGTAGTACAGAGCTTCCTAAAGCCTTTTATATGTAGTACGCTGCATGGATGTCTCGGGCAGAAAAGTGACTCTCCCTGCAAAACAGGGTTTGAGGAAAATGAAAAGGTCCATTTCTGCCAATTTTTGTTTTGATCTGATGAATGAAGGAAACTGAAAAATCTTTAGTTTAAAGATGCCCCTCACAACAATGTCAACCTTCTGTTTTTAGAGTGGAAAATGGAAAATTTCTGGTAAAAAAACAGCTCTGTCATCTTTTTACCCAAATATCTGTGTTTCAGGGGCTATCTGTAATGTACGGAAGGTTTTGGGGCTGCAGAACTTTCCTTCCCGTGCTTTCCTCTGCACACAGAGCCACTTACTTTTCTGATGAAGCTAAAGACACAGCTTCACAGCAAAGCAAAGTGAAGTCTGGGAGCAGAGCAGGGGAGACTTTTCTCTGTTTCGTGGAAAATGTTTGCGTTAGAGGCCAATGCATTTCTCACAAGCCAACCCCAAAGCCCAGAAATGGCTGACCAAGGAATTTAAAGGGAAAAACACTCAGAGTCAGGGAGCAGAGTAATAAAGTATAGGTTTGTTCTGTAACAAATTCCAGCACTTGTGAGACTTTTTTAGACATATGGAAGTCTATTTAGGAGGAAAATTGGTTGCAGCCGCTGATTCAGAACCTATTGGAACCAGTGGAAACGTTTCCATTGTCTCCTGAAGAAATGCTGTTTCTGTCTTTCCTTCTATCACTAGCCTGCACTTACTCTCTGAGCCATATGGATTTCATCTCCCTTAAAGACATGTAAGAGAAGAGAGTTTGGCTGTTTAATGGCATGATGTAGCTATGTGGACAGGAATGGTTGATTTCTACTTGATTAGCTACAAATCAGGTAACCAACGCCTCGCCTCCGAGCGGCTGGCTGCAGAGGAGTTATCTGGGTGCATCTGGCTCTCCTGTTGCAGAGCTGAACTTCTTTAATCACATCAGCATGTTAATTGTGCCCCCTCAAGAAGAACTTGGAGGAATAAGGGCCTGTGTTTTGACAACCATCAGATTTTTTTATTGCTGACCATGATTGCTGGGCTATCCCTGGGAAAGAGCACTGGATAATTGCTTGTCTGGGTAGTACCCCACTTCAGCTATTTCAGCTCAGAGACTTTTCTAGAATTAAACCCAAAGCCAGGCTGCCTGCAGAGGGTGGGCAAACTCAACCCACCAAGAAGTGATTTTAAAGGATTGACTTGTGCTCCAAAAAATGGGGAGATGCTCACAAGCACTCCCTTTTCTCATAGAGTATCACCTCCAGGTGTACTTACAATCATTGCCACTATCTACCTCATGCCACTGAGGCCAGGACAAGTCCCCACAGAAAGGCTTACAGCCTGCAAAGAAAGAAGTGTTGGAGCATTTCAGCCTCTAGGAGAAAGCACTGTTATTTCCAGATTAAGGTTAGGTTTGAAAGGGAGCATGAGATCAGATGTGAGGTGCAGGACAGAGGTGGTTTTCTGCCTTCTAAAAACACCCATTCTACTGGAACTGGTCCGAAAGAGGCTTCTACCAGGTACACAGAATGTGTCAGCAAGCAGCTGAGTGGAGCTCCCACAGAGGAGCTGACACATGGACGCGACAGACTCCTTGCTGGCAGCAGAGGCAGAAACCTGGAGCTGGTGTTTTCTGGAGGGAATCATGAAAAATCTGTGAGCACACAGAGCAGGCTGAGAACATAGGCCTGGAGCTCAGCTCCCCCTGCCACTTCAGACCTGCTGCGTGGCCCAGACAAGACCATTCCCCATCCCTTATTCCCTTTCATTCACACCTGCCTTGCCTCCACAATGCCCCATCTGCTTTGGGGTGAAAACTGCCTTATGCAGAGGCATCCATCTCTGCCACCTGGATGTAATGACAATCCCAGGGCTGCCATCATCTCCAGCCTGAGTGGATGTGCCAAGAGGGAAATCTTTCCTCAAAGCGATTCTGGGTATCATCTGGCTCTGTTCCTTGCCTTTCTCCATGGAACTGCAAGTTTTGCAGCAGTCTTCTCTGGGTAATCTGGACAATGAATGTGTTTCTTGACATATAATTAAATTATCCAGTTTAGGGGGGAGGGGAATAAATTTAAAAAAAAAAAAAAAGTGGTTTTGTTCCCATTACAAAAACAAACAAACAAAGCCTGATATTTATTACAGACCGAGGCTACTCAACAAGTGTTTTCTGGAACTCTAATAAATTGCTGAAGAAAGTTTACAGCTGAGCCCTAAAGATGGTTTAGTTTTTCCAAGTGGCTGGGATGTATTTATTTCCCATTTTCTTAACCCACAGCATGGTGAACAGCTTAACGTGCTCTTTGCAGGGTTCAGATGGTGTCAACCCAAACCCATGCTCTTCACCCTGAAACGGTTAACCGCTTTTTAATTTAAACCATGCCAATTATTCATTGCATCTATTTTTTTTTACCCATTTGCACAGCCTGCTGTTTGGGTTTGCTTCCACTTCATTAAAACAACTTCCAGGAAAAAAAATTCAAACATGTATATATGTATATGTGTATATTTACATGTATATATATGTATATGTGTATGTATATGTATATGTATATGTGTATGTATATGTATATGTGTATATATACACACAATCCCACAAGATTTCATAGAGCCACAAGGATGATTGCAGGACTTGAGCATCTCCCCTATAAAGAGAGGCTGAGAAACCTGAGGTTGTTTAGTCTGGAGAAGATGGAGAGGAGATCTGATCAGTGTCTGAGGCGCGGGTGTCAAGTGGGTGGGGCCAATCTCTTTTCGGTGGTCAGCAGCAATAAGACAAGGAGCAACAGCTACAAACTGGAACATGGAAGGGTTCATCTTAACATGCGAAAAGACTGGATGAGGCACTTAGTGCCATGGTCTAGTTGATTGGATAGGTCTGGGTTGGACTGGATGATCTTGGAGGTCTCTTCCAACCTGGTTGATTCTATCATTCTGTGATTCTTTACAGTGAGGGTGACAGAGCACTGGAACAGGCTTCCCAGAGAGGTTGTGGAGTCTCCTTCTCTGGAGACTTTCAAAACCTGCCTGGATGCATTGCTCTGCAGACTACCCTGGGTGATTCTGCCTTGGCAGGGAGGTTGGACTCGATGATCCCTGGAGAACCCTTCCAACCTCTAAAATACTGTGATTCTGTGATACAAAAACAAACCTAAAAACCCCAGCCAGACACCCAAACCACCAGTATCCAGCAAGGGGCCTTTCAGACAAATGGCATTTGGGGTGTCAAGGTTGTATCTGTGAAGTAAAGTGCTGCACAGGTTAGTGATGATCTTACTTTGTAGCATCCAGAGAAAACCTTGTCCTTTGAACAGTGGGTGGATAGAAGAAGTGAACTTGGCTGATAGAAAGGAGGCAGAAATCACAGAATATTAGAGGTTGGAAGGGATCTGCAGAGATCACCCAGGGTAGTCTGCACAGGAATGCATCCAGGCAGGTTTTGAAAGTCTCCAGAGAAGGAGACTCCAAAACCTCTCTGGGAAGCCTGTTCCAGTGCTCTGTCACCCTCACTGTAAAAAAGTTTCTCCCCATGTTGAGGTGAAACCTTCTATGTTCCAGTTTGTAGATACTGGTCTTCATCTTATTGCTGCTGAACACCAAAAAGGAATTGACCCCATCCAAGGAAACCTTGAGGACATCAGTCTCTAGATAGCTGAAGGAGAGCAAGGAAAAGTAGCATCAGTGAGTGGGCAAGGGCACCCATATACAGCTGCTGGGGGGGCCTCCATCATGTTGTGCTGCCCCTGTAATGAGAAGTTCAACCCCTCATTGGGCAGGCCCAGGGACTCTAATCCTGCAGCAGTTTAAACACCTTCCTCACTTCGAGCACATCCTTTGCACATGAAGATGAGTGTGGACAGATGTCCCTGTGGGAACAAGGCACTTAGACACATGCTGGTTGTTAAGCACATGCTTAAGTCTTTGGCTGGATTAGCAGACTGGTAGTGAAATGTTTGCTTTTTGAGTGAGCCCTCAAAACATTAGAAGTTGACATTTTTTTTTCAGTTCATTACTGGGCCCGCCAATTACATCATTCATTTGCAAGATGAGAAAAAGTGTTTAAAGGAGTCTAAAAAAAAATAAATATATATATATATATAAATTAAACAAGATGCAGTTTTAATGACCACTTATGAAGGAGATTTATGGACATGCATAAAGCTGCTTTCCATGGGAGAGGGACTCAGCTTTTAGCAGTTACTTTCCTTTGGAATTTTCTTTTTTCCCCTCTTGCAATATAATACCCACAAATATTTGTGAGTTGTGACTGTGCTCTGAAGGGTTAGTCCTCTTCCAGAAAGTGGGGGTGGAAGGAGAAAAGACGAAAACAGTGGTGCCAATTTGTCTGCCCAGACTCTGATTATGGGAGGTTTTTTTCTTTCCTGCAGGGGAGAGAAGCTGGTGGGACACTTTCTCTCTCCAGGGTTAGGGATATCTGATACCCAGCCCAATAGCAGTCCAGCAGACTGAACTTTCATCTTCAGTAGTGAGGGATTAAAACAAAACAAAAAAAAAAAAAAAAAACCAAAAACCCAAAAAACCATCAGCCAAGTCTTGTGGATAAACTGCTCTGTGAAATTTGCAAGAGATCTTGGAGTTTCTGCTGGGGAAATTAGGGCCATTTGAAAGTCCGATTGTAAAGAGCAAGAGGTCTTTATAATGTGCGTGGAGAAGGGGAGAGAGAGATGAGATCATTTGGAGGAAGGGAGGTGGTTTCAATAGTCTATTTATTTATTTGCGTGCCCCGGGCCCTGCCCTTCTCCCTCCCAGCCTGCTAACCAGTGACCCTCGGTGCTGATTAAAGTTCCCGGGTGACCTCTGAGTGCATTTGTTACCCTCCCTGGTAATAAAACCCCTCTTAAACGGCTGGCTTATCCAAACCCGCCGTTCCTTACACAGCCAGCTCTGGAGCCAGCTCAGGTCTGAGCCCTTGGGAACACGCGGCTTAGCCCTAATTTAGCTTGGCTGTGTCTCTTTAGCTGGCCTGGAGATGTTCCTGGTGGCCATTTCGGTGCCCCCAGGTAGACATGACAGATGAGCAGATAACTGGAATGAGCCACAGCCTCTCTTCCTAGGCAGAGTCCTGGCTCCAGAGGCAGGTAGCAGCGCTGAAATCCTTGACGGGGATGGTGCAGGTTTAGTGTGATGCAGACGCAGCATCCACCTGCAGGACTGTGCCCTGCCACCTTGTGATCACACAGCTCCTTGCTGCTGAAGCACAGCCACGGTGGGAGATGTTCGCACTGATACTGCGGTGATTTCCTGGTGAGATACATAAACCACCATCTTGTGTAGTCTTGAGACGCCACAATGTGTGTCACTGGCTCCTTTCATCTCCAGTTGCTGACCTTTGGAGTCATCTCAAGCCAGTGCTGACACCTGCCTTCTGTAGGGGCAGCCTCCAAGACCAGAGGCAGAGCCAACAGCCACATAGGCATCCCTGGCAAGAGCAAAGCCAGGGCATTGAAGAGTCAGATCTACAGACCATCCAGGATGGAGAGGAGGATATTCCTTTCCTTATAGCTCCTCTTCCACTTGCTTATAGAAAAAGAAGATAAGAAACCAGTTCTTATCATTGCCAGCTGGTGAATGTGCTTGTCATCTCTGTTGAAGGCTAGGTGGCAACTGTTGAAACTCTGCCTTGAAATCTGAAAAGTGGGACTTGTACAGACAAACTGATGAACAAATTTCCACTCGCCCGGCCTCCTTCTCTGCTTCTGTTTTATAACTGACAAGGCGCATGAAGGGATCCAGCCTGGACTGGGTGGGAGGAGGTCTGAGTGAAAAGGTAGGAACCCTGCTAGTGAAAACTTCAACCCAGGTGCTGAACAGACAGCCTAGCTGCCCCAACCCTGACAATCAAACCTCTGAAACTTTGGGGTTCTCCTAGGCACCATCCAGATGGGACTTTGCAGAAATATCATTCTGGAGATGACTTCCCTGGATGCATTTGGCCCAGGACTCCCTTCCCAACCCTTAGTTGACCATGCCACCAAACCTGCTACATGGTGCCGATTGCAATGATGGTTCCATCATTGTGAGGTAACTTTATCTCTCCCTTGGGTACCACGCAGCTTCCTTCCTTACCCATACCCACATTTAGCCAAAGGAGACAGCAAACAGAGAACCCATTGCTTGGTGTGCTGGGGTCACCTCCCTTATTACAACTGGCATCCAGCAAAAAAAACCCTATAAGTGCATGGCCTTGCCCCACCATCCACGCAGGGCTGGAACCCCATGCGCTGTGCATGTGTGCAAGTGCTCTTCTGTCTCAGGTTCTAAATCTTGTACAGTGTCAATGCTGTGATATTCCTAAATAAGTTCCTGAGGCCTAGTATTTATCACCTCCATGAACCAGTAACAAGCCACCTCACTCTGACTGGAGATGTGATAGCACTTCCAGGAATGATTGTGTGTGATGTGAACTCAGCCCCTGGTTCAAAATATTATGCAGAGGAATAATAAATCTCAGGTTTAAATTGCTGCCCCATTTAAGCTTTGATTAGACTCTGATGGTCTGTTCACCCTGGAGCTGCTGGTATTAATCTGCATGCTAAACCCTAATTATAAACTGCTCAGGGCATTTCCAGATGATATCAAGATGTTTGGGATTAAAAGAAACCCTGATGTTGAGTTCACTGCTTGAAAGGACTGTAGACTACCTAATCCCTACAGATCTAATAGCACACCTCTGTGTGAGGAAGAAAGGGGGAAAAAATGAAGATTTCACCCAAGTATTTAGCAAGAGTTTGTGGGAGAGAGGTCTGGCTCCAGCCCTGAATACATCCATACGTACCCAGACGCTCACACAGACGTGTAAGGTCACGCACCTATGCACACACATGTGTGCCTGCAGGTGCTCTCTGACTACAGCTCAGTGTAGTTCTAATCCAGCCCTGGGCAGAGCAAAAGCCAAGAGGCTTGAGACCAGACACTTCAGTGACTTGGCATGACAGGGTGATGGAGGAAAAACTTTCCAGGGCAAAAGAGTTCTGGTTTGGCTCCTTGGCACCTGGGCATCAGTAACAGAGTCCAGCAGTTCAGCAAGAGATGGGACAGTATGGATGCAACCTGCAAACTGGCCAGGAGGAGATGCTCTGATGTGATGCCTCTCACTGTCTTGCCCCTGAGGAGCTATGGCTGATGTTTACAGGTGCAAAGGGGTGGAGGTCTACTTTGGAGCACTCCTCTAAAGCTGCTGCTGCTATGGGCTTAGGAGAAGAGTAGAAATCATTTGTGCTCTACTACCCTCCAAATCACCTCTCTAAACTGCTCACAGCCTATTGAGGTCCTCAGGAGAGCAGTGCTAGAGGGCACCTAGCAATGTTTACAATAGCTGAACACCTCACACAGTTAAGGCCAAAATGTGCAGCGCAGTAACAAATGATGTGAGCATTATGTTTGGGTTTCATAAAGGCACAAGGTTGTGCAATGGTACTGGCTCTTGGCTCCTCCTTCTCCCTGCTGCCCTCCTGCAGGATAATTTTCAAGCTGCTAGAATGCAACAAACTTGGTGAACTCTAAGACATTACATGGTGGTAAGCTTCAGGAAGGTTAAGTAGAGAAGAGAGACCCAAACTACTTTCCCTTACTGAATAAAAGGCTTCACCTGAGTGCCATGATAGTATTAGACAGCCAAAAATCCACACCTGTGTGCACCAGCCTCCACAGGTTCTTCTGCCCTTTTTGTGTTGTGTTGTTTTGGGTTTTTTTTAAACTTGGGTAGAAGAGAAGATATTTGGGGCACCTGAAGCAAGTTGGTAGTCTGGGCTGGGCAAGGCATGTGATGCACTGGCAGTGCAGAACAGTTGAACAAGAGAGCAGAACTGGTGAAGGCTTAGTTTACTTGGTACTTGATGCCTGCCTTCATTCCATTAATGCCAACTACAAGGAGTGTGAGCTTCCCTGGGGACGTTACTGCTGCCCAGCTGCTTGTCTGTTCTCTGCGTTTCTTGGCAGCAAGACCCCTGGGAAGGTTGCCAGCTGTCCATTGTACCTGCAAACCATCACCAAGCCTGTAGTGCCAGGAACCTCCTGATCAGAGAGATGCAGAGGTGACTGGAAAGTTTCTGAGAGCTTACAACATACTTGGGTGGCCTGTGTGTTGAAGCTGGGAACCTCAGGACTTGCCAGTGCTGGGTTTCATGGGAAACTTCAGGAACTGGAGAAAATACTCAAGTCAGAGGCTTTCTCTCTGACACTGCAGGTTGACTTCATAATTTCCTGTGAGAAAAGAAAGCAAAAGTAAATGTGCTGGTCATCTGCAGGGGCACAGATCTTTAGTCTTCCCATTCTTCATATGTAGCTGGGGGAGATAAAACAGGAGTTTGTGGCTTCTGCCATTTCTAAGTATCAGATGTCATCACAGAATAGGTTTTGAGGCAAGGCTGGTGAGTGTCACTGATGTCCTTCAAAATGATAACCACTTTTGGGATCAGGAAGGGCCAAATGAGGACAGGGGGAAGTGTGTTGAGATCTTTGGATTACAGCAGGTCAAAGTATAGCTCATTCCTGTCTTGTGGTTATTTATTTTGAAGAAACTTCTGGAGGCCCCAGTGTGTGTCTGGGCTGGCTGTTGGGCACTTGCATAGGAAGAAGTGGGTAGCAGATACCCCATTCTATTCAGCCTTTACTGATGGTGGCTGGAGGGGGAGAAGATAGACAGTAGAAGGCAATGCCCTTGAGCATTCAGGTAAGGTGGCAATATCTGCCTGTACTAACCTGAAGCTTCCTAAAACGTCGAATCAAGTTAAAGGAAACAGCCAAGGAAGGGACATTTCATGCTTGTCCTGTACAGATGGTCCTACTTCTGTTCTAGTGGCAGGCTGAGATCTGAAGCTGTGTAGGGCCCTGGGACCCCTTGACTTGCTCATCCAGGAGCTCAGACAGTATGTTCTTCATCACCTTTCCTCATCTTTCTTCTCGGTTTGTCTTTTGCTCATGATCTTTGTGGGCCACTTCTGTCCATCACTCTCTTCTTGTATGACTTATTTCTCACATGTGACAAGGTCCTTTCACTCATCCCACCCATTTCCTCCAGCATGAGCTGATCTCCAGTACAACAGACATCCTCCTACAAAGAGCACACTCCACAAGTTTCTCCTCATCGGATTTTTTTACCCTGGCAATATTTCTGCTTCTGCCTTCCTTAGGCTTCCCCATAGGCAAACCATGCTCTCCATGAAGCAGAGTATCATGAATGCTGCACTGATTCTGCCCTCTGGCAAGTGCAGAACAAGGCACCATTTGCTCTGAAAGACCAGCTCAGGCCTAAAGGCCCTGTAGATGATCTAGGGAAAGAGGCAGATCATTAGCCAAGGTGGCAGGACAGTCACCATCCATCTCAGAGAGCAGGAGATTCCTGCGCATTTCCACACTGCTGGTGTGCCTTGGCCTGGGGCCTGCCTGGTCACAGCAAGCTGAAAGAAGAGCTGGAGCCCTGTGGTGCTTTGTGCAGCCTTGGAGGCTTCCCACTGTTTCCAGCCTTCCATCTTCAGAGACAGAGCTGCAAAAGTTTCTCTCAGGCTCATCTTGTCCTTCATCAGAGTTTTCCCACACAGTCACAGAAATCCAGTTATGTGGCAGAAGACAACTGGGACAGAGTTGTTTAGGTCACTTTCAGAATGTGAATCTGACATCCCACGCTGCTGTTCAGTCCTGGGTGCTGTATGTATGGGGAGCACCTATGGCTCATGTCAGTGTGAAGCCACAGGAGCTGGTCTTGGAACTGGGTGCCTTTATCACCTTGCAGGTGCAGATGCATCATGCTGATGTGGTCTCCCACAGCAATAACATACTTTCACCCACCATCTTTCCAGGATATCTGCTGCTGCTGAGTGGCATTCCCAAACCCCAGGGCTGGGAGGGAGAGGGAGGTGCCTTAGACACAGGAGCAATACTTCTTACCAGAGATGTCAGTAAGGATTTTGGTGAAGGTGGCACACAGAGCTCTTGTTCTGGTTTCCATGGCTCCTCCCATCACTGCCATGGCAGAGGCTGCCTGAGGCTAAAAGCAAACCTTCCCAACAGTGGAAAGAGATGTTTATTTGTGGGAGTCCACAGCACCCACTAGGAAATGTCAGGTCAGTTCTAACACCCACTTGAAGGAGAACGGGAAGAAAAGGGTAAAACCCAAGTCACCAAGAATGAAAGCAGTCAAAATTTGGGGAAAAGCAGAGAAAAGAATGCTTCATGTGCTTAGGCATCCCAGAGAAATGTGTACAGATAGCCTTTTTTCGGAGTATGGAAGGGCATACATCCACCTACCCTGCTGTGCTTAAATCTGGAGACCCTGAGAGCCAGACTGCAAGCTGCCAGCAGACAAAAGCCAGTCAGCCAGAGCCTCACACAGATACAGCCTCCTTCTGCACAGCTCCTTCCCCATCCCACACGTGGGCATGTACTGCAGGACACCACACAAACACTCTCTCCTGTGCAGAAGCATGCAGTAGGGCACATGCTGCTGTGTCCAGAGATGTGCGCAGGGTGGTTTGGATGCAGAAACACCCACACATTTCTGTGCACATGCACAACCTTGCTCCAGGTCTTTTTCTGGCCTTTCCAGCCTGTGCTCATCAGCTTTGCTTGCCCCCAAGCCAGGGGTAGCAGAGCCCCACAGCCCTGTCATGCTCATTTGGGTCTTCAGACTGCAAGGGGTAAACCGAGGTGGAGTGGGGGGGGGCAAAAGCAAAGTAATGATGAAAATGTCTCCTCCATGCCTGTGCCTTAATTAAATGCATGGAGAGGCTTGGGGAAGCACATCTGTTTTCAATCTGGAGCCCTTTGATGGCATCAAATGTTCTCTCCCCAGATCGGGGGGATGGAAATTCTGGGCTGGCTGTGGCAGCTTGGAGCCCAGGCTTCAGCCACCAAGACGCAGCAGTGGCCTTTCCTGGCCCACAGGACCTCTCGCTGCCATCCAGCCCTTTTGTGGCCAGGGTCTGGGGGTACCTCCCTGCACCTCTGCCTGGCCTTGGCTGTGGAAGGCCAGCAGGACCAAGCCAAACTGCTGGGACCTCTTTGCTTGCTGGCTTGAGGGGCTCTGAGTGTACCCTCCTCTTCCTCCTGTCTTCTTATCTTTGCAGTTTCTCTTTCTGGCCTGTTTTGGTTGTTTTTGTTAGGTTGTTTGCTGTTTTTTCCCTTTAATTTTGGTCTCTCTTTGGTCTGTCTTCTAATCCTTAGTTCTCTGTTGCACTTTTTCTTCCTCTTTCACTCTTTTCCCTCTTCCTTTCCCCTCTGCTGTTGATGCTTTCTCTTCCAATTCTCTTTCCCTCTTTTCATCTGCATTTCTCATTTTCTCTGTTTTTCTCCTGCGCCCTCCCCAGGGCCGCGCCCACCCTCTTCTCGAGGTGCAGCTCCGACTGACGAGGGAGGTGGAGAGGGGCACCCCCATAACCCCTTTAGGCCCCTCGCACACCCTAACCAGGGGCTCCCCGTTCCCCCGAGGAGCTAATGAGCACCGCGGGGCCGGCGCTTCCCACACCAGTCCCGAAGGAAGGCGGGGAGGAGCGGGGGAAGGCACGCCGGTGCCACGTCCCGGCGGGGCCCCGCGGGCCGCCCTCCCACGGGTGCCCGACGCGGGGCCGCAGCGCCGCGGAGCCGCCCCCGCCGTTTGAAGTGCGGGGCGGAGGAGAGGGGAGGGCAGCACAGGGGCGGAGGGAAGGAGCGGGGTGGGGGGGANCTCCGGCATGTTTTAAGCCTGGTCCTACCCGCTTCCCTTAGGGCTTCCTCTCCTGCCGCCGTAGGGTCCCGTTCCCGTTTCCCTCCCCTGCCCCCGCAGCCCCCCGCTTCGGTCTCTGCGCAGCCCCCCTGGAAGGGCCGACGGCTGGGGGGGAGCGGGGGAGGTGGGCGCCCGGCGGGGGCGAGGGCAGAAAAGCCTCGCTCGACACCATGGCGTCCAGCTATGCCCACGCCATGGAGAGGCAGGCCCTGCTCCCCGCCCGCCTCGACGGCCCCGCCGGCCTGGACAATTTACAAGCCAAGAAGAACTTCTCCGTGAGTCACCTGCTGGACCTGGAGGAGGCAGGAGATATGGTGGCCGCCCAAGCGGAGGAGGGCAGCGGAGAGCCCGGCCGGAGCTTGTTGGAGTCCCCTGGTCTGACCAGCGGCAGTGACACCCCGCAGCAGGACAGTAAGTGAGGGGACACCTATCTTTCCCAGTCCATCCTTCCTTGGGACAAGGGGCCGCTGCGGCCGCTGCACGCCTGCCACTCTCCCGAGGCGGTGCAGCTACCGGTGCTGGCTCCGAGGGGACTCACAGGGGTAAGAGAGCGGTGGAGCTGCCGGCCGGTCCCTGGGGCACCTAGACCCGCTCCGCGAACCGAGCTTCCTCGCTGTGTCCCCTGTTCTCGACGGGACCGTCACCCGGCGGTGTCCGAAAACGCTTCTTTCCCCCCAGCCACGTCCTGGGACCGGCAAGCTCCCTGTCCTTCTCCCCACCTATCGGGTCCTGCGGCGCTCCGTCTCCCTTCGGGAGACCCGGAGAACAGCCCAGGCGGGCCGGGTTGGGCACAATCGGGCCAGAGTGTTGAGCCCCCTTCTTCCGTCGTGCCCTGAAGGGGCTGAGCGCTGGGCTTTGCTGGACAGGGCGAGGTACCGCAGACGGCTGAGCATCCGTCCATCCATTCAGCTGTCCATCCTTCCATCCGTCTGTCGAAACTTTGACCGGCAGTGTGGTTGGTTTGCGGGTCACCTGGAAGCTGCTCGAGGGTCTGGATGGGGACCAGACGGCTTGCCCCAGGCTTCGGAGCTTGCAAACAGCACCCGAGTGTGTGCGCGGCTGCAAAGCGCAGCCGCCAGTCTGCTCCCTCCCGCGCCTCGCTTCTCCCTGATCCCAGCCCGGCGGCCGGGTCAGGGCAGGGCGCAGAGCTGCCTCTGCACCTCCCGTCCCAACTGGTCTGCGCTTTGGAGAGCAGACAGCCTTCAAGCAACAGCCCCGCGGCTGGAGGGCAGAAGGGACGGGGGACTGGCTTGCGCGGCATTTTCCCAGCGCCTCTAGTTCTTTCCCAAAGCAATACTGGCAGAAGGGGCGAGCCGCGAGTGTGCGGGACCATCAGCCTCCCTCTTACCCTCCCTCTGCTTTCGGTTAAAAAATATAGCATCCCCGGTCGCAGGAACTAGCCGCGATTTTCGTTGTGGGTCAGGGCTGGCAGCGCCGCGTCCCCCGTGGGGTGGTCTGTGACCGCGGCTCGCTTTCCAGTGAGACCCCCATCCCGGGCAAGGCACGGCTGCCCTGCGGCCGCCGGCGATAGGCGAAAAACACACCCAAAATTACATTACAGTTAGGGCTTTCGTTCACTTTTTCGTTTTGTGTTCTTTCGCCGATAGCTGCCTCGGACTCTTTTTTTTTTTTTTTTTTTTTTTTTTTTCCCCGTGGATCCGACGTGGTTTTTGCCGGTATCCTAACGGTAACCGGGCTGAGAAGAGGGAATTATTCTAAAAAACACTAGCTCTTTACGTTCCTGCTAGAGGGATCCCCGAGTTTAACCCGAGCAAGGCATTTTCTCCGGGTGGGGAAGCATCTCCCCGGAATGGGTTTATTGCGGGAGCGCGGCGGGGAAGGGAGCGAGAGGAACGAGGCTACCGGAGCGGCTCCCGGCCGGGGCGTGGTTGCTGGACCCGCCGCCGCTGAGACACTCCTTTTAAAAATGTTCCTTCGATCCGGAAAAATGCTGTTTCTCCCACTAAAGGTATATGTTTTATCGGGAGAGGCAGTGATCGCGGCTCCCTGATTCTGCTCCCTGTACCTCAGCGCTGCGGCCGGAAAGTTCCAAAACAAGTTACCTACAGATCTCTTTTTTTTTATTATTTTTTTTTTCCAGGGGAGCCTCTGGTTTCGTTTATCATAATTTATTTGGACCCGATTTACTCCCTTGCTAGCTGCTGAGCTCTGGAGTTTGTGCCGTCAACCTGGAAAAGAGGGGCTGTGTTTCCCCATTACCCGCCCTGCTCTTAGTGTGTAAAATGGACCAAAAATCCCACCCCGAGGGTCTGTTTCCTAGGCAACATTGCCAATCAGGAACTAAACTACAGCTTCAAATAAATTAGAAGTTCTCTGAATGCTGTAAAACTTTTAATGCCGTTGCGGTGAATTAGGAAGTTTTAAAAGTGTTCTAAAGTAAGCAAAAGCAAAAAATATAGGAGATAAATTCACCCTGGTTTACTGGGCAGAGCTGTCATCCAGGCTGTCTGACTCTTTCACTGATGCATTTAGCAGATCCCCTGAGTCTCCATGCCTCAGTTTCCCCACCTATTGTGTGTGTTTTGTGGAGGGCTTTACAGTCCACGCAGGAAAAGGACTGGGCTGGAGCTAGGCAGTGCAACAGAAGTACAAGGTTGGACCAGTGAAAACTTAAAGCTGGTTTACTGCAAAAGCTAACACAGGGCTTGGTTATTCTTCATGTTATTAGGATGGAGAAGGTAAAATCTGTTGGGACAAATTCATTAGCGGAATGTCTTAAGAACACTAAAAATGTTCTTCCAACCTGGAGAAAAGTCAGCCAGTGTTTCACTGAGCTCTGTCCCAGCTGGAAGGAAAATGCCAAATTATTGTGTGATTCAAAAATTAAGGGGAAAAAATTGTCACAGGAATGACAAGAAGTTTTATTTGGATGTTTGAGATCAAAGGAACTGTTTCATTGCTAATTCGTTTGTTTAGAAGAAGTTCAGGACAAAACAGTTCTCTTAATAAGAAGAAAAAAAACAACAACCCTGGGAGTAGCTCTGGTTGTACTATTTACATGGAGAACTGTCAGCATGGTAAAGAGTCGATTTTTTTCCGTGGTGCTGCAAAGCTGTCACTCTAATGGACTTCAGTTCAAACGATAGCTCTGAAAACAATGCCCTAAAAGCTGATACAGCTCACAGTCAAAGCTCTCTGCCTCTGCTGCTTACCCCGGAAGACCCAGTTCCTCTTTATTGCAAAGCCACCTGTTAAGATACAGCTAACTCCTGCTTTGGTAGCAGGACTTTTGCTAACTCCAGCTAAAACTGGGGTGAAAATGCAGGTCCCAGCTCAACAGAGGGAACCCCCTAAGCTTCCCAGCAAACACAATCAGCTCCTATGCTCTTTAGGGGTGGTAGAAACCTGTTGGTGGCCCGTGGCTTCCTAGAGCTGGTGTCTTTGAGTGGGGTTAATTCTCCAAAGTTTTCAGTAAGCTCTTGGCTTTGTTGTTTTTTTGGTTTGGTTTGGTTTGGTTTTTTTAAGATGACATTTTTAACCTCTGGGTTTTTTTTTTTTTGTTGTTTGTTTGTTTGTTTGTTGGTTTTGTTGTTGTTGCTGTTTTGTTTTAGTCTCGCTGTTGGTGGCTCCTAAAATGATGTGTAGAAAACATGAGCAGTGAAAGAAAAATAGTTATGCTCAGATTTCTTTTGTGAAATGAATAAATCCTGCTTTTGGTCCAGTATGAACATAAGTCCTGCCTCTTGCAGTCATTATTCTCCTTTAATTTCTCTTCACCATAAAAGTGATGGCAGTTTGGGGGCTGTGCTTCTCTCCCAGGCTGGCACACTGTGTTGGGCAGACGGGGATGGTTCACAATTAAAACTGTAACACAGGCTAGCTGCATCCCCCCACAACTACTTCTGTCTTGGTGGGCACTGTAACCCCTCAGCACTGATGCTTCTGTCCAGGGAAGCAGAAATCTTGCCGAGGTGGCCATGAGAAAGGTGAGTTTCTTTGCTCGAGTTTGGTAAAGCAGAGCATCTTGTGCTAGCTTATGCGCTGTCTCATGCAGTGGGCTGAGCGCATGAGGAAAGGCTTTTTCAGCTGGTTGCATTGTTTGGTGATGTTGTTGCTGCAGGATTTTTAAGAAATCAGAAATAGAAATAATTTCAAGAAAGGATCAGACAAATTCAGGGGGTGACTCTTCACTCCAGCTGTGGATGGAGGCAGCATCCAGCTCAAGGAGCTCCAAAATGGGGCAGCCCAAATGCTGCCCGGACTTATACCTTCTGGCTTTGTTGTTACTGGCAATCTGAGAGTATCCTGAGGTGAAGGATTTTTGATCTGCTCCCATATGGCTCTTCTTTGTGGTTAAATTGCTACTTTTTAATCAGAACAAATGAGGTGGCTGCAGGAGTGAAAGACTCAGGATAAATACTGAATTATATTTTTTTTTCTATTTTTCCCCCGATCCTGAGGTTTGTCTGTGACGTTGTCTCCCCTCCGTTCACAAAAAAAAAACTAAAAATACCAACAGATGCCTTCTTAAAAAGAGGTAGAAAAACCCTGCCACTGCGTTGAAATGTAAAAAGTGATTTGGTGGGCTTCTGAGCTACGTGGAGGGTGAACATGAGAGGAAACCCAGGGACAACTGAAAGGTTTTCTTTACAAACCCCTGCACTGAAGTACTAAGTGGATCTTTTGTTAGCGAAACAGCTCTTACTCCCAAAAGATGCCGAGACTGCAGACCGAGGTTGCACAAAGAATAGAAAGAGGTGGGGAAAACGCAGGGTAAATTGATTACATCTAACAGCTAATCTTACTTTCCTGTCCTGCATAGCTTCTGGGAGAATCCTTAGGGAGCAGTTGACTGCTGGTGGCCACAGGTTAGGCTGGGTGAGAGTAACTAGCCAGTGCTTTGAACCCGGCGGGCAGCTGTAAGCATCCTTAAAGGGTGCTGCCAAGAAAGACTTTCCAGAACTAATCCTCCTCTTCCAGCAGCTAATGTGGAAACATTTGGGATCAGAGGGATATTATTTTTAAGGCTCTTGTTGTTTGTGTTATCTGCGTGAAAAACACAACAGCTTGCTGCTTCTTGCGGGAGGGATCTTTACTTGTCTAGCTGTACCGCGCGTGTCCTGGAGGCCTCTTGCCTGAGGAGTGGGTGATGTTCACTTAAGTCAAGGTTGAGTAACAGGCAGATAACTAACATAGAGCAGCTGTTACAAGTTTGATTAACTTATTTTCACTTCTCTTTCTTGGCCATAACTATTTAATTTAACTCCCAGGCTAGCTGGTATGTGGTTATTCCAGCAAGTATCTCACAGTGCTAGATGTGTTTCTTTACATCTCCAGATCTGGCAGTTTGAAGTGGAAAAGCATTTCGCATTTTTCACATACATTTATAGAGATTCTGGATGCAAGGAAGGGGAAAAAAGTGTGACGCTGTCACAAACCTGGAGTCTTTTAAAAAGAAAAAATAATAAGACACCAAAAAGCAAACAAGGATGGACAGTGCACTGTTATTAATAAAAGAAAAAGAGCCATGTGAGTTTGAAGGAGGGAGCAGGCTCAGCTGGCGAGTGCTGGCCGTGCTCTCCTCCTTTTGAGGGGTGAAACTAGACTTTTATTTATTTGGGAGTTTCACTTTTTTTTGATCATAATCAGTTGTGCTTCCTGGTTCTCATGGTCTCATTATTTGCTGATGGGATTTGTTTTCAGTCCATCCGC
This sequence comes from Eubucco bourcierii, assembly GCA_013396675.1. NCBI lineage: Eukaryota > Metazoa > Chordata > Aves > Piciformes > Ramphastidae > Eubucco > Eubucco bourcierii. The sequence goes on along the minus strand of VWZE01006801.1, from coordinate 198,158 downwards.
ACAAAGCTTCCAACTTTTTAATTTGAAAAAGATTTCTCTGAAGGTTTTAACTTTTTTTCTTTTTTTTCCCCCCTCTCTTAACGTAATGAAAACATTTCCATGAAAATTAGATTTTGAAATCTCTCATAAAATTTAAGTTTGGTCTAAACTGCTAGAATGCTTTTAATGAACATCAGCTTTCTGTCATCTGCACTGAGTTTCCACTACCAGCCAGCCTATTTTCCGTCTTTTTGATGGTGTCCGAAGCAGTGATCGCATGGGAAAATATTATCTCAGGGTTAATTTCTGCAAACCTTACTCACACGACTCATGACATGCAATTCAATGGACCCCTTATATGTGTGCCAACTGATGAGTATTAACCTTTAAAAACTTGACCAACAACCTTGAGTCACGCAAAAAACTTTCTTTTTATTTTTTAGGGAGGGGCTAGTGGAATATTTTTGCACAGGGATGGAGCAGTTTTGCTGCCTGTGTTCAGGGCATGATCCTTTTGCTTTCCAGCAGAGGTGCAACATGCATCAAAATATGTGATGTTTGGAAGACTGGAAAGAAAGAGCAAGAGCATGCACAGAACAGAAACAGGAGAGGCTGGGAGAGTTGAGTGTTTGACAAGACAGACACAAAATTACAGGGTAATGATTCCTTTATGAGGATATATTCTTCCTTTTGGTTTTTTGCCTTGGTTGGAGTTTACTCCCATGGTTTTTGACATCTCCAAAATGATGTGATGGCACTATAGGTGTTTATTCCTGATTGCAAGTTGTTTATGATATATTTAATTGGTTTTGAAGCCCATTTTAAGCAGCCCTGAGGGAGTTGTGCTCCTGATGGGCCTCTGTTGCATAATGAAGTACATCACGAGTATTTACCAAGGGTCACAATATTCCAGACTTGGGTCTCTCTTCCTGGGGAGGATGAATCACTGCATTGCTGGTTCCCCACCCTACTCGGCTTTACTGAAGGAGGCTTGGATTTCAGGGTGGATTATGGAGATATGAAGTGAGAATCATCACGGGCTGGCTTGGAAAGTTGTTGTCCAAGACTCTGATCTAACTTTCTGTTTTAAGTATCCTTGTCACTTTACAAGCAGGGCAGAGAAATGTTTCAACTTGTGCTTGGATGCTGGGTATAGCTTTTTAGTCTGATTCCTCCAACAAAAACTTGGTGTATGGTCATTGCACATGAGAAATAACTCCTGAACCTGCTGGCTGCTGTGATGGGAGGGCAGATAGCTCAATGGGGTATGAAATCCTAGCAGACTTTATGATAGTCTGGTGGTGTAGAGAAGGATGCTAGCAGTGCCTCCCCACTGAGAGGGAGATGCAGCATTAATTCAACCTCTTACTAGCCACTGGAGTGTCTCTAGGAAGACTCTGTGTTATGGACTGTGTCAGTGGAAGCTCACATGTGTATAGGCATGGGTGCCATCAGCCCCCAATCCTTTGTCACCCTGTGTTGTGTCTGCAGCACTCTCTCAGACGAGGGTTCACAGGTCCTCTAGGGCAGCCCTGCAGTTCTTACTCCTAGCTTTGCTGTTACTGCTCATGTTTTTCATTCCTGCTTTGATCTCTAAGTGTGTGGTATGCACCTTACCTGCTGTTTCCTTTCTGCATTCTTTTTTGCTGGACCAAACTTGTCTCTGCAACCCTGGAAGATTCTGTGATGTGAGGATGGGAGCTCAGCAGAGGTGCACTACCTGCCTACCAGGCCTATGGTGACATAATCTTAAGAGATGTTTCTTTCAAATAAGAACATCTGGAGGAGGCTAGCTGGGAAGAGGAAGGAGCAGTGGTGCCAAAACTGAGGGCCTCTTCCTGCAATGGAGAGCCTGGCATCTGCAAGGATGAATCTGTTAAGGTCAAAGCTGGGATGAGAGGCCTGATGAGCAAGCCGGTGAGCATTTATTTCAGTTTACATTGATTCTACATAGCTTTCTGGGCTCCCCTCTCACCTTCAGGGGCCGAGAAAGTGTTACACCAGTGTTTAAACTGCTGTCCCAGACAGTCTGGATTTGTTGTGCCCATATGAAGTGAATATCTGCCTTGGAGTGGCAGGCTGGGACATCCTGGTGCCTCATGTTTCTGGAAAGGGAGGTTAGAAGAGAGGTGAGTGGGGGGGCAGCTGCACTGTTAACAAGTCACTACATCCTATTGCAGCATCCAGTTCATATTCCACCCAAAATTTCCCCCCATTTCTGGCTAGAGAAATTTTCCTACAGGAGAAACCCCAGCCCATCAGGAGTCTGCTGGGCAGGGCAAACATCCAAAATGCCACTCAGTATCTGGCTGGGACCCTCTCCACATCTTGATGAGCTGTAATTCATCAAGAGCCTGAGGACATTGCTTCCTGCTCTGAGCCCACCAGCAGACGAATTTCTCCTGTGGCCCCCTTGACCAAAGTAAAACAAAAGTTATCCTGCACCCTGTGCATCTAGGGCAAGACAAATTGCCAGCAGCAGCTGCTGAATAGGCAGAATTGGAGAAGGAAAATGGCATCCAGCTCTGAAGAGGACCAGCAGACCCAGGGACCCTGGGAACAAAGCAAGGTGCCCCGGGGGTGATTGGAGTAGGGTGAGTGGCTGCAGAAGGCAGCATCCAAGTGGCTTCCAGCCCTCTGTTGCAGCCAGCACAGGCACTATACCAGTCAAGACGGGGTAGGTTTTGAACTCATGGGTACCTTTAGTAGCCTCCTGTTCACACTTGGTTTTGTTGTGTTTGTGGCTACTGAGTGGTGGGGTGACTTAAGCTGTGCTGCAGCTGGTCTACTGCCCTCAAGATCCACTTGGTGCTTCTGGAAATCATCCTCTTATTTTGGTTTGTTTGGGTTTTGGTTTTGTTTTTTTTTTTTTTTTGGAAGCATTACTAATACAACCCACATTTTGGGGAAAATAAGTAACTAAATAAAATCATGCTTGCAGCTTTCAAAGAGCCATCACTACTTCTCATCAGCTCAGCTGAGCCAGGGCTCTGTGGGGATGGATTGGACTTTAATAGGGAAAAGTTCCTGAGCCGTAACAGTGAAAACAGAGTGTTAATGCTCTGGGCCCGGTGCTGCAGAAAGGGCTACCCTTGCCGGTGGCTCTGCAAGCACCTCCTGTCCCCATGAAATCTGGGCTGGTTTCCCATAAAGCATTACAATGCTCTCCCCACCTCCTGGATTTGAAATGCTGGTAACACTTGATACCTGTTATCCTTCTGCATCCAACACAGCAGAGCATTTCCCTCTGGATTGAAGGTCCAGAGCAGAGGCTTGCGAATGCAGCACTGAGTTCCTGCTCAAAATGGATGACTCCCATGCTGACTGTGCTGGAGAACGCTGTTGACAAGTCTGTGTCTCTTTCCTGAGCATGTTTGCTCCGATTTGGGAGTGGGAAGGCTGTCTGTACACATGAACTGGTAGTGCAGCTTGTCCAGTCTTTAGTGTTTGAGGTTGTCAAAGCAGAAGCATTGGTGATTCTACAGTGAGAGAGGAAAAAAGTCCAGAACCCAGCTCTGCATCTTACTACCTTCACTCTGAATGCTCATGGTAGTCTGTACCTCCCCATGGATCAGGGATAGGGAGCCAAGGTGGTGGTGGTAGAGATGGAGGTCTGGATTTTATCCACACACAGGTAGCCTCCCAAGGAGGATGTTTGTCTGCTTTGTGTATTCCCTGAGCACTGCTGGGCCACTTAGCTTGGGGATACAGCAGGGCAGGGTTTGTGGGATGCAGCATTTGCTGGTGCTGGGAGCAGCCTACCCAGAAAAGATTTGAACTCAAAACCTAATTGAACCAGTAGGGCTTTTATTCCTCCAAACATGAGCTGAGATGGCCCAGCAGGATGGCCTAGCCTGTATTTTATTGCTCAAAAATGCCTTCATGTCTTGGCTACAGGATCTTGAACTCTTTTTTTTTTTCTGTATACTTCCTGACATAACTTGACCAAGTTCACCTCGCTGTGCCCCAGTTTTCCTTCCCATAGAACTGGGTACAATCTTGGCTCCTAATGAGGGGCTTTGGAATCTGCAGGATGTGTGTTATGTGAGAGCTTGGCTTTAATGGGGATTCAGGAAGATTCTCTTCTTTCTGCAGCAGACCCAGCAAAATGCTATTATAGAATCATAGAATGGTAAGGTTGGAAGGGACCTCAAGGATCATCTAGTTCCAGCCCCCTGCCATAGGCATGTCTGCCTCTATCTCTGGAATTGACCACCTTAGGTTAATTAACTCATTAACATTGAGGAGATCCCCTTCCATGAACTGAAGCAACTCCTGGCAAGTTTGTTCCTGCAGGGAACCCGCCTTCTGCTCAGGTGTATCTAAGTGCACCCCATGTCCTTGGGATGAGTTGTGCTTTCTGTGTGAACCCATTCATGGGGCAAAACAATATTTTGTGGCAGAAGTTTGAACGTGAACTTGGATCTCTTGAACATCTCAAGGTGCTCTCCACAAACCCCGAAGGCGCAATGAGCGGCATGTGCTGGTCATCCGGAAGGTCCTCGGAGTGTTTGGTGGCAGGCAGTGAAATTCCCAGTGGCTGGTTGGGATGGTCACGCTCTTTTTCTTGGCCGTAGCTTGGTCCTTGAGGGTTTGGCCAAACAGATCTTTACTCTTAGAGTTTGTTTCATTTGGACAACTGCTGATACGTCTCATGGAAACTAAAAGGAACTGCTCAGGAGTAAGTGGTTGTGACGCATTACTTGTTTATGATTTGTTTTGCATTGTTTCCCCTTAAAAAGGGAAAAAAAAAAATCACAGAGCTCTGTCTAATCAGTAAAAAGAAACAATCACCTGTGATTTAGGAGAGGGATCTCTCCTTGTAAATACTAAATTAGTGTCAGGAGACCAGGCAGACAGAATGGTTGATGAGTATCCTGCAGGCTGAAAGTTGTTTATCAAGTGTGTTTGAAGACTTATGACTAACAAGCTCATATAGAGAGTTTGGAGTCTGTTCATGTGCCGTTCTCCAGCTGGGAGGATGTGGGAATCATCAGAAAATGTATTCACAAGTTACTCGATCATTTAAAAAAATGATCAAACAAAGAGGGACTGGGTTTTGGAAGGCAACTGTAAATTCCTCCTCCCCCACCGCTGGGTCTTCTGAGGCATTCCCTTTAGGAACACGAGGAGCCCGGAGAAGAATGAAGAACCCCGTGTCGCTCATTGACAATCTATTTTGGTGCTAAGCCTTCCTCTGAAGGCCAGCTGTGGGAGAGCTGGTCCTGCTCCTACATGAGATGTCCTCCACAAGCTTTGGTCATGGTTGCCCGATGGGATAGATCTGTCTCGTCTCCTCCAGTAATTCCCAGTGGGGAAACTGGGCTTTCTGGGGGATGTGGCTACCCTCAGTCCTCTGATGAGCTTACAGAGCAGATCAGTTGACAGTTGGACTCAATGATCTCAGAGGTCTTTTCCAACCAAAACAACTCCATGATTCAATTGTTTCACATCCACTGTGTTTCTACATGGTGTCCTGTAAAGGGTGGCATGGGAGCCACCAGTGTCAACCTGCTGTCTGTAAGGGGGCATGAATTTGGCATGAGTGCTGCAGCACTGTGGCTCTGCGCCCTTTGCAAATCTGCTCACCTGGCCTGAAACCAACTCTCCTGCTCAATGCAAAGCATTTCATTTTTATAAGGAGAGGCAGATGTTTTTTCACCTCCTGCATCTCATGCAGTTCTGCCTTGTTTGTGTCCTCTCATTTGGCCACAGAAAAGGCTCTGGGTGGGCTGCACTTAGGCATGCTGCACGCTGAGGAGGATGTGAACAAGTCAAAAAAAGCCTAGAGAAGAAAAGCACTAAGGAGAGCTCCTGCATCTAGTTTAGAAGGAAAGAAGGGAATCTTAAGCTGAAGAAGAGGAGGATATAAACTGATCTTCAAGCTCACTGAATTATGTTGCAGCAAGTGAGATATAACTGAGGTGGTCAAAAGGTCTAATGAGGATAGGGAAGTGCTGTAAGAGGTGGTGTAAGGATGCCGTGGAGACCCCATGCATGGATCTGATGGAGACAAACACATAAAGGAATAAACATCATAAAGCTGGTCCTACCTTGCAAAGGGAGTAAGAGAGGTCTTTTGGACATCCTTCCCCCAAGTTTCAGTGACTATATGACTTTACTCAGAATGTGCTTGTGTGCTTAGCTCTGTTTCATCTGTACTGGTCAGTACAATGGTGCTGCCGATGTTTTTTTCCCTACTTCCTAAGAAGGTTGCTGCGCTCAACTGGTGTACCTGTGGGGCAAGAAGGACCCAGCTGGCTCAGGGAAAGCATGTGGATGGGGGAGGGACATGGTCATCAAGGGTGACCCAGTGCAGGGAAACCAGGCAACAGATTTCTTTGCTTGGGCATTGTGGGCTGGAAGTAGCTGGTGTGATGGAAAAGGGAAGCTAGTACATGATTAGCGAGAAAACTGCCTTAGAAAGCTGGCTCTTGCCAGTTTGGACAGATTTGCCTCTGCCTTTGTGAATGCTGTGTGCTTCTCTGGCCAGAGATGGTCAGCATCTGGAGGAGGCTACAGCAAGGACTTGGTGCAGATCTGGGTGTTGAATCCTGATTTTCTTGCCCGCAGTGGTGGGGCTCCACACTCCCTCTTGCTACAGACGTGGCACTGCTCTCCAGGCATTCTCAGAAGGGCTTTGCTCTCTACTCTGCTTCCCTGGTCTCTAGTCTGGGTGGGCAAGCTTTTGCTGATGTGACATATCACTGTCCCTCTCGGGACAGTCGTATCCAGACACTTGTGATGATGGATTGGAATCTTTATTTCTGTAAGTCTCTCAGAAGAGGTTTGAGGGTTACTTGCTTTTTTTTCCCTCTCTCTAATCTCTCGGAGAAAGGTGGAACAGGAGCCTGTTGCTGGGAGCTGAAGCCAGATGTGCACTCAGAGGAGGCAGAAAACATGCATTTTTTAACTGTGAGGTGCTGTGTGATCACTAGAAATGGCTCTGAAGAAGCGTGCTGGCTTCTCCATCCACGAGTGTCTGGAAGCTGTTTTGGAAGAGCTGCGTGTGTCAACCAGGAGTTACTGGTCTTGCTAGCAGGGTAACTGGGTGAAACACCATGGCTGGCTCTCACGCAGTAACCAGCAAACTGAAGAGCTGGGCTCTGGCCCTGGGGTGTATGGACGTACTGCAGCATTCCTGTGAATTCAATGTCAAGGGTATTTCTGCCAGGAAACTGGATCACAGGACCAGATGGAGAACATAGATCCACTCGATGCAAGTCTGTTTACAGGTTTGAACCAAAACATAGTGAGAAACACAAAAATGATGTCCTCATTTCTGATTGTAACTCAGGCCCTTATGTGAACCAGCTGCCACACTCATCTATGGGACAGTCTTCTCTTCAAAATCCTGCTGTTAGGAATAGTGGAGATAGGAAAGCCTCTGCAGGCATGGAAACAGCCCAACTTACTCTTATATTTTGGGACCTCTTCTGAGTTTATTGCAGCTCTGAAAAAAACAGGCTGTTGCGTGAGATTTTGGCATTCCTGGCCAGGTCGAGCATGTGTAAACTGTGTCTCTTATAACTGCAACCCTGACGGCTCTGGGTAAAACAAGGAAAACAGGGAAAGCTGTAAATCTGATCAACAGGGGAGAGGGATACATGCACTCAGTATCCTCATGTGACAGAAGGGCCCCAAACTGGTCGAGTGGACTCTGGGAAGGTCAGAGATGGCTGTGCAGGGCTGGCACCAACTGAAAGGAGCAAAAGGGTTTGCAGGGTGATGACAATCAGAACCATCATTCACTGCCTGTGTCTGCTTGTCACTAGCCATAGAAGAGCCTGCTAAAAGGGGAATGGCCAAAGAGCAGCAAAAAGGCAGCTTCACAGAGAACATTCATAGCACAAAACCCTCATGGCTGCTCCTCTGCTCTGCTGCCAAGCCTGTGGAGTCGGGAGACTTTCTCCGCCCCACCAAGCAGGGCATTTCCCAGCACCAGAGCTTGTGGCCACATGCCGATGGACACACAGTTGGCCAAGGAGGATAGGAGCATAGAGGTTTCCAAATGTGTTTCATTCCTAGAAGGGACATTAAGTAACAAATGTGCCGAGAAATGGTTTGGCAGATGGTTTGGGTTGGAGGAATTATGCTTCCTTCAGAATGATAGGGGGATAGGGGGAAAGATCAAAATAATCAAACTTTTCTTAAAACTTTGCTGAGCTGAGCCACGTTCAAAATTCAGACCTGGTGTGAAAAGTCAGAAGGTCTCTGAATTTGTTCCAGATTGACTCCAGGCATAATTCAAGCTTCTCAAAAAATCCTGGTACCTCCATGAACATGTTAAATCACCACAGGCAGAGCTGCGGCCACAACCCTGAAGCATTTAGTGTCACTGCATGGTGCTTGGGTACACCTTGACATACCTGACGACTAAACTAGGGACTGGAGGAGTCCTGTCCACAGTGCAGAGAGCATCCCTGGAGACCACCATCATCTTTGCCCAGGTCCTTCTCCTGAAACCATGTATATCAACTGCTGTGATCAGGAGGTACACGTACTAGAAGGCATAGGTGTGAATAGGGTCATCCTAAACTGGCTGTGCCTGGCTGGTTTAAGGCAGCCATTCTGTAATGAGAAAAAAAATCTCCCATGCCTGGTGTGCAAGAAAGAGATGGGTATCTCCTGGGGAAATACCTACCCTGACCTGAGATGGTCCTGTTGCTTGTTTTGAGCAACATTGTGTCAGGATCAAGAATGTTGTCATTAGCTAAGAGCAGAAGCTGCCTGGTGAGCAGTAGTAGGCTTCCCTTCAACAATATCAACAGGCATAATGGCCAAAGAGAAGGGCACCTTCCTACCTAAACATGTAGCTGGGCACTTCTTGGGTGAGCTACTTCTATACTGAGAAATACAGATTCTGTTCAGCTGCAGCAGGCAGGAAATTTGTGTTAGTTCCCCAACTGGAGTGGGGAAAACTCCTCTAAATTAAAGCAATTATAGAGAAAGCAGATTCTTTGGGTAAATACTTTGATTCTCTTTCTCAGTTAAAAGCAGGGTAACATAAAGGTTTTATAAGATTTTTATAATGCCTCAAAATGGAAAGAAACAGCTTTNGTCCTGTTAGATGGCAGCTCCAAACAGGCTTTAAAAGTGGAGAACCGTTGCTGCCAGTGCTCCTTGGATTGTTGTGCTGGGGACTGATGCTGCAGGATGATTTGGGGAGCTGTGACGGGCAGAAGAGGGGCTTAGGGGCTTGTCTGTTAGTCGGGTGCCATCTACTGGTGTGAGCCCGCGTGAAGGTCTGTGGCAGTGTGAAACAGGAGGGAAACTCGGGTGGACAGTGTGGTGTGGCCAAGGTCCTGCCAGGGGTGTGGGCTGCTCTCCCTCTCTACACAGGGCACACGGATGTGGTTGGTGCTGAACTGCCTGCCCATTGCCTCGCTCTCTGCTTTCCACTGGTTTAATAGCTAAAAAGTCTGATGCAGCCATTCCAATACTGGGACTTGGGCTGCTGATCTGGTCTCACTCTTCTGACTCTGACCAGAAGATGAGGTGGGGGGGTGATGTGAAGGAGTCAGTCATTGGTAATGATGCTTCTGCCACTGTACACCTCCAGGTTAGGATATTGATGGAGCAATCAAAGCTGCAATTTCCGTTGACTTTGTCAGAGCTCCGTGTGCTGTGGTCTGGCTTCTCAAAGCATCATTTAAGAGCTTAGGTTCACCCAGCTGCTTGGTCTCTTGCTGGTGGCATTAATAATGTCTCTTTGTTTTTACTGAACCCCCAGGTATTCAAGAAAATGGTAGGAGCTGAATTATCTTCCCAGTTTCTATTCAGTTTGTCAAATCGCGGTTGGAGTTGGCCTGTGATTCAAAAACTGCTGGGGAGATCAGAAGTGAATACCATGTTGTGTTGTAAGCAATTTCTCCAGAAAGTCAGTTGAGACCAGCTGGGAAGCTGGGCTGCCCTTTCAGAAGGCATCTTCAAGGAGTTTGGTGTCCAGAGCAGTCCTTCTGAGGACACAGTCTCCTCTCTGGGTGCCCGGCTCCCACAGGAGGTTGATGTGAGCTCTATGCACAGCTTCTCCTCCATTGCTGCTTCTCTTCTGCCACACACTGAATGTTGATTTTGCTCTCCTGGTGGCTGCAGCAGCCCTGTGTGGTGTGTCCCTTGGGAGAGGATGTCCTCTGTCTGTTGTGGCCACTTCAAAAGGCCAAGACCAGTCTTCGATTTGCTTTGCTCCAACATGGCAAGCTGTGCTCTGAGCAGAACAGAGCCTGCTTTGAGCACATGGAGCAAGGAGGAGGGAAAGCTGTGAGAGGGGAAGGCATCTTTAGTGAGGTTTTCCAACAGTGTTTCCCGCTTTCTTTATTTTACAATTTAAAGCAAAACTCACAACAGGAGACCAAACAGCCTGGGAGCAGTTATCTCTGCCATGCAGATGTACTCTGCTCCGGCAAACACAGGACTTGCTTACTATTGGTAATAACTTTTTTAAGTGCTTGGATTTCAGTCTTTGAAATTTCTCAAGCTCATTTTCTCTGAGGATCTGAGAGAAGTTAAAGCTCTTTCTGTGCGGAGACTGGAGGCGTAGGGAGTTGTTGGGCACCAGCTGTAACTGGAAACTAGAAAGGCTGCTGCTAAGGTACCAGAGACTGTCAGGAGGGAGAAGATGCCCCACAGTTGCCAAGGTAGCTGCAAAGATTCAGTGCTGGTTTGGCTTACTTCAGTCACTGATGGTGGAGCTGATGGTGGAGCCTACCAGGCAGACACCTGGTTAGGGTGGATGTGGGCACCCATCCCTCTGGATGTGACTCTGGATGAGTGCAGCAGCAGGTCTTACAAGGCAAGGATGGGACTCTTTAACTTTGTCCATAGGCTGGTAGGTAACCAGGGAAAGATAAGAGTTTCTGCCATGGGGTGAGGAGTTTTAGTATTTTATGACCTTTGTGCCAGGACAATAGATCAATTAAAACTGCCAGGGCAACTGCAATACAAGTGTGTGAGCAATAGAAGAGGTCTGTGGGAGAAACCCACAGGTCATATCACAGTCTGGCTCGGCAAGCAAGAGGGTTTGAAGTACATAAATGATAGTCATTGGGAATGTTTTTCCTTCCCTTGTTCATGAAAGACAAGATCAGAGTGCTATTAGCCAGAATTCAATGTAATCTTTGTTTTAGTAACTCATCCATCATTCATTGGGGGTGAGGAGGTGAATTCTCTAGCTTAAATGGAGCTTTTTACTCCAACTCCTGCAGTCCTGGGGACAGGTTTGGTATATTACTTGGGTTTACTTTCTGTGAAAACTTGGGGGGTTTTCTTCCTTTTGTTTTTGATTTGAGAAAGCATCTCTTCAGCAGGGACACTTAGACTCTCTGCAGAGTAAAAGCAATGTCTAAGCTGGGAGCAATCTTTGTGTCCACTGTGAATTGGGCAGCTCAGGAACAAGCCCTTGGCAGTAGCTGATGTGTGGTTTGAGCTGCTTCTTCCCATCAGACGTTGGGAAATAAAACATGATTCAGATACAGTCATTTGACAATGCTGGCTTGGTCTCCCTGTCAGTCTCTCTGTAAGGAGAACGTATTTAAGAGGTTTTTACCCCCCAAACTAAAAGCCCAGGGACGATTCCAGGGTCTGCCCTGTTGAAAATGCTGTCTGACTTCCTGAGTGGGAAGTGGCCTAGATTCCCCTGTGTGGTTGCTTCAAGTTGGGCATTTCAGCCTGTAGTTAGGCACTTGGCTGCAAGTGGCTTGAGCATCAAAGGGCTCTGCAGATGGCTCTGGCTGTCACACTTCAGCTTTTAAACCTGGGCCAACTGGCTAACCAGAGACCATTACTACCAGGATACCAGCTTTTGCCTGGCTCAGTAACAGAGTGCCCAAAGCCCTTATGGGACAGCTGTTGCTTACCACTTCAATGTGCTGGGCCAGTACAGCAGGACCAAAGTCCAGTCTCAGCATTGGAGGAATATGGCTCTTATTTCTTTTTTTTTTTACTAATTTTTTTAAGCTCCAGATTTTGGTGTCATGTGAAAACCTGGGGTTAAAAAAAAGTACATCTCTGGCAGTGTGTGTAAGTCAGAAAGATGAGAGGGAGGAAGACACAGTCTGTCCAGAGCCTGTCTTGATGCTGGTTTCCTCTGGAGGCAATCACACAACTCCTGAGGGTCCAACTTACAATCTGTGAATGTTTAGGTTGATCCCGGTTTGGGTGCTGCTGCTGTGTGTCAACAGCACTGGGTGGCACAGCCAAAGCAAAAGCCATCTCCTAGCCTGGTAAAGATGGGCACATTTAGTTTCAAGCAAAGTGACAATTCCTTGGCTTGCAGGAGGAGCTCAAAGGCAGCAGTTGCCATGCAGCTATCTGGGTTTGACAAGTGATGGAGCAACTATATGCAGAAAGTCTCCTTTTCCTTGTTTCATTTTGTTGTTGCCAAACAAGTTCTATGAAGGTTTAAATATCCCGCCAGAGCAAGATAATCGACGGGTCTTTGCCTGGCAAGCGCCTGCCTTTGTAAGTCTGCTGTAGCTGCAGGCCTCTGACCCAGGCTGGGGGAGAAAACTGAAGTTCTTGTACAGCATGAGGATGGGAGCATTTCACAGCTCCCTGAGCAGGCTCTGAGTTTCCAACAGGAAAGCATAGCTTGGGCTGACCTTTCCAGAGTCCACTCTGAGAGCTGAGGCAGAGATTGTTTCTGGACCAAGAATCTCTGTCACTTTTTCCAGGTTAACTCAAGATAGCTCTGGCCCAGTGGCTGAGTGACAATCTCTGCCTTCCCCACACGTACACACTCTCCACAGAGCGCTCAGATACATCCTCCTGCACCGATGTGGTGCCCTGCCTCAGAAAACACCAGGAAGGTTTTCTGACTCTGAGGTTCCCTCCTCTGGAGCACTCAACAAGCTGAAGTGGAAGGAGGTTTGAGAGCCTGTGGAGTTTGCTGTCAGAGCTCTTTCCTCCTCAGGAAGTAGGGATAATCCTGCAGGACAGATACAAGGCTGGCTGTCTCTAGTTCGTAGAATCACAGAAACATTCAGGTTGGAAAAGACCCTCAGGATCACCAAGGCCAACCAATAAACCTACTCCATGAGATTCACCTGAAACCCCAAGCACCACATCCAAGTGACCTTTAAACACATCCAGGATTGGTGATTCAACCACCTCCCTGGGCAGCCCATTTCAATGCCTGACCGCTCTTGCTGGGAAAATACATTTACTAATATCTTGTCTAAACCTACTTAATTGCAGGTTGAGGCCATTCCCTCTTGTTCTATCACTAATTACCTGTGAGAAGAGACCAGACCAGCACCAACCTCTCCACAATGTCCTTTCAGGTAGCTGTAGACAGCAGTGAGGTCTGTTCTGGCACACAGTTGAGCTGTACAGGGTCAGGAGGTGACAGAGCTTTCAAACTGTCACATTGAGAGCAGAGCCAGGTGACCCACTTGTTGGTCTCCATGGCCTCCTGAACTCTTCATGCTATTGTCTTCAGTCAGTCTTAGCTGAACTTCCAGCCTGGGAGACATCTCCCTCTTAGTCCTCCCTAGCACTAATGACCTGTGGGGCTAACGAGCTTGAGGTATCTTGCTCCAAACAGCTCTGCCAGCTCAACAAGGCCCTTACAGCAATCATCTTGCTGTGCCTCAAACCCTGCAGCTGAACTTGTCGGACACGTGAGCTGGAGGGTTGGGGAGAGGGGTGGCAGCGGTCCTAGACCCGATGGCACCCTCCTGAGAAGGGGCAGGAAACCCTGAGTCTCCTAATCCCCCTGCTGCCCTGGCAGCCTGCACCGAGCGCCGCAGCTGAGTATGTTTGCAGTGTTTTATGGGGCATAATCTGTTGTCATCACAGCCGATGGCAAATTCTGTACTTTCTGCAGCCGAGGCTAAATAGGCCTTTTGAAGGCTGTAATTTCTTGTTTAACTGGTGCCAGTTGTGAATACTTTGTGCTGAGGAATAACCCCTTAGTGCCAAGTAAAATACAGTGGAAGTCTGTGGCATGTTTTTCAGCATATTGTTAGTTACAGCCCTCCTGACAGAGCACATTCTATGCTGAAGATAAATGCTTGGGAGTCTCTTGCCAACTTATGTCCGAAAGGGCTTTTCTTGGATGTCCTCTTCTCTGTGGAAAATGCTTTTCTGTTTTTCCAGCAAACATTTAATGAGCTGTACTTAAAAGAAAATGTGGACCTATTTCAGGATCAGACCGTTCCGCTTTAGTTTTCTCTGAGATGGTATGGGGCTCTTTGGATGCTCTGGTCTTTGTTACGCCATGTTGCGTGGCACTGGTCTTTGTGTAGTGATTTGTGTGTTCCAAGACTTGCATATGGGGGATCTTTTGGTCCACCCAGCACCAGTGCTGCCTAGAACTGAACATCTGACCTGCTTTGGAAAATCCAGGCTCCACCCAGGCTGCAGGTACAGTTGTTGGCATAGTAGGACACTGTATCTCACTCTTTCCGTTTGAATTCAGTCTGTGGCTGATGGGAAGCCTGGAGAGCTGGTGTGAGTCGGCAGGGATGTGGGCTAGCAGTGGCCCGTAACCAGAGCCTTCATGTCTGGCTGCTCACCAGTTCCAGGTTGGTGTTGTTGCCAGCCATTCCGGCACATGGCTGGGGCCTGAGGCGGGCAGGAAAGGGCATTCAGCCTGAGCCACAGCGTTCATCCCTGGTACCCCTTTCTGTGAGAGATATGGAGAGCTGCACAAAGAGGAGAGAGGGAGGCACATCTAACCAGCAGTCATCTGAACACTCGCTTCTGCAACCAGAGAGGTTGGCAGAGATTTCTTAAGTGCAGTTGAAGGATCTTGAGGTTGCTGTCAGCAGTTAGGAGTAGCTGAACTTTCTTAGGGAGAAGGTTGATTTCAGAAGTCCCCTCAGGGGACTGTGCTGATGAAGCAGAGTAGGAAGCCCATCCCACGGCTGCTTCTGTCTAAATTGATCCAAATACCCAGGCTCAGGGATAATGGTTCAGCAGGCCAGCAAGGCTGAGGGAGCTACTCTGTACAGGCAATTCTCACTGCTCACCTGCCATCATACTGCCATGCCTGTGGCTGACCCAGAGGGGGCCAACCCTGAACTTCAGGAACTCTGTGCTGGCTTGGTCCTCAGGAAGTGCTAGCCCAGGGATGTGGTGGTGCCCATCAACTGTTAGGTTGCCTTTAAACCTTGCTTTGGAGCCCTGATCACCTGAAATAAGTCTGTCTGTCTTCATTTATTGATCCGAACCAAGTTTTCCTGCAAATGGTTAAGAGCAAGAGCCAGCATCAACATGGAGCCTTACTGTTAGCACTGATGATGACTAGGAAATATAGTCTGCAAGGCTCACATACACCAACTAGCATATGCATGTGCAACTAAAATGAAAAGCTGCTGTGGACCTTTATACCATACACTGAAAGTGTTTTAATTACTCACTGTTAATTTATTCACCATGCTGCGAAATTTGACAGCATGAGTGGCACAATTATCATGTGAATGCATCCCACTTTTGGTTTATTTTCAAGTAGTTTGCTTTTTGCCTGCACCTCTGTAAATAGAGCATTATGAGATGTGTTATGAATGAAGAGTGGCACAGCACATCCTCCAGGAGTGGGATGTCCAAACAGAGAGGTGAGGTCACAGACTCACAGAATTAACCAGGTAGGAAAAGACTTTCGAGACCATTGAGTCCAAGCTATCACCTAACACCTTCTAATTAACTAAACCATGGCACTAAGTGCCTCATCCAGTCTCCTTTTAGACACCTCCAGGGACCAGGACTCCACCACCTCCCTGGGCAGCCCATTCCGATGCCAATCACTCTTTCTGCAAAGAACTTCTTCCTGACATCCAGCCTAAACCTACCCTGGCACAGCTTGAGACTGTGTCCTCTTGTTCTGTCACTGGTTGCCTGGGAAAAGAGACCAACCCCCACCTGGCCACAACCTCCTTTCAGGTAGTTGCAGAGTTGCAGTGAGGTCTCCCTTGAGCCTTCCCTTCTCCAGGCTGAACAACCCCAGCTCTCTCAGCCACTCCTTATAGGGCTGTGCAGCTGAAGCAGAGAAAGAAACAGAGGTGCAGAGGAGCAGACTGGTTGGCCCACAGTCACTTAAAAAGCTGGAGCAGAGAAGAGCTTCTTTGACAAAATCCCACCCCACTCCTCTGTTCTCAGCTTCACATTTTTACTGATTTTGTTGCCATTTTCTGAGGCCTTTCCCCAAGCTTCCCTGAGAGCAGGAGCATGCTGTGGGCTCCAGGGATGTCAGTCTGGCAGAGAGCTGGTGAGGTTGTGTCATCAGTCTGTCCTCACCCCAGGGCAAGGCTGAATTTGCACATACTGTTTGACCCGCACCAGCCCTGACACGTGTTCCTCTAGGTTGTTTTAAGGGCCTCTGGTAATGGAGAAATCTGTATAATATACAACAATCACCTCGGTAATCTTGAATCTGATGGAAGGTCATTTACTTATTTCAAGAGGGCTTTGATCTGGATGATTTTAAACCTACACTTCCATATGGTGTTGAACATGGCCCTGAGGCTATGTGTGCTCTCTCCAAATGTTCTTAAACATCACTGTTTTCCTAGTGAAAAACATCACCTAACCCCCACAGGTTTTGTTGAACCATTGTTTTATTATTTGGAGAGCTTATTTATTTATTTATATTAAGGCTTCATATTGACAGATCAGTGCTTCATGGCATACAGATATTAAATGCTTGACTTATTTTTAATAATGAAATAACCAGCAAATTATTTTTGCACCAGAGGGCTGATTAAAAAAAATATTTTAAAAATGTTTTCCTACTGGGGGAAAACCTCAAAAAATGTGTTTAAAACTTTCTTGTTAAACATAATTGACATTTTGACATTTCTAGACATGACTGACATGGGGAAGCTTGAAAAAAATGCCCACACTAACAAACCAGGGGACAGGAATTTGCTGTATTTGACAGGCTGTATACAAGAAAGATGCAGCACTGCAAGCTTGGCAGCACAGCTTTGCCAATGTGTCTAGACAGCCCCTCTGCACAGGGGAGAGAGAAGCTTTTTTCTTGGACCTGCTCCATCTGTGGCTGCTCCAAGGAGACGAGACCACTTATGGTCTCCTTACTCAGTGGAGACTTTCCATCCATGTCTTTGATTTGTGCTGAGCTTGCTTAGCCCTCACTGCCTGGTGACTCGTTATCTGGGCCCCTCAGTTTAAGGAAGATGTTGAGGTGCTTGAACATGCCCAGAGAAGGGCAATAAGGCTGGTGAGGGGCCTACGAGGCACAGCCCTACAAGGAGCAGCTGAGGGAGCTGGGGTTCTTCAGCCTGGAGAAGGGAAGGCTCAGGGGAGACCTCATTGCAACTCTGCAACTACCTGAAAGGAAGTTGTGGCCAGGTGGGGGTTGGTCTCTTTTCCCAGGCAACCAGTGACAGAACAAGAGGACACAGTCTCAAACTGCACCAGGGCAGGTTTAGGCCGGATGTCAGGAAGAAGTTCTTTGCAGAAAGATTGATTGGCATCGGAATGGGCTGCCCAGGGAGGTGGTGGAGTCCCGGTCCCTGGAGGTGTCTAAAAGGAGACTGGATGAGGCACTTAGTGCCATGGTTTAGTTAATTAGAAGGTGTTAGGTGATAGCTTGGACTCAATGGTGTCAAAAATCTTTTCCTGTCTGGTTTATTCTGTGAGTCTGTGATTTGCATCATCTGATTTGGACATCCCACTCCTGGTGGGATGCGGTGGTTGGAGCTGGGGAACAAGGCACAGCACGGGTGCATAGTTGTGTTTCTCCAGCTGTGCTACCTTGGGTGAGCCATCAGATCTTTTGCTGGTTTTGAGGTATTCCTCTGTGAGGTGTGGATGTGACTAGTCAGGCATTGGATGCAATTCATTAATTTAAGCCTTTTTTAAAGGTTCTGCCTAATTTAAACTCTGCTAAAACTGTGTCCTGCACCAGACTGGAAGCAGTGTTTTGCAGCTGAGCTATTCTGCATCACCATACATGTGCCTTAAATTCTCTGGTCCTACAGGTTAAGAGTATCTGATATTTCAACCAGATTAAAGGGAGCAATTGGTAGATCTCCTAGAATATATTCATCACCTGGAGGCAAAGATTCTTGCTCTGTATCAGGGAGCATAATTTCCAGCATATCCCTCATTTGCCCTAATTCACAGAAGCTCTGACAATCATTACTCTGCCTCCTCTGCTGGGAGTTTGTGCTTTTCAAACTGTGGTGAACTTCGTGGAAACACAGAGGTTTTCATTTTTCAGCCTTTTGATTTAAAATCTCTAGATGATTGTTCGACTCTGGCAGGGAACCATTCAAAATACATTCCAAAATATTCATCATTCCAGCAGGCTAAGAAACATAAGATGCAGCAATTTATTAGCTAATGTAAAATGCATTCACTGTCCAGAAGAGGCTAAGGATGGAGGTGGGTCTCAGCCTGATATCCCTTCACATCCCACAGAGTTGGGAGCACAGAGCGTGCTGAAGCCCACGGCCCATCCCATCCGCCCTCCTGTTTTCCTAAGTGTCTCTGTGTCCATCAAAAACCCCCTAAAGGCCAGCAGAACCTTGTCCCTTCTCACTGTCCCCTGGCCTTGGAAGAGCAGATTTTCACTATGAACCTGGCAAGGAGAAAGAGTTGTTTTGTAATGGCCTTACACGCTATAATCCCTCTGCCTCCTGTAGCAATGCAGGATGTAAAGGTCCTTTACCCCCAACCAGAAGAGCATGCGCCCAGTCAGGATGCTCAGCCCTTGGCAGAGGCAGGTGGGCTGGATGCTGACAGCCAGGCTCAAGTTATGTTATTTCCGGATCTTGGATGCCATCGTTTTTCCAGTGTGATCAAGAGTGACCCATAAAATGCATTAACGGTCGAAGTCTGGATTTCTAAGAGAAGCTCCACAGTGGCTCCAGTCC
Source organism: Eubucco bourcierii (assembly GCA_013396675.1). Taxonomy (NCBI): domain Eukaryota; kingdom Metazoa; phylum Chordata; class Aves; order Piciformes; family Ramphastidae; genus Eubucco; species Eubucco bourcierii. Next base: position 179,340 of record VWZE01006801.1, on the reverse strand, counting down.
AGTGTGCTTGGTAGGGGTAATGGCAGTGGTGGTCCAGTTTGGTTGAAACAGATTTGTTCTTGGATGCCGATGAAAGGAGAGCACAGCCTTTGGAGAGCTGGGTTTGATATTCTTGCCATCGTTTGCACTTCCCCTTCTCTCGGCCCGTGGTGCCCCGTGGTCCCAGCACGGCTGTTGTGTGCCATGCGGCACTCAGCCCTGGATGTTCCGACAGCAAGCAGCTGCAATATCCATTCAGGAGAGTGTTTCTCCTACCGGTGGGGCCAGCTGGCGTGTGCATCCCACCACTTATTGTCTGTCTGCTCGCACGCACCCTGCGTACCGAGAAAACGCATCCAAGTGAATTTCCAGATCCAGTTGGGATGAGGCTGTTCTGTAACGGCACTTCTCAGCAGCACGGTGGGCCTCAGCAGGGACTTGAACAAGCGCAGACATTCACGAGGCCAGTCTCAGCTTGAGTCAGTTTTTCCTGGTTGGGCAGGAGATTTCTGGGTAACGTTTGCAGGCTCTCATGGCTGCCACAGCGTTTGGAAAGGAGCCAGCTGAAAGGCCGAAAATGCCAAGTGGTTCGTCTGCAACGTATGTATGGACTGACCAAAATATTCCTCCCCCTCAAAGCAGCCCTTTTCAGTCTTAGCAGAACCCTTCCTTTTTTCCTCTCTCTTTTTTTCGTGCTTATTGGCTCTTGCAAAACTATCACAGATTCTTTGCTTGTGAGAAGGCTTTTCTAGCTGAAGTTCATGAGGAGTTTTTATTGTTCTTTTTAATACAAGAGAAAATTCAGTAAAAGCAGTGTTACCCAGAGTTCAGGTGGGTGTGAAGTGGGACTGAAGCATTCTGGCTTCCTGACTTCTGGATGGTGCATCTTTCTACATGAGTGCTCAACCTTCTGAATTTGTGGCCATCAGGAGAGAGTGGAAATGGTTTCTATCTGCTTTGGTTTGTTTTGAGGGCTGGAGAGAACCTGAAAAGGCTGAAATGTACCATCCCAAAGGGCTGGAGGAACCACAGTATTTTCTGTGTTGTGGTCCTGATTCCAGTACACCCAGATTCACACACATTTACAGTTTGCATCAGATTGGAAGGGACATTCAAAGGTCATTTTGTTCAACCCTGCTGCCGTGAGCAGGGACATCTCCAACTATTTCAGGATGTGCAGGGCCACATCAAGTCTGATCTTGAACGTATCCAGGGATGGGGCCTCAACCATGTCCGTGGGCACCCTATTCCAGTACTTTACCACTCTCATTGTAAATAACTTCCTCCCAAGCACCAGCACCTGACTGGTTTTAATCTCTCCTATGGACTCCTTCCTATGGAAGGACTCAAAATCCACCCCATGCTTGGTCCATACAACAGGGAAATCTCCCTAACACAGTCTGTGCTTTGTTGTTCAGGTTTTGTCCCAGCAGCTTGGCGTCACAGGGTGTACTGATCTCTGAAACCTGGGGCACAGGTGACACCTGTTTGTGATACATGTTCAGCTATAGGTCTGTGGGTCACTTCAGTACGTAAAGAGAAAGGAGACACCAGGTAAATCCAACAGAGCTGCAGATACAAATAATACCATGAGCCTTTTGTATAACATGTAGCCCTGTGGAGCTTGCTGCAGGGGGTTGTAAGCATGGACAGCAGATGAATAACCTGTCCTTGGCTAGTTGTCCTGATGGTTGTTGCCAGTGTCTTTGAAGGAGCTGGTGGTAACCTCATGGACATGGATACTGGTCTTCCTAGTGCACCAGCATGCTCCTGCTTGGGAAGTTCTCGTTACATGATCAAGCTAAGAGCAGTGGTGACTCTTAAGACTCTTAAGCAGCCGTTGTGCTGGTTTGGATATACAACATGGGCACCTTAGAATTAAAAAGGGCAGTGTTATACAACTCACTTCTCAAGCCTTTGTAGAAAGGACAAGAAAGGGTGCTGGGCCGGAAAAAGGCATTGTCTGGAATGAACTGGAGCAGGGAGGTAGCCAAGAACACAGAAATGAGAAAATACTGATGGAGCAGGGCGGGGGTTAGGAAATTTGATCTTGGCTGTATGAATGCTGTTCCTAAGATGAAACATCAGGGCAGGACTCATGGCATCAGAAGGGGAGCTGATGGGAAGAGGATGTGGGCATTGGAAGTCATACCCCTGACTTTGCAAAGCTGTGACTTCACAACTGTCCAGCCCTGCCAGAAACACTGATCCTGGGTCTTAACCAAGAGTGAGGATGGTACTGCAGTGCTCTAGCTCTCCAGGGAAGCCTTGGTAGTCATACTGGCACCAGTGACTGGAGATCGTTGCAATCAAGAGCTATGCACAGACCCATTTCAGATATGCTGCCTTTGGATATAGATGGTGGAATTTGTCTGTCAGAGCTGTGCAATTGCAGTTTGGCTCTTCTGTCAATGCTTTTCCAGCAGCAGGATACCCTAACAAGGGACTGCAACCCCCTGGGATTCCATCCCCTTCTACGCCTGGTAAATCCACCCCGCTGGAAGGCCGCCACGGTCTGGTGGTTTGGTCTCTTTGTCAGTTACAAAGTGCAGTCTCACAGAACATGATTTGCCTCTGGCAGGCTCTTAAAATACATGTTTGTTTTTGATTATGGGGCTTGGGGGTTGTTGGTTTTATTTTTTTAGTTTAGGTTGTTGGTTGGTTTTGGTTTGGTTTTTTTTTTTTTAATTAATTTTCCAAGGATCAATGTGGTAACGCATGTAAAAAATTACAATATGTAAAACAAAGTATAAAAGCATACAAGGAATTCCAAAGGCATAACATACTCTGCCTTGGAGCTTATGAGATCCATACAGTGCTTATTGTATTATGGGAACACTCTGACCCCAAGACCTGGCGGAAAGGCTTGTTAGAAGAGCAGGACTAAGCCATGTAGGATGCCCAGAAGGAAAACCATAGTAAATGTAAAAGCAAAGCTGCTATAGCAGAGCTCAGACTGGTTTGTGGGGTCTAAGGGGACTTACCGTGGCTTTGTACCAATTTCTGGAGAAGGATGTATACTTTTGCTTCCACAAATATTGTTCTCCCAGTAATTAACACTTAACATTGTGTCTTTCCGGAGAGACTCTCTGGATTTTCATTGTATCATGATCGACTTTCCTCCCCCCACTTCCCTTTAACATCTTGTCTTCTGTTAGCTCCAGCAAATGGGAATGTTGACATGGTTAGGAAGGATACACATCTTAGTTGCTGTAGCTGCCCGTGTGCTCTGCAGGTTCCAGCCAGATGATAGACAGAGCACCATAACTGAAAGAATTTTGTCTTGTGTTTGCTGCAGGAGAGGGCACTTAGCTCATGGTGCCCTGCTTGTGGGTCAGGAGCAGAGCAGGTCGGAGTTGCAGGGAGTCCTGATTCGCAGCTCTGCAGACCCAAAAAAGTGCAGAGCAGATCATGAGGGTTGCCTCTGCAGCCAAGTCCCTGCTGCACCAGTTAAATCTTGGGGAAGACTATTTGCATGCTAGAAACTAGTCTTCATTCCTGTTAGGTGTAACCAGCTGGTGCTGTGGCTTGAAACCCACCTGTACATGTCCATTTTGACCATGGTGCAGGGACACTCTGCTTGAATGCCTGTCCTGATGGAGGACAACCAGTGTTTCACTGGTGGTGCTGGTGAAGCCATGCTCATACAGGACCTCAGTGAGTTCCCCTAGCCTGGCAGGCTCTCAGGCAGAGCCGAGCACAATGGGAGACCATAGGCACACCATCCACGCACAGGCTATTCACAGCTCTCTAATGATACATAATTGTTTGTATGTGGTCAGCTGAAAATTATCCTGATAAGTTCCACATTGCAAATGCTTCAGAAAGGAACTGCCACAGTCCCCTGGGTAATACTGCAAACAGACTTCTCCATTTAGTATTAAAACTTGGAGCATTGTATGAAACATTCATTATCACTCTTCTGAAGTTCTGTGCTCATGCATGAAACAACTGATTTTTGTCATGAGCAAAAATTGAACCTGGTTATTTTGCAAGGTAGTAGAAAAAAAGGAGGTGGGGGTGTTTTTTAAAGAAATGTAGCATCTGTTTCTTTGGTGTCTTCTTTTTATTTATTTTAGAATTTTGTGTGTGTGTTCCTAATGATCTTAACAAGGCTGGAACTTCAGATACTTGAGTATTCATTTAATTTGAGGTCTTATGCACAGATGGTTAAGAAAAACCAAACAAATAAACAGCAAAAGTTGAAAGGAAAAAAAAAATCTCGCTGGTGTCGTGTAATGGGATAAAAAGGATAGTTCCAAAAATCTCTGTAGTCCGACCTGTAATCACAAATACAAACCTGCTGTTAGTGTGGTTGTACAGCTGGGCTTGGTTTCACTGCTCATCAGTGCAAACTTCAGCTTATGACTTAATAGGCATCTCCTACCTTAGAATATTTAGTTTTCTTTTAAATGTCATCTTCATTCCATTTGCCTACGTTTGTAATACCTGTCACAGGGTAATTGTAACTTCTTGGTGTAACATTTGCATGCCCCAAAGTTAAACCTTATATCCATCCGAAAACGCTTTTTATGCATGGATATACACAGAAACCAGAGTTTGTTGGCTCCTGGGAGCTTTTAGAAAGGTACTTCAGGCAGCTCCGAGCGTCAAATCTTAACCATGTGGGTCCCCTTGCCCCTATTCTGTCCCTTCTCACATCTGGAAAAGACGCTGCTGGGCAATGGGCTCCTGCTTGCCCAGAGGAGCAGGGACCTTGTAGGCAATGCTCAGGAAGGGAAGCTGCAAAACCAGCGATGAATCTGGCCATCCAGCCTGGTCAGAGACACAGAAGACAACGGAAGGAAAACAGAGCTGTGAGGCGTTACTCTTGTTCTGCCAAAGTGATGTTTTCAGGCTGGAACAGGGCTTTTTAGGTTGAAATTGTGTCATTTAAGGTGGGCTTTGCTCTGACCTAGCTCGGCACTGAGCGGTGTTGTTGTCTGTCAGCTCTTTTAGGTGGGTCGTCACCTCGGCTCTGTTCAGGCACTGTTGGTGGACACACTGGCACATCTCAAGCATCCCACATGAGTGGACAATCACTTGGGACTCGTCTCAGATTGGTAGAGGCTGGGTTTTGTCATCAGGTGGATTTTGAATGCTCCTATCCTGGCTTTCCACTCTCTTTCCTGGTGCCTTGTTTTAGCTTTGATTAAACCTTTTGAGTCTGGGTGTTGTTTTCTATGATATAAGCTGATGAAGCTGCCCTGTGCCCAAATTGCTGCAGTATTTTGCGGGATGTCATGAATCGAAAGCAGAGCAGAGTGTGAATGGAACTGGAGTGTGCCTGCAAAGGGTTGAAACAGCCTGGATGGCTGATGTTGGGGAGAGGAGTTTGCCTGGAGCCAGGAGGGACCCATGGCAATATTTCTACTCAAGCTTCTTAAAATTTAATTTAAAACCCAATAAAAACTCTGTTCCTTTCCAGTCTAGTTTCTTTTTCCCTTTCATTCTCTACCAGTCTGAATAATTTTTTTTTTCTTATAAATCCTGCAAGCAAAAAAAAAATTTTTTTTATTACAAAAAGAATTTTTAGTTGCTGGATTTTTAATTTCTATATTTATTTCGTTTTCTGCCATGGTGAGTAAAACTTTTTTTTTATTTTTCAGGATTTAAAAAAATATTGTTAAATATTTTTTAGTTGTTGCAGGATGTTCTATTTTATTTTATTTTCCTTTATTTTATTTTATTTTATTTTACTTTATTTTATTTTATTTTATTTTACTTTATTTTAAAATATATTTTATTTAGTTGCTAGATTTTTAATTTCTATATTTATTTCTTGTTTTTCCCCTGCAAAATAATTTGTCTTTTTGTTTCTTTGGTCGATGTCCAAACTTCAGTGGTAACTTCTGATTTTGAAGGCCGTGATTATAGTGTGATTCCTGATTTTCGTTCTGGAATCCTTTCTCAGTTTACAGTTTATATAACTGATGTGACAAATCTTTCCTGCCTTATCATAGAAGATATTGTGGTTAAATGTCTCTGTCCCTCACTTAATTGAATCCAGTTGTTTACTTCCAAATCAGATCCAATTAATGCTCTCTGATAGCTGGTTCGGGGACTTAGTAGAATTGGTTAGAAGTTTTTAAAATCCCCACACGTTGTAAATCCCATCTGGAAATTACTTTTTTCTTCTACCCTGGAAGGAAAGCAAGTATGTGCAAGCATTCTTGCAAACTGGAAATCCAAAATATGTTGCGGTCACAAGGATTGGTGGAAAAAATACTGATCTTGTAACTTATACGTAGGCATTTACTTCTCAACTCTTGCTTTACTTCATAATCCATTGCATTATGACAGGCTGAGAGAATTGAGGCTGTTCAGTCTGGAGAAGAGAAGGCTCCAAGGAGACCTTATTGTGGCCTCCCAGTATCAAAAGGGGGCCCACAGGAAAGCTGCGGAGGAACTTTTTAGGGTGTCAGGTAGTGATAGGACTGGGGGGGATGGAGCACCACTAGAAGTAGGTAGATTTATATTTGATGTTAGGAAGAAGTTCTGGACCGTGAGGGTGGTGAGACGCTGGAACAAGTTGCCAGGGGAGGTGGTGGAAGCCCCATCCCTGGAATTTTTTTAAGACCAGGCTGGATGTGGCTCTGAGCAATCTGATCTAGTGTGAAGTATCCCTGCCCATGGCAGTGGAGTTGAAACTAGATTATCCTTGAGGTCCTTTCAAGCCGTAAGAATTCTTTGATGCTATGATTTTCTGTGGGACATCCAAACAGGAGCTGTCAGAGGATATCCCAGTGACAGTCACAGACACAAAGACAGCTGCTGTGCAATAAGGAGCAGAGATCAGAGTGTCTTCAAGTGTGGATCTGCCTCCTTGCAAGAGGAGACATGAAGAGCAAGGGAAAACAGGATACTTTGGTTTCATGCTGCATCATTTAGGCGCAATTAAAAATGCTCTGTTGCGGGCCAGCCATCTTTGTATGAGTATGACACCAGGGTTTGCATGCCGTGGGTGAAAGTAGAAATAACAGGAAAACACAAATGTGGAAACAGGAAACAAAATCCCCCAGCCCAACATGAAAGGTTGGGATTTTGAAATTAAATTCCCAGATTTTCCAGCATTGGGTTCCTGAGAGGAGAACGTGCGTTTTGATCTCTCTGGGGGATGCATTTGCAAGCAGCTCAGCTTTTGAGAATGCTGCTGGTAATAAAATATTTCTGATTGAAAGAATGTTGATGACAGACTCCTGACCCATCTAAAAAGCTTTAGAGCTGTTTTCCTCTTCTCTCCATTTCTGCTGACTCCAGTCACTAGTGCTGTCAACGCTGGCTAGGAATACCATTTCTCAGTGTTCAGCATTGTTTCCTGATAAAGAAATAGTGGTAGAGAAGAGCTAAAATACCCTGCTGACATGTTGAAGGCAGCAGGTGACTGCTGTGAGCAAGGTGACATTTGCAGGCACCTGGGGTTTAGGTCCCTTGTTAGCAGTTTGTAACCAACATATGGTGTGTTTGTGTGGCTAAATGCAAGGAGGCATCAACCCAGTGCACCCTGGGCTAACAGCTAGTATGATTTCTCTTCCTGCTACCCAAGTAACTCCTGTAGACATTTGGATCTAGCTGCTTTGTACAGTTCCAGAGGTGCAGTGAAAGCAGATCTCATAATCCCAGCCCCGGTGTCACTTGTGCTTCGCTGCTGAGCCACCTCCATCCAGCTCCGTCCTGGAAAAAGGAGATGACTCACGTCCCTGCTTCATGCCAACCGATGCTGGAGGTGCGTTAGCCAGCGGTGACCCGACCGTGAGTCACTGCAACATGGACACTGCCTGCAACTTTCCATTTCTTGGCCCTGCTATTTTTGGGTCTAGTAATTATGAGGTGAGCTGTGAATCACCCTTGTCTCCCTTTACGCCAGGAGGAAACCAGGCAAATTGTGCTAACGTGCTTGGCAGGAGGGATTCCTGTTCTCTAGCGTTTTACAGGCTTTGGCCCTTCTTCTTGCTCCCCAGAGTGATCTGATGTGCTCACCCTTCCTCATGTGTAACTGTCACGCAGGATCTGAGCAATGGGCATGTGACCCATTGGCACATGACTCATGCTCCCTCCAGCCAGGTTTCATCTTGTGAGTAGGGACTTACGCTTCGAAACTCCTGGACGGGATTCCCAAGGGGTCCCAAGGGCTTTTATTGATTTAGTTCATCCAGTCTATGCAGGCAGGTCTTAGACTGGAAAATAGCTTCAAGTGGGTAAGTCAGGAGGCCAGACACCCATGTTGACATTGGCTTCTACTGTTGCTGGTCTTGCAATGTTTCTGCCATTCAGAAGAACGATTGTGCCCTGGGGCTTGTTCTTCACTATGTGTGGTGTGGTGCATAGCAGTTGCGGAGTCCTCCAGTAGAGCCATGGAGAGCTCACTGACTCTTTTGGAAAGGCTCTGAGTGTGCAGGAGTTTTCTGTTTCTTGATAAGAGACAGACCCTCTCACAGCACTAAACTCCCCAGCAGGCAGAGATGTTCTTCTGTTCTTAAATCCTATCCCTCTGCTTCACCATTTCAGTTTTCACCGCCTGAACAGGATGGATTCATCTGTAGTCTTGTTTTACTGTCCTATGCAGGTTTGTTTTTCTTGCGCTTTCCTGCTTCTGCACTCCCCAGCTCAGCTTTACGATTCAACATGCCTGTTAAAAACTGGGCTCTAAAAACTTCCTCTCAAATAGTTTTGCACCCAGGAATCTCCAGGCTGGAAGGCAGTCAGCTAGAGATTGTGAAGCTGTTGAAGAAAGATTGGAGATGGAGGAACTGTAAATCTACAGGCATCTGAAAAGCACTGCTTTAATTTAAGAGGAATGTCCTTTTGTTCCCAATTGGATGGGCCTCATTCCAAAGGCATTCAGGTGCAGTAACTGTTACCAGATGGGCTGTGAAAAGCAACTCAAACAGGTGGTGAGGACAACAACCATGGACTTCAATTTCCATGTCTGCTTCTCCCTGTGCCTTACATGCCCCCTGGCGAACAGGAGGATGAGGAGAGCTGTCATAGTTGTATATGGCAAAAGGAACAGCTATCAAGGGGGTATTCTCAACTGTATATATAACAGGGCAAACCCTCAACTCTCAGTGGTGGGACTGTCATCTGGGCCAAAGTGTGCAGTGATTAACCAAAGGTGAAACACCATTCACTGCCACCGGCATTTTTATTTCCAATGCACACGGACATGAATATTGGCTCAGATCCTTCCAGGTGTAGCTACTGTTCTTCCACATAAGGCAGTGGGACCATGCTGACATTGCCCAGCTGGGGCTCTGCCAGATGTGCTTGTGAGTGTTGAAGGCTGGAGCTCAAGGAACGTCAGAAGAGCAGATTTAGATTGGATATTAGGAACAAGTCATTTACTATGAGGATGGTGGAACACTGGAACAGGTTGCCCTGGGTGGTGGTTGAGGCACTTCCCTGAGATATTGAAAGTGAGGCTCAGTGGGGATGTTGGGGATGTTGGGGATGTTCCTGCTGACTTTGGGGTGGGGTTGGACTTTGGAGGTCACTTCCAGCACAGACCATTCTATGATCTGTGAGAAGGCTTGATGGTTTTGATGGGACCCCACACATACTGGAGCACTTGAAGAGGGAAGAGTGCAAGGTGATGGCACAGCAGCCCTGTAGACTGCCTGGGGTTGCTTTCCAGTGGCACCAATGGCCACCTGCTCCTCCTAAATGGTGTCTTGCTCTCCTTTTCCTTCAGCGTGGCTTCCCACCGTTTTCTGGGCTTTGGCTGGTGTGATGAAGGAACATACTTCAGCACACAAAGGGCAGGTGCAAAGTCAGTGACGTAGTCTCCGGCTTGTCTTAATTCAAAGCCCTGGAGCTGTTGCTCTCTGCTTGTCAGTACCTACAAGTGCTCATACTTCGATAGCTCCATCACTGCAGCTACTGGACATATGAAATAGCACTGGAGAAAGGAGAGAGATTGCAGAGCAGATACTCATAATTACCTCAGATGTCTGGATGCATTGATTTATTGCTGGAGTAAGTACAGAGCAGGCACAAAACACTGTATGCTTTGCCGGGATGCACAGTTTGTTGCTCACCACCTTGCTGGCCTGAGCAAGGCAAGGGAGTTGCTGGAGAGGGCACAACTGTTCTTCAGTCAATCTTCAGTCAACAGTATCCACCATACCTTTGCTCAGTCTCTCTCTTTCTGGGTTTTGCTTCCCAGCTGCGATGCTATCCATTTCTCTTTGACTGTCTTTCTATGTTCTTGGCTTGCAAGCATACAAGTGGAACTGGCTTTTATGCTTGTCTGTGGTTCAGGCCACTGTCAGTCACACTTCATTTCTGCTGGCTGACATCTCTTTGCTCACAGCTACCCTTCTCTGCCCAAACTGACACCTCTGGGTCTGGATGCAAGGAGGATAAGAGGATGCAATCTTCATTTAAAGCCAAATGGAACTACATGCAGACAACAGCATTACCTTGGCTGGAGGCAAGCCCACAGCAATGGCCATATCCTTGTGCTGACTCTGCTCAGAGATGGACATGTCTTCTCACAGTCAGCAAGGGCTGGTGCAGGACTCATGCTCACCCCATAGGGTTGTTGGTGTCTCAATAAGGGCAGTTACTGGAAATTTGAAGCTGAGAGAGAAGGAGTTCATGATTCCTGATGGTCAGAGAAGGTTTCTAGGATTGTCGGGAATGGGGAGATGCATACTGGACTTTTTTATTTCTGTTTAGAGTTAAGGAAGCTGAGGCATGGGGTGGTTTGAGTTTAGCTAGATGCTTTCCACCTCCTTTGTACTTGAGGACTAACACAGTGCAGTGAAGTCGCAATGTCGAAACTGCACAAGCCCCTTCCCAGGTCCTTTGCATTTTGAAATCATCGAGGTTGTTCACCTCATTTCTGTGAGCTCTTAGCTTTCTAGCCTTTCACATCTCCAATTGTCTCTCCTAGATGATCAGCTGAACTCGGAGGAGAAGAAGAAAAGAAAGCAGAGGAGGAACAGGACTACCTTCAACAGCAGCCAGCTCCAGGCGTTAGAGAGGGTCTTTGAGAGGACACACTACCCTGATGCCTTTGTACGGGAAGACCTTGCACGCAGAGTCAACCTCACTGAAGCCAGAGTCCAGGTAACTACCACTGCTTGTATCCAGACAGGACTCACCTAGCAGGTGGTTATCAGACTGCTCCAGTATGGCAGTAGAAGTCCTTGAGATCTGCATGGCACGCTAGGGTCATCAAGCTTCTGGATCATGCTGGATTGCAGTTCCAAGTGTGCCATGTCCTGGGGAGGCCTTCCAGGCCTGATATGCCACCATACTTACCACCTGCCCAGTCACATGTATTCATACGGTTGATTCAAGGCTGAAAATGTTGGATACTTCTCACGTTATCTTGAGCTGCTCAGCTCTACCCTAGTGGCTTGCAAGCTTGCACCTACTGAAGGTCAAGAGAGACCATGGGATGTGATGGGTTGTACAGCACTCCCAGGCCTTGTTGCCTACAGCACAGGACAGACCTGGTCCCACAGGGGCCTCTTTAAGTCAGTTCCCTATATGAGGGCTCTACAAGGCCAGACATAAGGATCATCCTGTCATTAGGGCTTCCAGTGACAGGGATACCAAAGCAGCCTGCTTTGACAGTCCTGTCTTGCCCAGCAGGCAGAGATGGTGTGGCGTAAGGGTGAGCATTGCAGCAGAGCTGGTTGTGATGGTTGGTGGCTCTGTGCTCTCCCCACCCCAGGTGTGGTTCCAGAACCGGAGAGCCAAGTTTCGCCGGAATGAGAGGGCGATGCTGGCCAGCAAGAATGCCTCTCTGCTCAAATCCTACTCAGGGGATGTGACTGCCGTGGAGCAGCCCATAGTACCTCGCCCAGCTCCAAGACCCACCGACTATCTCTCCTGGGGTACCACCTCGCCTTACAGGTGAGTGAAGAGCCCCTCTGGGGCTGACCAGTTGGTGAAGTACAGAGCAGCTTGAGCGGCCCTCCAACAGTTCTGACAGGCCGTTTGTGTTCACATGGGACAACAGGAGGACACAGCAGTTTGACCTCCCCACCAAAAACTGAACTGTTTCTCCTTACTTATTCCCATTCCTTCTCCAGGCTTGCAAGGGGAGCTCAGATCTGCATCATTGTGGCTTTCTGGCCACTAGCTGCAAAAGACATTGCAACTTCTCTTCTTTTGGTAGTCTCTGTCTGCTATTCAGGAAGTTTTGAGAGAGCATCGGAGAGGAATACATGGAAACAGAAAGGGTTGCACTTGCTTTCCTAGTGCAGGCAGTTTAAAGCATGGAAGAAACCTTTACATGGGACACAGATACAGCGGAGGTGACGGCAGAGCTCAGCCACCAGTCAGTGGCCAGAAGAGGGAGTTCTGTGACTGTCCCATGCCAGTCACTGGTCAGGATCTAAGTCAGGACTGGGAACTCACTCCATACATCTTGCTCCCAGTCCTCCCCTTAGTGGTCAGCACTGAACCGGCAAGCAATTTCTTTCTGCTTGCTAGAGTACAATCGTATGTGTGAGTGAGCTTTGTCATTGTGTTGTGCCGTGTTTTTTCCACAGCAAGGACCGGGTGGCAGACAGGTGTTCAGGGTCCAACTCCTGTGGCCATTACTGCTTAAGGGGTGGAAGGAAAGAATTGTGTTCTGCTCAAAGGGTCTAGGATGTCCAAGCATGTCACAAACCTCCCTGTCCTCCTTCATGCTATCCACAGCCCGACAGGAACTGGGTGTGGATGGAAGATCGACAGGATGTGTTGGTTTGTGGGGAGTCACTTGGCTTGTAGGCAGTAAAAAATTAGGTAGGTGGCTATTTTTTAGCACAGTGGTTTCATTGATGGTCAGGACCTTGGAATCTTTGGCTGGATTTCTTTCTGTTTCGGGCTTGGTCATAGCCAGCTTCCCGCTGTCTTCTGGGAACCACACCATGGTCAGAACTCCTCTTTATTGGTCATTTTGCCCCTCCACTTCATGCACCACAAACAGTGTTTTGCACAGTTAGGTCTTCCTGATAGTTTGTTACTTCAGTGCCATAGGATACTCCTCCTACACTCTGTAGCTCCAGAAGAACAAGTCATAGATTCACTCGCTCCTCGTACTGAAGAAGATGCTTTTGATGACCAAGAGTTTGGTCTCAGAGATGCCCCTTATCCTCTGAATTTTACCTGGGGACTCCTTGCCTCTTAAGGCTTTCCCTCGGTGAAGTACTCCTTAGTGTAGCATCCTAGAGAGGAGTCTTGGTGGTGACTTATGGGGAGAAGGGCACAGGTCCTTTTCCACCTTGCTGGGACTTCTCTGGTCACAGCAGCAGATCCCTGCTGAACACTCATGGCTTGCTTCTACTTCTCACACTTTTAAAAATAGACAATCCCTCCCAGCTTTACACAAGCAGCTTCATAACAGGTTCTAGGAGAAGACACTGCAAAGGTGACTTCCAGGGGTGTACTGGGAAGGGTTGTCTGGAGCCACTCTGAGGAATGAGAAGTCCAAGGCATTTTGGTGATGCAAATGAGGAGGCTGAGAGAGAAGGAAAAACCTCAGGGATTTTTCTTCCCCTGAGGTCCCAACTTGGCTATGTTTCTCCATGGGAAGAAGATGCCTCTCCTCTGTCTTGCTGTCTTCCCTTTGTCTTAAGCCAAGATGAATCCACAAAGATATCTGCAGCTTACAGCTCTCCCTGCTGGCTGGCACAGCAAACCAGGGTGGACTCACCCTCCCACTGCCCTGCAGAGTGGTAGGAGTCATTGAGAGAGGAGCAGAGCATCCGCTTTTCATACTGTGTGGCAGTCAAGACCCTCAGACAATTTATGCTCCTGAGGCTTTCTAATCCTACTGGTCATCTCCTAGCGATCACATTCATCCTGATGGACACCTTGGCCAGGTAGTCAAAGCTACATCCAAGCTTTGAACTCAGTTATCAAAGTATTGGAGACTTGGTGGAAACCAGCCACGCAGAGTGTTTGCATGGCCCTCTGCCCCCTCCCCATCTCCTGGCACTGCCGTAGCAGCCCCTGAGTGACGGCGAGCCGGGGAAGGGGCTGAGAGCTGTGGAGCTCGTGCTGCTTGGAATCCTTAGATCTGGGGAAAGTTTTCAATCAGTCTGTTTATTCTCCAAATACATTCAGCCACAGGTCAACCAAAGCTATTTGCAGCTCTGTGTCAGGTAGATAGCCAAGTCAATACTTTTTTTTTTTTTTTTTAAAGTTGAAATGTTTTGCTAAGACATTTTTTTAGCAGAGGTTCCTAAGAAAACAAGTCTAGCAGCTGTGCTGTCAGCCTGCACTTCCCACTCCAACAACCTTTGACTTCACAGGCCAGTGAAAAAACATATTTGAAAGAAGGATTTCAGGCCTCAGAAACATGCTATTCCTCTGTGTTTCATGAAAGCAGGCAGCTGAGTAGAGGAGTAAGACTTGCCCAGGGAGGTTGTGGATGCTCCCTCCCTGGATGTGTTCAAGGCCAGATTGGATGAGGCCTTGAGTAACCTGTACTAGTGGGAGGTGTCCCTGCCTATGGCAGGGGGTTGGAACTAGATGATCCTTGAGGTCCCTTCCAACCTTACCATTCTATGATTCTATGATTCTATGACTGTGGCTGAATGGGGTGGAGGGAGGAGGCAGCAGGGTGACTTCAACCCCTGACTAGACCCTGGAGACTTTCTGGTACAACCCTTGAGCTATACAGATGTTTTGAGACAGTCTTCTTTGGTGCTGTTCCTCATAGAAGAGCTTGCTGGAGACTTCTAGTTTAGCAGAGGTTTCACAGGGCAGCGGTAATTTTCCTGCCACCTCTGGGGAGCTTATAGCAAGAGGGTCCCTGCAGGTTTAGACTGGGCTTGAGCAGCAGTTTGGTTTTGAATGGGGACAGTTTGCACCCGAGACTGAAATTTCCTGTTTTACCTACTATAGAGTAGCCTTGAGGCTCTTCTCATTTGCTCCAGCCCCAAAACACAGGAGATGCACCCTGCAGAAGCAGGTGGGAATGGGTCCTTAAGCAGCCACTGGTTATACACCCTGTGAAACTTTGCAGTGCCTCTGCAGACTTCTCACCTTGCAGTTGACTTCTGTGGGACAGGAAGGTAAAGCCACCAGCCCAGCCATGGAGAGGGGACTGAGGGGATGCACAGGCAGGTAGAGATGGCTCCAGGCACACCAATCCATCATGTCCTGGTTGCCCTTCAAGTTCAGCAGATGCACCCAGAGCTGGGCAGACCCTGTATTTTGATGTGTGCGTTTTAATATTTCTCCTCTATGTCCTTCCAGAAGCTGTTAGAGACCCTCAAAGTGTCCTGAATATTTACTTTCCTAGGGAAGTTCTGGTACTTTTCTCTGGATGGGTGTAAGCAGCTTTATATATCCACAGGTCTGACCTTGTCTTTAAGCCATTGTGTTTCCACCAGTCCTGATGCAAAAGCGACAGGACCTTCCTAAGTAGTTATTTCCCCTGATTTTCAAGTGATAGATAGGAGTCATTCAACCTAGGGTAGGACCTAGTATTATTAGCTGCTCTAGGTCTTGGGAGCTGAGAATTCAGACAGCACTGAGTTGGATTTAAGCTCAGCTGTACCATGTGAAGTCAGAGATATGCCCAACACTTTGCAGGGGGGCATGATGCCTCTGGCCTGCATGTGTTTGTGCAGCAAATGCCCACATCCCTCAAGGGAGATTTGCTGCTGCAAAGGCTCTTCCAGTCATGCAGGTCAGTGCTGCAAGATTTTTTTTTTTTTTTTTTTAAAGAGAGAAAAAGGGGTGGAAAAATGGAGTAAACCAAACTGTCTTCTTTCTTGATCTGTGGTTGGAGGAGAGCATTTCCCAGAGCTCAGATGTGGGACATGTAGACAGGCAGAAGGAAAAGGTCATCACCTTTCCTCCAGCTTGCCTCCAGGAGAGCATTTGTGGCTTCCTCCTGAACACAGTGGCTGTGTTAAATGGGCATCTATAATTCACTCAGTATATTTCAACTGTTTTTTGTCATAGGTCAGATAGTTTGCTGGTGTTTTGTGTGGAACAATTGCTTTTTGCAGAAACATGGGACATACGAGTTGAACAAGTTTTCTAGTGGTCTGGGAAGCAGATTTGCAAATTTTTGACAGGATAAGAAAGGCCTTGGAGATCTACACTCAGCCTTCACTGCCAAAAGTAATGTTTTTCGTGAATCAAGTCAATATTTGAAGGGAGAAGAAATGTTTTGGTTTGTTTTTTTGTTTGGTTGTTGTTTTTTTTTTTTCTCTCAGCCTTTGAGGCATGCTCTTTATGATCAACTGAAGTTTTGAGGGGGAAAATAAATGTGGAAATTTTCATTCCTGAAGGCCAAAACCAAAAAACATCACAATGGTCAAAATGGGTTTTTCCCAGAGTGTTTATTTAATGTAACATGTGGTTCAAAAGTGATGTGGTTTCACAAGCAATAAAAGGAGCAATTGCTCTCATCAAGAAGACATTGCTCCCAGTGGGAATCTTTTTAAGGACAACGGTCTAACTGGTCGGCTGGGTGACTTGACCACCCTGTAAACCTTCTGAGTTAAAAAATAGGAAACAGAGATTTTATTATTGACTTCAATACCAATATAGGCTGGGCAGTAACTGGCTTGAGAGCAGTTCTAAAGCAAAGGACTTGGGGGTGCTGGTGGGTGAGAAGCCCAATATGAGGCACCAGTGTGCACTTGAAGTCCAGAGAGGCAATTGTATCCTGGGCTGCATCAAGAGAAGTGGAGTGAGCAGGCTGAGAGAGGTGATTCTCCCCCTCTACTCCACTCCAGTGAGACCCCACCTGGAGTACTGCATCCAGTTCTGGAGCCCCTATTACAAGAAGGATCTGGAGATGCTGGAGCATGTCAAGAGAATGGCCATAAGGATGATCAGAGGGCTGGAGCTCCTCCCCTGTGGAGACAGACTGAGAGAATTGAGGCTGTTCAGTCTGGAGAAGAGAAGGCTCAAAGAAGGCCTTATTGTGGCCTTCCAGTATCTGAAAGGGGCCTACAGGAAAGCTGGGGAGGGACTTTTTAGGGTGTCAGGTAATAGGACTGGGGAGAATGGAGCAAAACTAGAAGTGGGTAGATTCAGATTGGCTGTTAGGAAGAAGTTCTTCACCATGAGCGTGGTGAGACACTGGAACAGGTTGCCCAAGGAGGTGGTAGAAGCCCCATCCCTGGCATTTTTTTATGGCCAGGCTGGATGTGGCTCTGAGCAACCTGATCTAGTGTGAGGTGTCCCTGCCCATGGCAGTGGAGTTTGGACTAGATAATCCTTGAGATCCCTTCCAGCACTGACAATTCTGTGATACAATGCTGGTTGAAGTCACTAAGAAAATTTGGTGTTGACTTTCCCTGGATAAGTGATCTGCAGCAGAGAGATTTACAGGGGTATTAAGTAAAAAGTAGTGATAATTCCCTCCTGGCAAAAGGAACACATATCCCAGGTATGGAAACCACTCTGCGCTGTGCATTTGCTCTCTGCCTGGTGCGAAAACTATATCTGATGTGATCTTTCTCTTCTTCCATCCCACAGTGCCATGGCCACCTACTCTGCCACATGTACCAATGCCAGCCCAGCGCAGGGCATGAACATGGCCAACAGTATTGCCAACCTGAGACTGAAGGCAAAGGAATATAGTTTACAGAGGAATCAAGTGCCCACAGTCAATTAACGACTGGAGGCAGCTTAAAATACAGGAGAAGAAAATACAACAGCACCCGTCCTGCTTTGCAACTCGTTTGTGCTGAAAGAAAACTAAACCAAACCAACAACAAAAAACCAACCCCAAACACATAAAAAAGCCCACTAAAAAAAAAAAA
>VWZE01006801.1:148925-161600 GCA_013396675.1 Eubucco bourcierii | reverse complement strand
AAAAAAAAAAAAAAAAAAAAAGAAGAAGAAAAAAAGCCAACCCTAGCCCAGAACTGAATACAGGGACCAAACTGGGAGCAAACTGAACCGCTCATGAGTGACAAGGTTCCTCCTTCCTTTGGGATAATGCCACCTTTTTTATTTTCCTCTTGTTATTGTCAGGTTTATTGCTTCTGCTCAATATACTACGAGCTTCTTCAGTAAAGGACGGTCTCATCCTTGTTGGTTTCCATTTTTGTATGGGACTGCAAAAAGAAACCTCTGCCAGTCTCAGCCCATGGACGTGTCCCACCCACCATCGTGCTGAGATGCAAAGCTTGCTCCTCTCCCCCCTGCCCCAGCTCACCCTAGAAGAAGTTGGTCACTGTTTTCTATTGTATCCACTGACCCATCATCCTTCCTGTCCCTTCTGCCACAGAGGCAGTGCTGTCAGTCTACAGGAAGCCCACTGATGCAACGAGATGGAGTCACCCTGCCTGGGTTTGGCTGGACTAGTCTGAGACCCGAGGAGGACAAGATCTCCTGGGAACTTCACAATGCTCTGTTGCTTTCTTGAGTATTCCAAACACTGCTGCCTTGAAAAGCCAAAGAAGAGAGAAAAGCCAGCATGGGGGTGTGAGTGGAGGGGTGTAGTGGGGGGGGGTGTTGTTCTGTAGTGCCAAGAATAGGACTGTTAGGAGCCCCCTTTCTATGCCTTACAGTTTGTGCCACAGGGAAAGGCATTGTCCAGATGCATTTGTTTTATATATACTGTATATATTTATATATATAAGATATACATGCAAGCTTGGTTGGTGTTTTTTATTAAACAAAATAAAATCCATTGAAAATGTTTAGGATGTTTGTGCTGCATCCGGGTTCCTGCAGCCATGCATGGAACTTCCAACCACAGCGTCTCTCACACCTTTGTCAGAGCTCTTCCCAGTAGCCAGCTCACGTCTTCTCATGAGGAACCCCAAAGAAGTGGCCCTGGAGAGGGCCATGCTCCTTTGCAGATTTTCACCATGGGCATTTGCTGCTTCATAGAGTAAGATGAGGATCTTCTCTCCAGTCAGACAGATATGACTCTTGGGAACATGAAAGGACATCCCTATGGAAAGTGCCTGCCAGCCCCTCTGAGGACAGGTAGTGTTTCAGTGAGGTGTCCCACACAAAGATTGTATTTCTTCCCAGTTCCCCTAACGTTACCCAATGAGACTTGACCTGTAGCTTTAACCACTCTCCTCTGCTCTCCCTTATTGCTTTCCTCTGAAGTCTGGAGAGGTAATTATTACCTGAGTTCCTTCTCTCTGTGAAGAGCAGAGGAGATGCAATCCAAAAGAGGTTTCTTCCATGCAAGCAACCTGGCAAAATGAGGATCATTCATGCTGCTGCTGCTGCTGCATTCCTCTTCACAATCTGAGGGGAGCATCTGAGGGGAGCATGTGGCTTATGGCAAACAGTGCCTGTGCAGGAGATCTGCCCAAACTGAGCGGGACTTTGCCATAGAAAAGTCCTATTGAAGGTAGCAGAGCTACTCTATGGTCCAGGCTGGACCATAAGGGAAAGAGAACGAAGATCAGTCATGATGTTTACTTCTGGTAGAGTGGCTTAGGTCTCCATCTTGGTGTCTGCTGCAAACACATTGGGCATGTGTGGATGTCTGACAGTAGGCTTTGGTAGTCTAAACCTGTGTGTTGCAGGAAATGAAAAATAAATCTCTTTAAAACAAAGGTGAAAATTAAACTGGCAAAGGAGGAACAGAAATTCAGCCAAAATATTTGAGCTGGGAAAAAAGCCCCAAATCTGAAGCAATGTAAGTTGTGCTCATGATTGTGTGTGTGTTGCTGCTGGATTCTTTCTTTCTCTCTCTTTCTTTGTCTCTCCTTCTCTCCTTCTCTCTCCTTCTCTCTCCTTCTCTCTCCTTCTCTCTCCTTCTCTCTCCTTCTCTCTCCTTCTCTCTCCTTCTCTCTCCTTCTCTCTCCTTCTCTCTCCTTCTCTCTCCTTCTCTCTCTCTTTCTCTTCTCCTCTCTTTCTTCCTCTCCTCCTCTCTTTCTTCCTCTCCTCCTCTCTTTCTTCCTCTCCTCCTCTCTTTCTTCCTCTCCTCCTCTCTTTCTTCCTCTCCTCCTCTCTTTCCTCCTCTCCTCCTCTCTTTCCTCCTCTCCTCTCTTTGTTTCTTTCTTTCTTTTATCCATGTATGGCTATTTTTGATGGAACAATAATAATTTTTAAAAAAGCTAATCATCATCAGGACAAGTCACAGATTATGCCTGCAGATAGAAAAGCAGCAGGTGAAATGAGGCTGGATGAGTACTGTCATAAGAAATCCATAAAGTTCTGTTTAATCCCCTTTTTTGGCCTTTCCTTTTGTAATGCAGGGGAGCCAAAGTCTCTAAACCAAAATATTTCTGTTGTGAGTTGTGTGGTTAGAATCATAGAATCATAGAATCATAGAATGGTAAGGTTGGAAGGGACCTCAAGGATCATCTAGTTCCAACCCCCTGCCATAGGCAGGGACACCTCCCACTAGTACAGGTTACTCAAGGCCTCATCCAATCTGGCCTTGAACACATCCAGGGAGGGAGCATCCACAACCTCCCTGGGCAACCTGTTCCAGTGCCTCACCACCCTTACTGTAAAGAACTTCCTCCTAACATCTAGTCTAAATCTCCCCTCTGCCAGTTTAAGCCCATTGCCCCTTGTCCTGTCATTGCAGGACCTTGTAAATAATCCTTCCCCAGCCTTCCTGTAGGCCCCCTTCAGATACTGGAAGGCTACTATCAGGTCCCCTCGAAGCCTTCTCTTCTCCAGGCTGAAGAGCCCCAACTCCCTCAGCCTGTCCTCATAGGAGAGCTGCTCCAGCCCTCTGATCATCTTTGTGGCCCTCCTCTGGACCCGCTCCAACACTTCCATGTCCTTCCTGTGCTGAGGGTTCCAGAACTGCACACAGTACTCCAGGTGGGGTCTGACGAGAGCAGAGTAAAGGGGCAGAATCACCTCCCTTGCTCTGCTGGCCACGCTTCTCTTGATGCAGCCTAGGACTCGGTTGGCTGTCTGGGCTGCATGTGCACACTGCAGGCTCATGTTGAGCTTTTCATCAACCCAGACTCCAAGGTCCTTTTCCTCAGGGCTGCTCTCCAGCCATTCACCACCCAGCCTGTATTTGTGCTTGGGATTGTGCCTACCCAGGTGCAGGACCTTACACTTGGCCTTATTGAATTTCATCAGGTTGGCCTGGGCCCAACTCTCCAGCCTGTCCAGGTCCCTCTGGATGGCATCCCTGCCCTCTAGCAAGTCGACTGTGCCACACAGCTTGGTGTCATCTGCAAACTTGCTGAGGGTGCACTCCATTCCTCTGTCCATGTCACTGACAAAGATGTTAAACAGCACTGGTCCCAGCACTGACCCCTGAGGGACACCACTTGTCACTGGTCTCCAGGTGGACATTGTGCCGTTGATCGCCACTCTCTGGGTTCGACCATCCAGCCAATTCCTTATCCAGCGAGTGGTCCATCCATCAAGTCCATGCTTTTCCAGTTTGGTGACCAGGATGTCATGTGGGACAGAGTCAAATGCTTTACTCAGGTCCAGGTAGATGACATCAGCTGCCTTTCCCTTGTCCACTGTCGCTGTGACTTCATCATAGAAAGCCACTAAATTTGTCAGGCAAGATCTGCCCTTGGTGAAGCCATGCTGGTTCCCACCAATCACCTCTGCTTTGTTTTCCATTTGCCTTAGCAGGACTTTCAGCAGGATCTGCTCCATGATCTTGCCAGGCACAGAGGTGAGGCTGACTGGTCTGTAGTTTCCAGGGTCATTCTTTTTACCCTTCTTGAAGATGGGTGTTATGTTTGCCCTTCTCCAGTCAGCAGGAACTTCACCAGTCTGCCATGACTTTTCAAATATGATGCACAGTGGTTTGGCAACTTCATCTGCCAGTTCCCTCAGGACCCGTGGGTGGATCTCATCAGGCCCCATGGACTTGTGCACATTCAGGTTTCTTAGGAGCTCATAAACATCATCTTCTACTATAGTAGGCAGCTCTTAAATCCAAAGCGATCACACTGGAAATCTCAGCCTTCAAGTAGAAATTCACTCGTGGCTCCTGTTCCTGCACAAACAAACTGCTGAAGAAGATGGATGCGCAATAGGAGAGGAAAATTACTGTTACGAATTTTGCAAAATTAATAATCAGTGTTAATGTTGATATCCAGGCAAAGATTGTTAATAACTATGAAAACTGGTTATTAACATTAAATCTCACCAGAAAACTTCTTTACAAGGTTCAAAACACACAGTTTGGATACTTACACACAGAGGGAACAGGCAAAACTAGAACACTTTAAGAAACAACTAGCGAATGCAAACATTAAACTTGAAACTGGGAAGAGGTTCTTATTTTTAATTATACCTCTTGCCCACCAGGTGACTTGAGAGGCTCCTTTCCGCTACTAAGGCAGAAAGGCACAATAGAATCTATAGAATTTCTTGAGAGGCTTTGAAATATATTTTCACAAAATAGTATCAGACAGTGCTCAAACCTGGAAGGGAATTCTGTTGATAACCTGAAAGTCATTGCAGGCGAAGCAGAGCGTAATGTCACAGGGCAGAGCAGGCAAAGCAAAAGTAAAAGCAGAAGCAGAAAAACATGGGGCAGAAACCTATTTTTTGCTTTGCCCAAATGTAATGGCTGCCTTGGCCACACAAATTCACCAATCAGAATGGCGCTTTGTCAAACCAATATTAGGTAAAGTCAGGAGCTTGCTTTTCCTTATTTGGGAGGAACGAGTCTGGGCAAGTCTTGGACCCTCAAAGTGGGTGTCTCCAAGCCTTTTGTCCTCTCTCTGTGTTCTGCTTGCTCCCCACCTCAGCAGAGGGAAAGGACCATGGGTTCATGCCTGGGCAAGCCAGGACATGCATCTTCCACAACAAGGACCCAGTGCTATGTAGTGTTACTTCGAGGCTGAACTGGTCAATGAGTGCCTTAGCCTTGCCTTGCTGTCCTCCTCTGCAATCCACCAGCAGCCACAGCAAACTCCCCTGTGGTGACCCAATGCTGCCCGAGTGTTCACCCTAGAAGTTTCGGCTCTTTCCTTTAGCGTCCTGTTGGCCTGTGGTATTCCTTTAGTCTTTGTTCACCTTTTGTGCAGTAGAAAAATCCCCTCGAGCAGCTTTATTTGGTGGACCTGTACCAGGCACCAGTTTTGAAGTTAGCAAGAAGACAACTCAGAGAGCATGAAGCTCCTAGAATCTCATTATCAATCTGTGGACCCAGATATCCATCCCACCCCCACACTGTGATGTTTACATGAAGGGGCTCACATCAATGCCTGTGCAAATGTTTGTCCACCCTCTGCACTCTGTGTGAGGAATTGGACCGATTTGCAAAGAACTGCCCCTGCAAGAAGATTGTGTAAGCCTTTGCACTTTCAGTTTTAGTTGGGGCTTGCCTTGGGTTGAGCTGCTGGGTTTGGGATGCCATCATACCCAACTGGGTTGTTGTCAGTCTAGATGAGATCTTCAGCTCACCTTGGATCTGTTCAGCATCCAGATGCAAATCAGAGCATCTATGACAACGTTGTTTCATTTGCACAGATTGTCTGTTGTTCAAGTGGATGAACAGATGGCTCTTTGGGCTTCTTAGCTGACCTCAGCCAACAGGCAGTGTCCAGCTGCCTTCCAAGTCAGAGTGAAATTTTGTGTCTGTGTATGTTTGATCTGTATTTTATTGACCCATTGAGGTCCATACCCTGAGCACAGGGAGATCTCCAGGGTTTTAGCAGACATTCAGTCACAGCTCTAGGAAGTTTCCATGGTTACCCCAGTTATCACTAAGCCTGGGTACCATCTAGGGAAGAAAACGGTCTTGATGCACATTCCTCTCACCTGCTCTGTATGAACCCTGTTTTCTCAGGCTCCCCCTTTCTCAACACAGAAATAAGTGAAATAAGTGGCTGATTCCCTCTAAATGGGGTTTTTGAGCGTGACAAAGATGGATAATTGAAGAGGATGGTGAGGCTTGATTCATGCAGCCACAGGAGGCATTCCCAGATGGAAGCGTATCCTGGAAATTATCTCTTGCTTTGTGATGTAAAATGTACAGTGTTTGCACTAGAATAGCAATGATCATTTTCAGTAAGAGGGGGAAAGTCCTCCCTGTCCTTTCTAGAAGCTGCCACATGTGTGTCACGTGTTGCTGCCCTGAGGTGTCCTACAGTGCTGTCTGCGGCCGGGAACACACTGCAGCCTTTTGGGGGTGAAGGGGCAGGGGCATCTGGGTCCTCGGGATAAGATATCCTTGGGATGCCGTGCAGCAGATCAGGGACTACAGAGGGACTGCAGCAGAGGTGGGGACTCCTCTGCAGCATGTGCTGTGCAAACCACCAGTGAGCCGGGTGGAGATGGGTGCTGTGTCCAGACCCCTGCCTCAACCACAGCAACCTTCTGTTGGTATAGGCAGCTGCAAACAAGCTCAGCAAGAGCATAATACAGGAAGCATCAACAAAGACTGCCCTTAAGAGATGGTTTTGAGGAAGAGACAAGACACACATGGGGCTTTGTCCTCTGCTCCCTACACCCTGCCAAGCTGGTGAGACACCAGCATGGGGCTGAAAGTAGGGCAGGAGGGGTGTGTGGGGCTATCCCTTCAGAGCAGATTGGGGAAGGAGGGCTGGGTATCCCTATGTGGATACTGCGAGTGGGTGACTAGCAGGGGGTGATGGGAGAAGGGAAAGACACAAATTAGGGGAGGAAAAAGGTTCAGTCTCATCACCTGTGCAGGAACAAAAAGCTCCACTGCGAAACAAGGGAGGTGGTCAGAAGGAGCTCAGAGGCTAAGGAGGGCTAATTAGGGCGGGTTATTAAAGTAGAATTGGGGCAGGTGTCAAGGGAGAGTTTTTGCCAGAGAAAGACACAAACCTGGGATGGAACTGGTGAGTTGTGCTTTGGAGAGCAGGTCTCTGCTAGGGTGTGGAGGGTTTCTGTGACTTCCCTTCTTGGTCTTTAAATGATTCATTCAGATTTGAGCCAAATGTTGAGAATCTGGTGTGTGTCTGGGTTGGCTTCCTGTTTCCCTGCTGATCTGGCTTTTGACCCTCATGCCTGTGCTGGGGTTATTAACCAGGCTGAGTGCAAGGGGCAGCCCACAGAGAGACCCTGTGAAGGGGAGATGGGTACCTCTGCAGAGCCCTTAGCAGTCAGCCAGGCTTGCATTTCTTACAAAGCTGATTATTCACCCCTCTGAAGCTGAAATAATAATAATATCTCTTATTTATCATTTCTTGGTTGCCAAAAGGAGTAGACTTGCAAATAGTATAGCTTCCAAGTTGACTATGAGACTGGAGTGGGTCGGACTGAGTTGAAATAAGCTGCAGGTGTCCATCCAGACCTGTAGCCAGCTCATCTGAGCTCCTTTTGGGCAGGTGTCTGTCTCCTCACCTGATACTTCTGTGCTGTGGTTCTTTACTAGATGGCTGCCACCGCTCTAGCTGCCATTTTGTCCTGAATTTTCCAGCAGGATTATTAAAACTATGGTAGAAACAGTATGACTGCCTCCCTGTGCACAGTTACTGCATGCTGGAGTCTTGGGGGTGATGCTGGGAGAGGTACCCAAGGTCTCCAGATGTGAAGATGAAGTTCAGATGACTTTGGTGGAGCATGCAGATAAACATTGCTATGTAACGGCAGGGAGAGGTGTGGTGGGAGTTAACAAAGACAAACAACAACCAACATCTTAGAACGTCCCATCTTTTTTTAATAGCTTTTTTAAGATTAGAGTTACTCTTTCCAGAATTTTGTCCAAAATCTCTCTCTCTCTAGTCGGAGTGCCTCAGCAGACTTGGACAGATACTGTTTCCCTTCTCTTCCTGCCTCTGCCTGTCCAAGCAATGCCAGATGTTGTTTCACAGCTGCTTTTTTCCAGTCCAGAGGTGGTTTCAGCACAGGGCTGGGTGGATCCCTCCTTGCAAATGGGAGGTGCTAAAATTAGCCTCTCTATAAACACATTTTGGGACACTACAAAGCATCCCATTTCAGTGGCCAAGGTGCCCTGAGTCTGGGCAGTGAGGCAAATCCCATTTGCCCAAAAAGTATCTGCACACAGAGGAGATAACCATACCTCTATGGCCCACCCCAAGGAGTGAAGGAGATGGTGAGTATGGGACATGTGGGCTTCCCAGTGTTTCCTTAAGGTGTGCATGTGGGTCACAAGTTTCTTGCTGCTCCCTCCTCTCATCCCCACTCTGAGGCTTGCACAGTGGTTGCTCCCAGCAAAGCCAGCAGGTAAGGTCACACCATACTTCTGAGGTAGGTCCTCATAACACTTCAGAGCTGATGTGGTGGCCTTCCCTCCAGCAGATATGCAGACTGGCTTAGTGAGACATGATCTGTGGTCAAACTAGAATTTAAGGCACATTTAAGGCAGCTCCAAAGTGTGTTTCATCTCTTGCTAAAGGAGTGTGAAGACAGCTAAGTGTGCCCTCAGAAGACAAGATCAGTTGAGAGCTTAACTGCCTGGGCAGTGCTGCTCAGTGTAGACTAGAAAGGTGTGTGTTCAATGAGGGGACCAAACCAGGTCAATCCCACATTGGAAGGAGGTGATTCCCATGACAACCCACGTGGCTGCCTGGCTATTGTAGTGGTACAGGCAGAAATGGATCCCTCACTACAAGAAGGACATCAAAGTGCTGGAGTGCATCCCAAGAAGGGCAGTGAAGCTGATGAAAGGCCTGGGGAACAAGCCCTATGAGGAGCAGCCAAGGGAACTGGGATTGTTTAGTTTGGAGGAAAGGAGGCTGAGGAGAGACCTTCTTGCTCTCTACAACTCCCTGAAATGAGGTTGTAGCAAGGTGGAGGCTGGTCTCTCTTCACAAGCAAGAAGTGATAGAACAAGAGGAAATGGCCTCAGGTTGTGCCAGGGGAGGGTTAGATTGTATATTAGGAAAAAATTTCTTCACTGAAAAGCCTGGCACAGGCTATCACAGGCTGCCCAGGGAAATGGTGGAGTCACCACCCCTGGAGGAATTTAAAAGACTTGTAGATCTGTTTTAGTGCTGAACTTGCAGCGCTAGGTTAACATTTGGACTTGGTGATTCTAAAGGTTTCTTCCAACCAAAACAATTCTATGGTTCTAAACGGTTTCTGGAGGAGCTGTGCTGGGGAGTCTTCAGCAGACATGTGGGCTGATGTGGCCAAACTGAGGCAGATGCTTCTGCAGAGCTGGGAACTGCAATTCTGCCAAGCCAGCACCGTCATTTCCTCCTTTATGCCAGCAACAAGATGAGTCCTGTAGACATGAGATTGTCAGGAATGGGATATCTCAGAGAAGAGTTGAGGAAGCACATTGAGCTAGCTGCGTTCTCCACTCCTCTGTCTCAGGAGGACTGGATGAAAGGAGGAGCCAGGTTGCTCTGCCATGTGCCTATCAGAGAAGCAGCATCTTGTGGGAAGCTTCAGCACATCTGCAGAAGGGAGGGATAACAACACCTCCTCGGGCTGGCTGGGGGACAAAGATCTTCTGGACCACGTTAGTCCCTTATCTGAGAGGTTACTGCAGCTCTCCAGGCTGGCAGAAGATTTATTGAAACGGCTATATCTAAAGAGGGTTGAAAAATGGAGTTTCTTTTCCTGTGGCAGCTTCCAAGTTTTCACATATTTGACTTCATCCCAAATCAGGCTGAGGGGTGGAAACCTCTGAAAACACTGCAAGGCAAAGGCAAATAAGCACAGCCATGGCAGGAGTGCTGACACAATGGATTTTCCAGCCTTGCTGAAGCTGAATGTGTTGAGCCTTTGGAAAGCCAACTCCAAGAAAACTATTGCATTTCTGCAATTCCTGTCTTTGTGGCCGAAGTGAAATATTCAAGCAGGATGCTTCCCATCCTGAGTTTGGCAGGACATGTGTGGTTGTCTCCAGCATCTCTGCCATGGGCAGTGTCTCCTCTGACTGCACAAAGAGCCATGCAGCCAGCCCAGGCAGCAAGATCTTACCAGTTGTCTCTACTACAATTGCATGCACAGACAAAACCATATTAATGGCTCAGACGACAACCTGGGTGCTTGCTCTTTTCCCATCAGTCAACACTTTTAAAGCTGTAAGGACTCCATGGTGCCACCCAGCTTGAGACACAGAGCAGGTAGAGCAGAAACCCAGAAGAAAGGGCTGCCCAAGACCATGAGGAGCAGGTCCAGGAGTTGTGGTGATGCACTTCCTGGTTGTTTTGGCAATGGGCAATGCTTGATCTTCTCTCTTTTTTTTTTTTTTTTTTTTTTTTTTTTTTTTTTTTTTTTTTTTTTTCCTTTTTTTTTTCTCTTTGCAAGCTGTTTGTCAGAGTGAGGGTTCACTTGGCAAATAGCCAAGAAGGTTTTCAGAGGTAGATTGAGGGAATTCTTCCAACTTGCCTGTTGTGTGAGACCAGACATGCAGGTCTGAGAGGTGCTGAGCATGTGCTGCAGTAACACATCCTACACACTGTAGGGTGACTTCCTCCTCCTCCTCCTTGATCAGCATCTGTAGAGGGGCACCTATGGCCACCCTTACCTTACCAAGGAGAGCTTGCTGGCTGAACATACCAACTTTGAATACTAAATGATCTGTCTTTAATTTCCCCTACTTCCATTTTTGGTGATGAATGTCTCCCATTACGGTGGGTGGAGGAGAAGCAGCTGTTGATGTTGATGGGGAGTAGAGTGACTTCTCCAGGGTTTATTGTTTTAATCATGGCCTGAGTGAAAGTGACAGCCTGAAGATGAAATATCTGCTGAAAGGAAATCATAACTCTGGGTGACTCCACTTAGCTCCATGATTATTAAGAATGTATTTCTGTTGGACATGGAGGATTTCAACTGGTTCTGTACTTGAATGCTCCTTCTGTCTGCATTAAAGCTGTTGGGTTTGCAGTGTTTCTGGTGCCCCAGTTGGGAGCTCTTAGACCTATCTGGAACATCATGGCAGAGCCTCTTCAGCCTTGTCAGATCTACTTCTTTCAGTGGATTTGTGCTGCACTAAAGAATGGAAGCAAATATGCTGAAAGGGCTTCACAATCCCAAAGCAGGCAAGGTGAGAAAGGTGGTGGGCATAGAGTCTGCTTCCTGCTTGAGGGAGTGGACCCACTTTGTTGGCATCCTTATGTCCCTACTAAGAGGGGAAAGCGTTAGGTAACTCCTTGGCAACTTGCCTCCAGCTAGCAGCCTTCCTTGCCAGCCACCTCATGCTCTGCCCAGGCTCTCCTGTGTCTCTCAGGATGACTGCATCTCAGCACAGCCATACCCTATTCTCTCCATGCTGCTGGCTCAGAGCTAGCATCAAAAGGTGCATTTTGGGGCTGGCTGTCAGTGCACAGAGCCCTGTGTCACATCCTGAGCATGACAAAACCATAGAATTGTTTCATCTGGAAAAGACCTGCATGATTAAGTCCAACCATCAATCTAACACCACCACAGTCATTAAAACATGTCCCAAAGTGCCATGTTTACATGGTTTTTGAACACCTCCGGGGATGGTGACTCCACCACCTCTCTGGGCAGCCTGTTCCAATGCCTAACCACCCTTCTAAGAACAGATTTTTTAACTAATATCTAAATTAAACCTCTGCTGGCACAATTTCCATCATAGAATGGTAAGGTTGGAAGGGACCTCAAGGATCATCTAGTTCCAACCTCCTGCCATAGGCAGGGGCACCTGCCACTAGTACAGGTCACTCAAGGCCTCCTCCAACCTGGCCTTGAACACCTCCAGGGAGGGAATAGCCACAACCTCCCTGAGCAACCTGTTTCAGTGCCTCACCACCCTTACTGTAAAGATCTTCCTCCTAACATCCAGCCTAAAATGCTGGATTTCAGGCCATTTCCTCTCATTCTGTCACTTGATACCAGGGAGGAGAGACCAACAACCACCTCACTACAACCTCCTTCCAGGTAATCTTGGTGGTGGGTGCTGTGAAGCTGCAGATGGATGGACAGCAAGGAAACCAGCCTACGATGAGCATAGTCATCTCCCCACCTAGCCACCAGCCTGAGACATCTGCACATCCTTTCTCCATGGCACAGGCAAAGTTAAATGGCACATACTGTTGCAATGTGTTTGAACTGGCACATGGTTCCTCCAAGCACCATAAATATGGGGGGGACAGTTAAAAATAACATCTTCCACGTTCCTGAAAAAAATGTTCTCATGTGCTCTGCTGGCTGCAGCCACTGTTATGAAACTAAATATTTCCCATCAGCAGTTGTTAGCCTTCGAGTCTGGGCTGCTCTGCTGTTTATTGCAATAGGAGCTGTTACTGAGAGCGGAACAAGTTTAGAATAGAAAAGTCGGTGGAGTTATTATTTTCCTAATTAAAAAAACCCACATCACAGACCACTAATGGTGCCAGGGTGTTTACTGCTCTTCTGCTGGCAGGGAACCCTGGCAGTGCCTCCGTGCTGTGGTCAACCTTCACTCGCTGATCTTCCAGCTGAGAGCACATGGGGAGGGTATAAGGATGACTATGCCCATGCAGCACATGCACACGACTTGTGGAAGCTGTGCATGCCAAGGTGGGTCCTATCCAACAGCTTTCCCTTTGAGGAAATGGCATTATTGCATGCGTGTAATCTCTCCCAACCCTAATTTTGTTGCATGCATTGGCTAATTGAAACCAACAGGGAGACGCATGTGCTAAATGGTAATGGGAAGGTGCCTGTGCCACACCCCCCCCC
>VWZE01006801.1:135576-148813 GCA_013396675.1 Eubucco bourcierii | reverse complement strand
CCCCCCCCCCCCCCAAAAAAAATAAGTTTGGAGAACATACATTGCATGTACTGCTTGTGTGCAACCAGTATTTGCTTATGCTGCATTACTACATGCAGAGTTATAGCTGTAGGTGCAAGGGTCAGGACAGTAGAGGACAGATTTGATTTGGTTGGTTTGGTTTGCGTATCTTCTCTACTAAAGACTCCCCTCTTGCCTGGAGGAGCCCTAGTGGGATCTTGACAGCAGCCAGTGTGGGCATCCCTCAGCGGTGCATTTACAGCAGAGTAAGAGGTACAACATTCTCCTCAAGCTGCTGCGTGGGGACAGCCTGAATGTGGACTCACAACAGAGCTGTAATGTTGCCTCCAGCGTGGATCTCACAAGAATGATATGGCTGTGGTTGATCTCTGAGCGTCTGAGCTCTGCTTTCTCATTTGGCCACTCTATGTGCCCTTTACTTCATCTAACGCTAACCTGTAGCACAGCCTCACTGGGGCAGCAAAAGGAAGAAACAAAAATAAATGGATGGAGAAGAGGTAGGTTCTGGAGAGGGATGGGATGAGGTGAGGTGGCATGGGTGCATGCCATGTATTGAAGCTAGGACCATGCAAGGGCTGAGAGATGTGCGGGATGTGCCCTCTTGTCCCTCCACCCACCTAGTCCAATGGAGGCTTTTGCCCCAAATATTCATTTTTTTGGAAGGGAGAAAGGGTGAGTTTGGATTAGTGTGGTTGAAAAGCTGGCTCCTCTCTATGTGTTTTGTTCACCTTTCCTAGTGTGAAAAAAATTTAAAAGAAATTTAGAAGAGAGAGGAGCAGAAANGGGGCGGGGGAAGAGTTGGAGGGAGTTGTTTAGGAGAGGAAAAAAATAGTGGTTTTCCTGGCCCAAAAAATACAGTGAACAAATCCAGAACTTTTAAGAAAGAGCTGAATCTGTGCACCCTCCACCTCTGAAACTCATGTATACTCAAATATCACCATTTCCTTGAATTCCAGCACTCATGTTTTCTTTGACACTGGGTGACTCTGCCCAGGCTTGTTTGACCTGGGATATCTTCAAGCCACGGGTCATTAAAAGCCCAGCCTTGCAGATGCCAGTTTTCTGGCCAAGGTGGCAGCACGGTCGTGTGTGAGTGAGTAGCAGGGAGGTGTGCACTTGGTGATTGATGGAATTTGATGGCAAAAGTAATGAGCTGGAAGGAGCTGGGTTTCAAAGTGTGGTGTGTAGTTTGCTAACTCTGCCTCCTTCTGGTGCCAGAGCTTGCTCAGAGCAATTCATCAAAATCTGGAAGAAGAATTTTAACTCTCTTTGATAATCTTATTATTATTGGTCATTCCTAGGAGATGTAAGTCACTTTACTCTCTCAGTATCCTGGTATTGGGTGTATCTATTTTGATGTATCCTGATGTTGTATGAATGCATCCGATCACAAAGAAAGAGGTTTCCTTCCTCTCAGATGGGCTCTGGCAGCCCATTGAGGACTCTGGCAGAAGGTTATGTGGACAATTCTGCAATTAGTAAGTGCTACTCTCAAGCCACAGTACTGCTAAATGAAGAAGCCAAAGCAAGTCCTGGTCTCCTCTTGATGAGAACCAAACAAGTCACTCCTGGTTACAGGAAATTCAGTGCTATTATTCACAAAAGTAAAGACCAGACTTGTCCCAATAGCTGCCAGAAGTAAGAGGACATGTACAACTAGACATCTATAAACATGAGCTATTTAATCCTGTCACCATGAGAGCTGGAAAGTAAAGACAATGCAGATCCTGGCATTGTGGTCCTTCAGCTCAGCAGCTCCAACACTCTACTCTGGAGCCTTGTTTCTTCCCTCCAACCCCTGCTTCTTGCAAAGCCAATCACTTTATTACAGTTATTTTAATCATAATAACCTTGCTGCTGATGTATGTCTAGGCTGAGACCCAGATAGGAACAATTTCAACCCAAAGAATTCTGCCTTGGGGATGACCTTGATTATTTGGACTCAGAGAAAAGCAAAACTCTAGAGCTAGTGTCCTGGGGTGTAACAGAGCCTCCCACAGGTCTGTCACACTTTGAGAAGACTGTGCCAGCTCTTTGAGACAAAGGGAAAATATCCTGTTCTCCCTCTTACACTTTAAAGGATTTATTTGATTTGATTTCTATCAGAAAAAATGGCAAAGATGCTGATCAAACCTCTTGCAGTCAAAACCAGTAAGTAGGCAGTCCCAGCAGAGAGAAAGATCTCCTGATATTGCCAGAGATGAGGACTGTCCCCTGGGAAAGCCCAGACGCAGGGGAAATGTCATACCAGGACTGAAAAGACTTTGTGTAGAGGTTGGTGCTGCTATTTTCTCGCAGGTAAATAGTGATAGAAAAATTGGGAATGGCCTCAAGCTGAGACTGAGTAGGTTTAGACTGGATATTAGGATTTTTTTTTCCATGGAAAGAGTGTTCAGGCATTGGAATGGGCTGCCCAGGGAGGTGGTTGAGTCACCAATCCTGGATGTGTTTAGAGGTTGTTTGGATGTGGTGCTTAGGAATATGGTTTAGGGTGCACCTTGTAGAGCAGGGTTATTGGTTGGATTTGGTGATCCTGAGGGTTTTTTTCCAACCTGAATGATTCTGTGATTCTAACTGCTCTGAAGGGATCCCTGCAGTACTGTGGTACTGTGACTGTAATGCAGATTGTCCCTAAATCACACCATTTGTGCTTCAGTAGCAGTGCTGTGAAATGCTTGGAGCGTGACTAGGAGACGTGGTCCTCCTCCAACTCTTGGAAATAAAGTGTCCTATACTCCATCGCTCTCTCCTGCCCTTCAGATCTGCTCCAGGTATTCTGCTGCTGCCTCTAGGGTCTCACTTGTGGCTGGTTGTAGCCTTTAAGGCACAGCAGTGCAGTCACCTGTGGCATCTCCCCAGCGAACACATGAGGTAGGTGATGGGGCTGGGCCCACTGTGGGTTCCCTGCCACCCTTCTTTGCCCATCACTTTAAGAGGAGTGTGACCAGCAAATAGAAGGAGGTTCTCCTCACCCTCTACTCTGCCCTGGTGAAACCTCACCTGGAATATTACATTCAGCTTTGGGCTCCCCAGTTCAGAAGGGACAGGGATCTGCTTGAAAGAGTCCAACAGAGGGCTACGAAGATAACGAAGGGGTTGGAGCACTGCCCTGTGAAGAGAGGCTGAGGGACCTGGGGCTGCTTGGTCTGGTGAAGAGAAGACTTAGAGGGGATCTAATCAAAGTTTATAAATATATGAGGGCTGAGGGTGAAGAGGGAGGGGACAGGCTCTGCTTAGTTTTGCCCTGTGATAGGACAAGAGGTAATGAATATAAACTGCAGCACAGGAAGTTTCACCTCAACATGAGGGAGAACTTCTGTACTGCAAGGGTCACAAAGCACTGGAACAGGCTGCCCAGGAAGGTTGTGGAGTCTCCTCTGGAGACTTTTAAGACCCATCTGGATGTGTTCTTGTGTGACCAGCACTATATTATGGTCCTGCTCTGGCAGGGGGGTTGGACTGGATGATCTCTGGAGGTCCTTTCCAACCTCTAATATCCTGTGATCACAGAGCCAGAAGAAGGGAAGCACATAACAAAGAACTTTCCATCACCAGGCAGCTCCCTTAGCTCTGGTGTTCAGTTTTATTAATGTAAATAATTGGTGGGGCAATATGTCAGCAGGCTACTGCACTCCAGGACTTGGTGTCCCCAAGGAAATCACCTTTGAGCCATGAGACACAGTGGTCCTGATGTGTCTCAGACAGTGGTTCCTGGAACCCTACCTCTGTCAGGCTCTATAAATCCCTCTTGAATTGCTGGTGAGACATAAATCTCCCTGAAACCACGATGCTTACCAAACATTATTGCATTATTGAGACATAAATCCCGTGTCAGCTCAGCTAAGTATCTGTGGCTATCAAGTTAAACAAGTCAAGACAGCTATGTAACTATTCCCACACATCAGCTTATTAAAACACAGAGAAGGGCTGTACGAGGAGCAGCCCAGAGGAGATGGGCAGCCATTTATCACATTTGTACAACAAATAGAGAGGCCAACGGCCTTTGACCATGCTTTGACTTCCCAGGGATGAAAACACTTTGTTGGGAGAGTGGATATGGGATAGTGTTCAGTTGCAGGTTAAGGGGAGGGGGAGTGTATCTGCCTAACTGCTGCAGAAAGGACCAGTTTTCTGCTGCAGCCAGATGGTGCTGTGGCGTTTGCAGTTTCCACTTCTCCAGAAAGAGAAGGGGAAGGCTACCCAGGAGGAGAAGAGAGATACAGGTGCAGAGCAGGGATGTGGGAAGTGTCTCCAAAACTCTGGAGAGGTACAGAATGAAATATCATCCTCGAGCTGTGCCAGGGGACGTTTAGGTTGGATGTTTGCAGAAAGAGTGACTGGCCATTGGAATGGGCTGACAGAGGAGGTGGAGGAGTCACTGTCCCTGGAAGTGTTTTAAAAAAGACTGAATGTGGTGTTTAGTGTCATGGTTTAGTTGATTAGATGGTGTTGGGTAACAGGTTGGGTTTGATGATCTCGAAGGACTTTTCCAACCTGGTTCATTCTGTGAGCGTGTACCTTTATGGCAAAGAATAATGAAGCTTTTTGATGGGTTGGGTAATAAAAGAGAAGGAGACGGGAAAAAAAGGAACAACAACTTCTCTCTGCCGTATTTTATCACCCCAGGCTCCAAACAAATCCCCATCCTGAGCTGCAGCACAGTCCATTTCAGCAGTGCTGAGGCTGCAAGCCGTGAATCTGTCCCTGGAGCTGCTGTGAGTGTCTTCATAACAAGGAGGATTTACAGCAGCTTGTTCCTCTCATCCTGTCCTGCAGCAGCTGCAGCAAGGGTGCCCTTCTCTCTCACTTCTAACACTTTTTCTTTCAGCAGAAAATATTTCTCCTGCTCTGAAACACAGGTGAGACCATTATTCTGCAGCAGCCTTTCCACCCAATGTCACATATGGTGGTGTCCAACAAGTCAATGATGGCTGGTAGGTGCTCAGGGCCTGTAGTGGGAGCTCCTGGGAGCTGGCCCTTCTGCAGACACTGGCAACTGAGCCAGGACCGTGGAGCCTCCTCATTCAACTGTCTGGAGAGTTGTCCCTGAAGGAAAATGAATCAAACCTGTCACCATCTGGGACAACCAAATTACATTGTCTTTGGCTGAGGTCAGGGGCTGTGAAGGGGAAGACTTAAAACCACATCTCTCCAGGATGCAAAGCCCCATGATTTGGCCACCCCAGTCCCTGTTATGGTCCATGAGAGCATGAAATGTCAGTAGGAATGCCCAGCAAGGCCCACGGGAACCAGTGATGTGCGATGTGCCCATGGGCAGGTGCCTGAGTTAGCACCCAGTGCTGGGACTGTACCCAGCATTTGTGTAAACTCTGAACTGCATGCAGCCAATGAGCCATAAATATCCCAAGAAAGAGCTCTCGCAAGGATGCTGATCTCTCCAGAGTAAGCTGGAGTAGAGGGAGAATAAACTTGCCAGTTGATGGATGCTGCATGGACCTCCTGGGGGATGCATGAGGAAATGCCATCTTGGGAAGATCTCCAGGGCTGTGTTGAGGACTAGTCCAAACAATCCCTCAGGATACCTTAGGGTTGAAAGCAGCATCTTGTTAGGAGTCAATCTATCCCGTTTCCAAAAAGCCATGATTTCAAAATGCATACTCACATTTGGAAGCCACCACAACCAACAAATGCTTCACTTTCACCACTAGTGATGCTGTGTTTCACTCAACCCACACTCCCCAACAAACCAAATCATTTTCAACCTTACAGGAATCACAGAATCACAGAACCTTAGAGATTGCAAGAGAACTCCAGAGATCATCAAGCCCAATACCCCTGCCAAGGCTGGATCACCCAGGGTAGTTCACATAGAAATGTATCCAGGTAGGTTTTGAAAGTCTCCAGAGGAGACTCCACAACCTCTCTGGGCAGCCTGTTCCAGTGCTCTGTCACCCTCACTATAAAGAAGTTTCTCCTCATGTTGAAGTTAAACCTTCTATGTTCCAGTTTGTAGCCATTACTCCTTGTCTTATTACCTCTGCCCACCAAACAAGATTGGCCCCATCCATTTGAGATCAGGAAGAGCTCAGGAGGTCACCCCATCAGTCAATCTGCTCAGTAACATGTCCAAAATATGCAGGACCAGGTAATCAAAACAGTTTATGAGCTCTGCTGGTGTATGCAGCAGCTCTAAATGCTTGAAAATGAAAAATGATTTTTTTTTTTTTCCCCCAAGGACTGGCACTAATGTAATTTGCCTCACACCCTTCTTTAAAGACACTTTTGACATTTGGAATATAAAAGTAAAATACCTTGCAAGTGCCTCGAGAGCTTAAGGAGACAGTTTTCAGAAAGAAGTTTTCCTTGAGAGACAAAGTCCCTTTGAGATAATGTGCTCAAAAAGCACATTGAACGCGCAAATTTGTCATCTACTGCCAAACAGCAGTCAGAAACCCACTCTGTAATCCCCAAAATTAGGTGAAAGGAGAATCACAGCATACTACTGCTTGCTTAGACCTCCTGGGCTGGATCATGCCATTGAAGTCCAGCCCATTTGCATCCCATGGGCACATAGCTCTTGTTCTTCATCTAGTGAAATCACCTGACAGTGCTGCCAGCTCAGTGGCCTATGCCCAAAATCTGAGCATGCCACAGAGGAATGAGCTGCTTTTTGGTGTTGGCCAGGCAGTCATTGTCATTCCCACTGAGCAGGAGTGAGCGTGTGGGTCCAGACCTGTATCCCCAAGTGGAGGAAAACCCCAGCCTAGATGATGTCAGCAAGTTACAAAGCAGTTCCTCCTCCAAATAAAAAAAAATCCAGCCGGCTTGTTCTCATCCAGCTGGACTTTGCTCTGCAGGCTTGACCCTTTTCCTCAGGGCTGGAGTTCAAGTGGCCTCCATTTAATTTCTCAGTGCCTTCCAAAGAGTGTTTTCATAACACTTTTCCCAGCTTTGGGGACCTGCCAGAGCTCAGCAAGAGAAAAAATCCTTCTGTTCTTTGACATCTAGTATTGTCTTCTGCAGGATGTTTCCTGGAGGGCTAAAAGGAGTCTTGAGAGAGGCCCCACAGTGGGAGGAATTGGTTCCAGGGAGGATCATGGTGATGCTTTGTAGTCTTATAAATGTTTGGCAAGCCCATGCTAGGGATAGTATAGAGCACGTCCATTGGCCATTGATGACTCATGGTGATGAAGAGGAGCTGGAGGAGCTGTGGTGCAAGAAGGGAGGAAGGTGGACAGAGGTGAGGGAAGAGAATGCATCCCCTGCCCATCTGTGTCCTCCCCTCCTCTGCCAGTGGATGACCCTGTGGGATTTGATGCAGATCATGGGCCAATGCCCATGCATGGACCTGGGGCACTCACAGCTGGTCCTGCAGCCCTGGCTCTGCCTTGCCCCAGGAGGGATAGCAAAAGGCTGGACAGGAGCAGTGGGAATTGCTGGATATGTGTGGGGAAGCTGAGCAGAGAAAGATCAAACAACAGCTCTTCAGAAAGGGGATTAGCAGTGGAATGAGGATGGAGCTGGGGACAGGGGTGAAGACATGCCCCTGCATACCTGGAAGGGGGCAGCAGAAGTGGAAAGCACAGAGTTACCATCTGAAGCTTGTTGCTGTGCTGGACATCAGTGGTCAGGTGTGAGGTGGCACACACTATCACAGGGTTTGCAGAGTAAAGAGAATGCTGGCTGCCATCCTTCTCTGGGTTGTACTGCCTGTTGGTATGGGCCTGGGGCTGACTTGGGAACACTAAAAATGGCATCAGGGGCTCCACAAGAAGCTGCTGGAGAAATGATGGCACTAATAATGAGCTTCACTTGGCTTTCACAGGGACTGGAATGCTGCAAATGGATAGGAGGCATTTCTTCACCCTTCTGCCCCTGCTGCTTTTTGCTTGAACCATCTATTTTCTTTCCTCATCTTTGCAGGCACACAGCCTCCTCTTGCCTGCTGCCTGACTTCTGGGTGACCTTATTTTTCCAGGTATTTGTAGCTACACTTTCACTCTAAGTTTGTAACAGAAGGTGAGTCTCCTGATCACTGCTTCCTGGGTTTAGTGGCTTCCTCCCAGTTGCTTTCAGCCTAACAACCACTCTAGAGCTGCTAACAGTGTGAAATCTCTGTGGGTTTAAGCTTATTTAATCTGGTTCAGCTTGGTGTGCTATTTGCTCTGAGCCTCTCATGACACCTGGAGGCTTGAAGGTGTGAAGCATTTGGGGAACTTTGGGTCATTTTGCTTCAGTGGCATGGCAGAAAGCCCACCTCTCACAACCTTTTCATTGCCCATCAGTTGATTTGTGGGATGGGGAATCCATCATGTGCACCCTGCACCCAGCAGCTGTGCATTTGGAAAATGTCCCTGGTCTGTGCACATTGAAAGGAGCCTATTTTTTGGTTCCTGTCCTCAGTAGACATATCTGCAGCTCTGATGCTCCTCTCCCATACAACAGTCTGAGCTGGTGCCAGCAGCCCTGCACTTTGACATGGAAGTGGCCAAACTCCGTTTTTGGTGTCCTTGGCTCTCTTTGATGTGCTGCCTTGCTGCCCCAAGCTTGCACACCCCAAGCCATACTATTCCCCGAGGTGGACCCCTCTTTCTCAGCAGCCGTGAGAAACATCCTCCTTGCGGTGTTTCCAAAAGGAAAAATATGTCCTTGGTTGCTGTAAATAGCGCAGAGAAATGGTTTCTCATGATCCTGCTAGGACCAGCATTTCTGTCGCCTGAGCTTCATAAGCTCCCTGGGCAAATGTCAGTGGAGAGCTGTTCTCACAGCTCTGTGGCCAGGCCCTTCCCATGCTGCTGGCCTTACACAGGCCTTTAGGAGCCCCTGGGGAACCAGGAACCCAACTATCCCAGGTGCAGTGAGAAAAACCCCTTTCAGCTGGGAAGTCAAGCCTGCGAAGGGAAGATGACCTTTACCTTGCACATGCAAGATGAAGCTTGGAAGCCATCACTGAGCTCAAGTCACCTGATAAACAGAGGCTGAACCCATAGGTATGAGTTTGGGATCCTTTCATATAGATAATAATCAACTTCTCATGGCTGTCTGTCCTATGATGTGTATCTCAGAAGGCTTTCAATAAATGCTATCACTAAGATGTCTGTGGTTCATTTAGGTGATCCCTGTCCTACCTGGGTACACTCCACCGCTCACAGTGTGACTGCCACTTAGTTCTGCCCATTGTGATCATCGGTTTCAAACACCCCAGGCATGTGTCCTGTCCACACGCTGGGAAAGGTGAGGAGAGAAGCTAGAGCAAACCTATCTTAATTTTTCTGTTTCCAGTCTTGTCCAGAAGTTCTTCACCTTCAGGTCAAGGAAGGGCTCCAGGGGAGGGTCACAGATGCTGCTACACTGTAATTAGGTTCAGTTTCATCCCCTTTGTGTGGGTACAGCCTGACCTGGGAGAGGCAGAGCTCTAGGGAGGCTGGAGGCAGCATCTTTTTACTATTGCAGTGACTATAGCAGGACACCATCTTCCAGGCCACCCGTGCTCCTGCTGGTGGAACAGACTAGCACAACCATGGGCTCATGTAGTGCACACATACAGCAGCAAATCACAGGGAAGAGATACAGCTGGCCTGGACAAGAAGAGCACATGGGCTGACAGAGACATCACCTCCTCCACAGAAGGATATTCCTGTTGTGCAGTCTGGGAACCAAATCAGTCTCCATTGCAGCATGTTCCTCGTGTTCAAGCCTGTCTTGGGCATCACTTCCAGGTTTCCAGAGAAAACCATCCATGGAAAAATGAGGGTACCCTTATGGAAACAAGGCTGGACATAGGGAGGCCTGCTCCCATGCCGCTGTGATTCACCTTCTTTGGATGCCCCTGGGGAAAATGCTGCCAAAGGCAGATCTGGCACATGGAAATTTCAGCCCTGAAGTCAAACATTATTTCAAAGATAATGACAAACAAAACCTATTTTTGCAGTGGCCTTGTTTAAAACATTTCCCCTTAGTCCTCCTGAAATAGCAGTAACTGAAAGTGGGCTTTAGGATGCCAGCATGTGCTGCTTTCCTCCTGTCCTGTGCTGCCTGTTTCCAACAACAATGACTGCTTGCATTTACTGGTCTTATGAAAAGCAGGCTTGAGCCCAAGTCAGAAGGAACCCAAAATAGGAAATGTTTCCCTTCAGATGCATCATTTGAGCTAATTAACTTCAATCAGCTTAGAAACATCTCTTTGAGATCTCTTCCCCAACCTTGGAGCTGGGGTGCATCTAAGCAGCATCAAGGGTGAAGGCTGGTGGAGCATCCCATCGAAGTGTCGTCAAAGACAGACTGAGAATGGCAAGACAGACTGAGACTGGCAACACAGCCAGTGGCTGGTCAGGGCCATCACAGCCTGATGCAAGGAAAAGAGAAACCCTCCTGTGGAGCAAAACTTCAGGATGCTCCAGGCAGTTTGAGGCAGTGTTTTTTCCTGGAGTGGGATAAAAATAAGTTTGGAAAAGATCTCTAAGATCATCAAGTCCAACCATCAACCCAACACCACTATGCCCATTAAGCCATGCCCCAAAGTGCCATGTCTATGTGTTTTTTAACACTTCACAATTTTCCTGGGCAGCCTGTTCCAATGTTCCACTCTTCCAGTAAAGAAATGTTTCCTAACATTCAACCTAAACTTCCCCTAGCACAATTTCAGGCCATTTCCTGTTGTCCTGTCACTTGTTACTTGAGAGAAGAAGCCAACAACCACCTCACTACAACCTCCTTCCGGGGAGTTGTAGAGAACACTGAGGTCTTCCCTTCACCTCCTCTTCTCCAAACTAAACAACCCTAGTTCTTTCAGCTGCTCCTCATAAAACTTGTTCTCTAGATCCTTCATCAGTCTCATTGCCCTTCTCTGGATACACGCCAACATCTCAGCATCATTCTTGCTAGTGAGGGACCCAAAACTGAACATGCCATTTTGAGGTGCAGCTTCATCAAGGGCATGATAACTTCCCCACTCCTGCAGGCCATGGTACTCCTGCCACAGGCTAGCATCCTCTTGGTCTTCTTGGCCACCTGGACACACTGTTGCTCTATGTTCAGCTGGCTCTCGACCAGCTCCCCCACATCCTTTTCCTTCAAACAGCTTTCCAGCCACTCTGCCCCAAGTCTGTAGTGTTGCATGACTCAAGTGCAAAACCCGATGCTTGGCATTTGGCACTATCTTACAAGGACCTGTGATTGGAAGAGTGGTTTTACAAATCTGCTTTGATCATGCTATAGAGAGGGAGCTATGAGCCACTGGGCAGAGCCACTATTATTTCTCAGAGGTGAGGACCTAACCTTTAGCAGAGAGGATTTTCTGGGTGATGTGCACCAGAGTGGATGGCCCCATACTCTGGCTCCCACAGCTCTGTGGCCACTGGAGAGCTTGAAGCAGGGAGCAGAGGGGTGGCCACATCCACAGTAAAACCAGCCTGGGGCTGCTCCCTCTTCCTGTCATAACCAAAACCCATTTTGGACAGGAGCTGGAGTAGTTTCACCAAACCACTTCCCACTTGCTCTGCATGCAGCACTGTAGATAAGGCTAAGCAAGGAACTGGCCTTATCAGCCCTGAGAGCACTAATGGGCCCCAAGTAGCCTCACCTGGGACACCTCCACACAGATCCACCACCAGGGGCCCATGAGCCCCATTTAAGATCAGGCTCAGATGCTCATGGAGGTCCTGAGTGTTTTCTCAATATCTTTGTATGTATTTTGATACTCTCTCTACTGAGATTGAGTTCTTGGTGGATAGGGTATGTCCCCAAGCCAAGGGAGGTGAGCTGACATTTTCCTTAAATTTAGGCTGGTTGGCACTTTGATGGCTTTTCCTGGGATGGGCTGAGTGCTCCAGGACTGGCCTAACCAATGCCTGCAGATGCAGCAAATAGCCGTACTAACCTGGAAAGTAGCCAGCAAATCCTGCTGTCACTGGACTTACCTAGGCAGAGGCAGTGTGAGAAGAGCAACCCGTGAAGGTCAACTTCTGCACCACTTGTGAAAGGCACCAGGATCTTTCAGAGTCCAGAGGCAGAATTAAAACTTTGTCAGGTAAGTTTACCTTAATGCAAAGGAGCTCAACACTAGAAGCAATATCTTCCATCAGCTCCTTAAAACGCCTGCTGAGGACAGGCCTCTCACCTTGTGGGAGCAGATAGTGGTGTCACATAACATGCATGGTGCTGGCTGCAGGGCTAGCAGCAACAGGCTCCATGGGAGTACCAAGTGCCTGGAGCAAGCAATGTGAGCAGCGTCTTGTAATGTCATGAGATGCTTTAGAATGGGATTTTGTTCTTTGGTTGCTTGGTTGGTTTGTTTTGCCAGCTGCTGAGATGAGAAGTGGTCTGCAGCATTATAAAGGGACTACAGGCAAGGGACTAGCCTCAGGAGCAGAAGATGCTGCTTCAGCCTGGGTCCCAGCACAAAGTTCCAGGCACAGTATTGCATGTGCCTTATCCCACAGAATTTGAGCCAGGAGCAGCCCCAGGTGCCCATGTATCTTGGAGATACATTTGCCAGGGCTTCCTAAGTCCCTGGCTCTTGGTCTCCCAGGCTGAAATCCGCAGAAATCCATGAGCAGGAGATGTTGGCTGTGAACAGAAACTGACTGTACGGGGGGGGNGGGGGGAAGGAAAATATTCCTTGCTAGCTCGTTTTCTGGGGCATTTAAAAGCAATTACAGGAATACAAATGAGTGATTGCTCACTTTGCTGTCTGTTCCCTGTGCACTTGGAGAGATTTATTGACTGGTAGCAGAAGATCAAATCCCCCCTGCTCCAGACTGTCTGTGCAGCTGAGCACTAATTACGGTTAATGGCTGTACTGAAGTGAATAATATTTTTTTTCTAGCATGACAGCAAGAATAATATGATTTAGCAATATCCATGCAGCAAAAAGGCCAGAAAATTTTCTGAGGTTATTTCTGCAAGCTTTGCTCAATAGACAGAGCAATGGCAAGCAGACAATGGGAAAGGGTT
Source organism: Eubucco bourcierii (assembly GCA_013396675.1). NCBI lineage: Eukaryota > Metazoa > Chordata > Aves > Piciformes > Ramphastidae > Eubucco > Eubucco bourcierii. Next base: position 135,877 of record VWZE01006801.1, on the reverse strand, counting down.
TTGGCATGGAAGGAAACCAGGCCCATCAACCTGGGACTTGGGATGGACTTATGCAACAGAATTGCTCATCCATCTGGGTATTGAGGGAGTTCTTGGGTCAGCAAACAACAGGAGAACAGCCCCAGTGATAGTTTGCCATGCAGAGGTGTTTTTCTCCAGCCTCCTAGACTGTAAGGGGCTTAGAAGTGCATAAAGCAGAGGTCTGCTGGCAGGGAAGCAAAGAAGTGACAGACACAAATGCTCTCCACCCACAAGCTGGCAGCACCTACTCAGCAGAGAAGAAGAGCAAAAGTACATAGCT
>VWZE01006801.1:123944-135552 GCA_013396675.1 Eubucco bourcierii | reverse complement strand
AAAGTACATAGCTGTGTGCAGGTCCTGAAGAACAAGAGAGTTGTGTTCCACCCTTTGCTGGTCGAATTTGATGTACCATGAGGAATTTGATGCTTTCACTTCACAACCAATCTGATATCCAGGACTGCCTGGGAATGAGGCATGAGAAGTAGGTAGTAGGCTCTAAAGTGAGCAGAACAAATAACAGCATGAAGACATCTTAGCAGTGAGGATATTGCTTTTGAATATGTTATATGGGGAGTGCAGAGGAGGACAATGAAGCTGGTGAAGGGTCTAGAGAACAAATCTTACGAGGAGCGACTGATGGGGCTGGGGATGGTTAGTCAGAAAAAGAGGAGGCTGAGGGGAGACGTCATCACTGTCTACAGCTACCTTAAAGGACATTGTGGAGAGGTTGGTCCTGGTCTCTTCTGACAGGTAAATAGTGATAGAACAAGACGGAATGGCCTCAAGCTGCAACTGGGTAAGTTTAGACTTTTTCCCAGCAAGAGTGTTCAGGCATTGGAATGGGCTGCCCAGGGAGGTGGTCCTGGTTGTGTTCAAAAGTCATTTGGATGTGGTGCTTGGGGATATGGTTTCAGGTGCACCTTGTAGAGGAGGGTTGTTGGTTGGATTTGGTGATCCTGAGGGTGTTTTCCAACCTGAATGTTTCTGTGATTCTGTGACGGGGAGGTTATAAAATACATAAATACATAAACTAGCTCCCAAAGTCACGGGTATGTGACCAAAGGCAACGTGGAGCAAGCTACCTGCAAGGCATATAATATGCACATTAGAGTTCATGGGATCACAGGATGTTGGGGGTTGGAAGGGACCCAAATAGATCATCAAGTCCAACCCCCCTGCCAGAGCAGGACCATACAATCTAGCTCAGGTTACAGAGGAATGCATCCAGATGGGCCTTGAAAGTCTCCAGAGAAGGAGACTCCCCAAACTCTCTGGGGAGCCTGTTCCAGTGCTCTCTGACCCTTACAGTAAAGAAGTTCCCCCTTGTGCTGAGGTGGAACCTCCTGTGCTGCAGTTTATATCCATTTCTCCTTGTCGTATCACAGGGAGCAAGTGAGAAAAGCCTGCCCTCCCCCTCCTGACAACCCGTTCTCAGATATTTATAAATTGCAGCAGCTCTCCCAAGAGGGCAGAGCCTGCTGTAATGTGTGTAAGTATGAGCAATGGAATGCAAGGTGGGCTTTTGTGTGACAGATCTAGACTCAAGTAGAAGGGCAGCAGGTTCCACGTGTTGATCCAGTGTTTCTCCCAGGTTGCCTGGCGTAAATCGGACAAACCGCATCATGTGCGCGATGCCAACATCCACTTAGCATCTGGACGCGTTGTATTTCGTATGTCTGTTAAGCAGTTCCGGTGTGGCTGGGATGTGTGAATATTCCGGTGGTGACAGCAGGATAGGATTCGGTGAAGCTATGTCCAAGCCAGGTTTAAAGCAGCCTCTACGCGAAAACCACAAGAGGGAGCCAGAGATGAACTTCAGGCCTTTCTTCAAGGTCTAAGTGGTCCTTTTCCACACTGGGCACAAAGGCTGGAAATCGCCTTTCTAAGGAAAACTCATTAACAGCCTTCCCCTCGAAGCTGGAGCCTGAAGCAGCAAGCTGTCCCTCTTCATAGCTGTTTTCCATGCTTTGAAGAGCTCTCATTCCTTTTTCCTAGTTCAATATCACCTGCAAACAAAGGTCTCATTACCTGCCTGTCTGAGATTAAGATCTTTGGTTGGTTCAGAAGGGAGCTTGCTTCTCCTGACTCCTGCTCCAAGCAGCTTTCAACAGCTGTAGACTGTTTCCACCAGCTGGGTAAGGTGCTCTGAGTGTGGGGAATACTCCTTTAGCCTTCCTAACAGTGTGCTGGGACTTTGGTGCCTGGTTGGTCCCCAGGCTGGGGGCGAGCTGGGATATGATCCCATTCACATCCTTCTGCTCTTCCCACCCTGTAGATGGGCTGCTGCAAACTGGATGCTTCTAGGAGAGTTTGTGTGACTTCTTCCTTGGCATCTCTTGCAAATGACCATGGCCACAGCCACCTTGCACTTAGAAAGCAGACAGCAATTTAAAAAAAAAAAAAAAAAAAGAGGGAGGGGGAAGAAGTGGGAGGGACCCAAACAAACCAATCCCTCCAGTTCAGGGAGGTGCTGTGGAATCAGGCTGCTACTGCACCCAGAGACTATGGCTTGAGCATGTCCTTAGGGATGACGCAGCCTTTCAGGGAGGAGGAGGGACTTTGTCTTCTTCAGCTGGGTTTCTTGTAACTGGCAGTTAGCAGCGCTAAAACCTTAATGAAATAACTTGATCCCTGCTGTTGGGGTGCAATGGTAGCCTGCAAAAAGAAGAGGGAGCTTATGTCATGCCCCTGAATGGGAAGGACCTGGCTATATGTTTTGCTCCTGGTCTGCCTTGGATGAAGCAGCCAGGCTAACATGGAAGATGGCCAGCTTGCAAGAGCCCATCTCATCTGGCTCCTGAGCACCCCCTTGCCCTACCAGTCCTCAGCAATAGCAGCATCATGGGAACTGCTTGCAAACTCTGGGTTTGCACCAAGCTGCATCCTGGATCTTGTGATCTCCATTGGAGGAGATGGGATAAAAGCTTCCCATGTGGAAATTCAACACTGGAGGTGTTTGGCTTGATTAGCCTTTCTTCTTTAGTAGCCTTTGTCCCACCAAATAATTTGAACATCTGGCAAATTTTTCCACTAAAGCAAGGAGGAGAACCTTGCCTTTGCCTGTGGTACCTGGGCAAAATGCAGTGGTTCTACCCATACATGGCAATTTGCAACTCATCTGTACCATCAGAGCTGGAAAGCACAAGGTGAGGATGGGCCTGTGCTCACGGAGGCTTTTTTTAGGGGTAGTTGCTGTCTTCCTGCTCCTAAACCATACGCCTTCTGCTGGGTACCTCTACCACAAGGACAAAAAGGAAAGCATAGTTAATCAGCAGGAATTACTGATCCTTAAATCCACAAAACCTGTTCCAGGGAGGTGTGGTCACAAAGCACTCTGCAGCAGTTTTGTGCTAGGACTTGAGTGCTGGTGTGCTGCTGTCCTGTTTGCTGAACAAAGGCTGTGTTTGTTCCTTCTCTGGCAGAGCTGTGAAGAGAAAGAGCTCAAACTTTGCAATCCCAGCCTGAGACCTCACTGAGATGTGAGACTCCAGTTAAGACTTGCACATTTGTGATTGAGAACACCCCTTTCCCTAGGGAGGTCCCTGTCCAAATACTGCCAGAGCAGGTGCAGGCAAAGCAACCAGGAGGAAGAATAAGTTTTCTTGTGGAAAGAGTAACCCTTGAGACAATTTCTACATTTGGGAGCAGATGCCATGGGTAATCTATGGCTTCAGGGTCTCTAGGTCCAGCATAACTGCAGCAGTCTCCATGAGAGTGGCAGCAGACCCCTGTTGGGGAAGTCCTTAGGTATCATTGGCTGGAGCTGCTCCTCTTGTGATGAAGACATTTGACACATGCCCTTATGGGCCTCTGCTCCACCCTGCTGGATTGTGTAGGGCTTGGGACAAAGTACAAACCCAACAGATGCTGAGGCAGCTTTGTGCCAGGCAATTGTCCAAGGAAAGGTGGTAGGTTGTGTAGGAAAGTGGTAGAAGTCATCATCCCTGGAAACATCCCAGGTCAGGTTGGACAAGGATCTGAGCAACCTGATCTTCACACAATCGCAGAATCAGTCAGGTTGGAAAAGACTTTTCAGATCATCAAGTCCAATCTATCACCCATCATTATCTAATCAGCTAAACCATGGCACCAAGTGCCACATCCAGTCTCTTTAAACAGTTCTAGGGGTAGGGACTCCACCACCTCCCTGGGCACCCCATTCCAATGCCAAGCACTCTATTTGTGAAGAACTTCTGCCTAACATCCAGCCTAAACATCCCCTGTTGCAGCTTGTGTCCCCTTGTTCTGTCACTGGTTGCCTGGGAGAAGACACCAACCCCTACCTGGCCACAACCTCCTTTCAGGTAGTTGTAGACCACAATAAGGTCCCCCCCTGAGCCTACTCTTCTCCAGGCTAAACAAAGCTAAAACGCCTTGTTAAAGATGTCTCTGCCCAGTGCAGGTGCATCATACAAGATGGTCTTTAAAGAGGTCTCTTCCAACCAGAAGCATCTCTGATTCTATGAAAGATGGAATCAGATGTGATAGCCTGACAGCCAGAGGCTTTTGAGCAGCTTGATGCAACAGGGTGGCTATGGCTTCCCAGGAGGCTTCACTGATGCTCTCAGCAGTTTCTGCGTGCTCTGAGGATCCTGCCTGCTTCCAGACAGACTCTAGTACATGGGCAGGGAAAAGATAAGGGAGGATAGCAAGAAAATCTCTGTAAAAACGAGTCCCAGAGAGGGCATGGAGATAGACTGGAAGTCTGTAGGGCACCAAGCTCCAAGCCTGGATAGTAATGTAGGGAGGAGAGATCTTTGAGAGAGACACAGTGAGATGTGCTATCCTGTTGCAACTGCCACAAATGAAAAGGCTTTCATGGGAGTCATGGTGAGTTATTTGGTTGGTTTATCTTTGTCTGAGAAGGTGTCTGGTAAGACATGAAGTCAAGGGCAAGCAATACCCTTGGAGCTCTCACCTCTACTGAAAGGCTGCAGACTAGAAGAGCTCCCTAAGGAATAGCAAGACCAACTTGCAGAGCTGACAGGGTTAATGAGAGCAAAGAGAGGCTGTTACATTTGCTCCCCCATCACAAGGCCCCTGGGCACTCCATCCATTCCAAACATTGTAGGAATGGTCCTGCACTGCTCCCCTGGAAGGATTTTGCTCACAAAAATGAGGAAGAAGAGTGTAGAAAAGCAGATGAAAAAATTATCTTTAGCCACATTCACGGAAAACGAGAGCTACCCGGGGAAACCACTGCGATGCAATTAATGCAGAGCAAATGTGGGGTGAAGGTTTCGTTTACTTCCTGGCTTTGTGTAGCTGCAGCTTCAGTTCTATTGTCCCGCGACCATCGCAGGCTGCCGCAGCGCTGCCGGCCGCTCCGGAGGGCTCTGCCCAGCCTCCGCGCAGGGTGTTTCTCATTTCTCACTTCAAAGATGGTTGAACAATGTAGCTGCACATCAAAAGGCTGGGTAGTGGACTCTCGCTGGCCCCACGGGAGTCATGGGCGCCCGTGGGTCGAGGGACCCCACCGCTCCCCAAGCAGGCCAGCAGCACCCCTGGCAAGTTTGGCTCATTCTTGGCTGCCAGCAGAACCAGCGGTAGCTCTGCGGCCACACCGGGTGGCAAGATGAGGAGTCGCTGTGGAAATGACCTCCATGAGGCTAAAGGCTGGTGCTGTTTGGCACTGTGCCTAGCTGGTCCTGGGCTGTTTGCTGTGGCCAGGGCACTGTGCTGGGGGTTTATTCCTCCTCGGTACAGTGAGAGATCTTGCTCTTCTCAGCTGTTTTGACTGAAGTGCTCCACGCAGAAGCATATGGTTCTTGCCGTGGGTGTTGTACTGCATCCACTGTCACTGAGCCCAGCTCAGACACAGGACAGAGTGGCACGTGGGCCAGCTGCGGCCAAACCCTGAGCCAGGGTGTGTTCCAAGCAGCCTTCCAGCTGCTGCTGCGGGGAGCCTTTGCAGCAAAAGGATCAAAACTGGAGGATTTTTCACTCTGCTTTGCTCCTGCTACCAGCAAGAGGGTTGAGAGTGACTGCACAGGGGCTGGATATGGTGGCAAATGACCCCTACCCACCCTCCGCACTGGTTCTCAGTTAATGAATACACATGTCTCTTGGTGGAGGAGACCTGGTGGCAGCCAGGACAGAGATGCAATCATATGAGTGGTTCACAGGGCTCAGGTCACAGCATGCACCAAAGCAAACTGTGCCATTGTCCTCTCATGGCTCTTGTCTCTGCAGGTTGTCCCCAGTAGGATTCATGTTGCCATGCTGTGACCCCCTTGAAGCATCATGGGAAACCACCTCCAGCCTCGGTTGTGCTGCTGGTGTGAGGGAGCTTTGAACAGAATGAAGGCAGTCTTTTGTGAATGAGACCACTTTGTCTTGGCTGCTCTTGATCCTTTGGAGGTTAGGACTCCTCTTCTGCTTTGCCTTTCCTGGAGCATATGATAAAAAAATCAAACAGGAGTTTCCAGGTGTTTGGTAGAACTACTTCTGGTGCCATTAGAAGTGCTGAGACTTTTGATTTATTTTTACTCTGGGGACGTTTTGAACACCTTAACTTTTCTACTTTTTTCGACCTTCCCACACCTGCACTTCTCCTTCCTTTGTTTTCCTTTTGAAAGAGGGCAGAAAAATGTTCAACATCTTTTTTTTTTTTTTTTTTTTTTTTTTTTTTTTGAGAATGACAGCTGGAAAATTATGAGCTAAGAGGTCCAAAGCCTTTCCTTCTTTCTTTGCCAGCACTTGACAGTTGTGTCACTCCAAGTAAATGATTGACCCTACCTGCACCTTTGTTCCCCTGCTGCCCTGCACTGACCTTTCCAATTCCCCAGACAGGGCCAGAAGCAGGCATGTTCTCTTGCTGTTGGTTGCTCCTGGGTGTAATCTTCTGACAAAAGTTTCAATTCACAGAAGTCCTTTTGCTCCTCCAGATCTTGTCCTGCAGCAGAGGATCCACACCTCCTCTAGACTGGGAATCCATTAAAAGTTTTGATTTTATAATAATTAAAGAAAAAAAAAATCAGCTTAACCACAACTCCAAACTGATTCCAACCAGTCTGACAGATAATGGGAAAGAAATACTGATTTAATCCTTTTTCACTTTGGTTGTTCAATCTTTTTCTGTCCTTTCCCACCCCCACCCCCCTTCCTTTCTCTCCTTTTCCCCTCCCCTCTCTTCCTTTCTCTTCTTTTTTTCCCTCTGTTCTATTTTAATTCAAGTCAGTCTAAAATGAATTAGCAGCTCAGCTTAAACCAATTTAAAGGCTCCAGCAACTTTCAACTGGACATGCTCCCAGGTGAACAGTTCTCCCCCCGGGCCCCATCTGGCGGCAGGGGTTTGATGGATGAACTCTCACAATGAGACTTAGATGAAGAGTGCAGAGATGAATTGGGATGTGCAAACAGGATCCTCCACACCTGTCTGTGCTTTGCCCTTCTGCGGAGGTCTCCTCTCAAACACACTTGCCCCATTTATTAAAGAGGAGAAGGTCGTTGGATACATTGAACAGGAATGTGTCTGCTGCCAGGACGGTTTGTCCCTGGGGTGGCACTGCCAGCTGCCCCATTTGCAGCAGACTAACTGCCGTGCTGGGGTGGAGGGATGGGGTGAGGTGAGAAGCCTGGTTCTGACTGCTGTTCTTGATGACATGGACTGTGCCACTTCAGAGAGGTGAGTGCATATATATGAGAGATGTTGCTCATTGTGGCTGCTGCTACTCGGTGAGCTGAGGTTTTATTTTGCAATAACTCCAGTTCAGCACTTTATTTGTAATTTTGGAGCTCTTGAGCCCATAGCTCCTCCTCATGTTACAGCTCCAGGCTTGCTAAAGTCCAAACAGCACAAGTCAGTCAGTGAAACAACCCCTTGGTCCTGGCCCTGCCTCCTGTGCAGCACAGCATAAAAGCGCTTTGCTCTTTCGTGGGGGGAGCTTGTCTGAAACTCCTCTCCAGGAGTAAGCCCCTGCTCCAAACTCTTAAGCACTTACCTGGGGGCTGCAAGGCAAACAGGTGAGCAAGGATCAGCATAAACCCCCCCGGGGCCGCTTAAGGAGCTGAGGCATTGTGCTGGGGAGGAGGTGCTTTGCTCCTGCGGGGCATTGCCTGGGTGCAGACTCACCTGGGTGGCCTCTGCTCCTCCACAGCCACGTTCCTCGCCCGAACAGGACGGCATGGTGCGACGTGTGGCAGTGGTGGGAGCAGGTGTCAGCGGGCTGGCAGCCATCAAGTGCTGCCTGGAAGAGGGGCTGGAGCCCACCTGCTTCGAGAGGAGTGATGCTGTTGGGGGACTCTGGTACTACACGGTGAGTGGCTGCCTGGTTTCAGGGCTGGCTGTTTCACAGCTGTGCCCTCAGGCCTGGGAGCTTATACCTGCCATACCTGATGGCTGCGTGTGGGAGGGCTTGGCTGGTTCACTAAAAGTCCCCAGATCCCCTCCTTTACCCTGAAGGCATCCTGGCTGTCCCTTGCCTTGCTGAACCAAATCCCCACCAAACTTCCAACCCTTCTCCTTTGGGAATGGAGGAAACTGTTAGCCTCTCCCAACTACGGGGCTGCAACCCCCTTGGGGCTGCACCAAAGACATGCACCCGCTCCTCTCAGAGTCCATGGAGACATGGACAGCTCTGACAAATTGAGTCTTCAGATCCTGCAAAAGCCACCCCGTGGAGTTGGCAGCATCACTCCACCTTGGGGAGCACTCATTGCTGCTCAGGGCAGCAGTCAGCCTGCTTTCAGGTAAGTCAAACACTATATAGCTAAAAAGGAGTTCAGATGTTAATTGAAGTGTCAGGCCCAGAGCCACCTCATGCCCCACTGCTGGCATGTCAGGGATGAGGGGACAGTTTGGGGAGTGATCCTGAGCTGCAGGAGCAGCTCAGGATGCTGTTAGGGAAAAGATCTGAGCCTGCCTGAGTTAAACCCCAGGACAGAAAGCTTGTTTTGGATGATCTGGAACATTCGATCCATCTCAAAACATGGACCACATGTTTCCTCTCTTTTCTGGGGAGGGCTCCAGCAAATTCCTCCAGAAAGTTTGGCAATACTTTTCGGTATTTTGATTTCATAACAGAATATCACTATTGAGGGGGAAACTAAAAAACACTTCCGTTCTTTATCTGTTTGGGTTTTCTCTTTTATTGAAAGTTGGTAATCATTTGACCAACCCAAACATGAATTTTCTGGCACAGAAACCTCACTGTATTTTTTCCATCTCTGTCCTGGCATCAAAGCTATCGGCAAAAGGAAATGTGTTGTGCTGGTTTGGGAGTTACCCACCCCCACGCACAATGAAATCACCCAGACTAGAGTCAGCTGGCTGGAAATTAAGGAATGAAGCTATATTTACAGCTTAGCACAATTTACAAGCATGTATATATACAATATATACAAATATTTACAGAAATATACAAGCTAAAAGTAATACAGAAACACAAAATCCCTCCCAAAACAATCAGACTGCCAGCAGGGTCCCAAGCCAAACCTCCTCCCTCGTTCCCCCTTTTTCCCTCCCTTCAGAAATAACCAGATCTATCCTCATATATCTCAGGTGATAAATCTGGAGAGATCTGAGGTGAGATGTCAAAAAGACGACAAGGAGGTTAGAGGAAATAAAATGTTAGGTCGGATTAAAGTTAAGGCAGATGCAACCACAGACTGCCAGAGAGAAATGAGCAGAACAACTGAGAAGTGTGTGAGCAGTGAGTGTCTCATCTATATTTTGACTAGTTGTGTTTCTCAGCAGAAGAATGAGTGATATAGGTTACTGTTGTTGGTTTTTTGGTTTTTGGTTTTTTTTTTTCTTTCTTCTCACAGCTAAGGATTAATTTCTCTCAGTAAAGTATTCCAATTAGCCTCAAACCAGCACATGTGTTAACTGCTGTTAAGAGACAAATGTCAGTGCAGGTATAGCAGGTGTGCCCCACAATGGGGATAGGGTGATGCATGAGGCTGGCTATTTTGGGCAGAACTGAACCAGGCCAGCTCAGCCCTCACTGCATGTATGATGACCTTGGGGATCTTGGCATATCCTTCCATGTCCTGCCCTTCTAGATGTCAGTGGCATGCTGGCCAGCTGGCATGAGCATTGCTAGCAGAAGACACAAGTCTCCGTTCATGTTCCTGGCTGGACCTCTCTGATAGGCAGCCAGGTATAAAGCACAGGCAGCCAAGCTGCTGCACCAAAGCAAGTGCATCTGGCTGGCCTTCTGCTTTCACCTGTACATGCACAAAGGAGCATTGTCCAGGAGCACCCACAGACTTTTGGAAGCTTTACAGAGAGACCACAAAGAAGCTGGGTTTTAGGGGATCCCATGCTACTTGTCTCCTGTGATATTTTGCAGTGTCCATGCGCTTGACTGTAGCTGTGTCACACCTGACTTCCTGAGGTTTTCTGGACATGCAGTGGAGAGACTGTCATGGTTTTCTACAATGCTCCCTTTCTCTGAGGTTTCCACTTTCCCTGAGAAGTGTGTATATAACTGCCTCCTAAATGCCTTGGATGATGCAACCCCTCCTCTTGACCTGTAGGACACTTCTTTACTTTTAGTTGTTGTGCTTGATGGTTTTGCTGTTTTCCACAGGCTTCAGAGTGGAGGTCATGGAGTGATAGTATCTGGAGGAATTAGTTCAGGGCTCCAGGACAGGTGGGGCCATGTTTCCCCTAAAGGGACATGTCTACACTGCTCTTGCTCCAGGACAAAGCAGAGGAAGGCAGAGCCAGCATCTACCGCACTGTCTTCACCAACTCCTGCAAAGAGATGAGCTGTTACCCTGACTTCCCCTTCCCTGATGACCACCCCAACTACATGCACAACACCAGGCTCCAGCACTACATCTGCAAGTACGCCGAGCACTTTGGCCTTCTCCAGCACATACGATTCAAGGTAAAAAGTCTCAAGTGGAGAGGAGCAGTGAACAGCAAGGGGACCTGGGCAGGTCTCCCTGCCACAGGGAAAATCACAAAGTCCTATAGTCATTTTGGTTGGAAAAGACCTTCAATATCATCAAATCTAACCATTAACCCAACACTGCCAAGTCACCACTAAATCATGTCCCTCAGCACCACACTTCAGATTCCTACACAGATAGGGGACTCCAACACAGGATCACAGGATGTTAGGGGTTGGAAGAAACCTTCAGAGATCGTTGAGTCCAACCCCCCTGCCAGAGCAGGACCATAGAATCTAGCTCAGGTCACACAGGAACACATCCAGACAGATCTTGAAAGTCTCCAGAGAAGGAGACTCCACAACCTCTCTGGGCAGCCTGTTCCACTACTCTGTCACCCTTTCATTAAAGAAGTTCTTCCTCATGTTGAGGTGGAACTTCCTGTGCTGTAGGCCTTATCTATTTTCTATGGTACTAGGGGAAAACACATCCCGGGAGAAAATATTCTGGGGAAAATACCTCCCAGTTTTGTTAAACCAGGTCTCATCAGCTTCCTTCTCTGTGCATTCCTTGGAGGAGCTAGAACAAAATCACATGGCACATATCCTCTGGGATTCCTGAGGCCTCTCAGTCTGCTCCACACACCCACCAATCTCCTTCTTTGTTTCCTTTAAGACCCTGGTGACCAAGGTTAGAAAACGCTCCAACTTTTCTGTGACGGGGCAGTGGGAGGTGGTGACCCAGAGGGACGGGAAGGAAGAGACAACTGTTTTTGATGCTGTAATGGTTTGCTCGGGGCAACAAGCATACCCAAACCTCCCCTTTGCTGACTTCCCAGGTAAGCTGCACACAGGGAATTCATCTGCTGGGACACACCTAGGCAAATACCTTCCATCACAATGTTCTTTCCTGAAAAAAATACCTTCTCAGCATTTGGAGGGCAATATTTTGGGGAGTGGGGTTTTGGTTAGGGAACCAAAACCCCTGTTTTTTAAATAAATACTCAAGTAATCAAATTATATCAAAGCAGGGGTCAATGCTAATTTTCTTTTTTTTTTTTTTTTTTGCGGGGGGGGGGGGGGTAAGCCAGACTTTTTTA
>VWZE01006801.1:96077-123816 GCA_013396675.1 Eubucco bourcierii | reverse complement strand
TTTTTTTTTTTTTTTTGGCGGGGGTCGGGGGGATAACCAAGCTATTGTAAGTCGTTTCCTTTAACAGAAGACTTTCCACAGAAGGGTTTTGTCAAACACTTCTTTGGGCATTTTCATATGATTTTGAGTTCAACCGTCACGTGCATTATCTGATAGTCTTTGCCTTTCTGTTTACAGCTCTGTTATTAGGGAAAGCTTTCTCTCTGGCAAAAAATATTTGAGAAATTGCCTCAGTGCTGTTTGTGGGAAAGGGAGATCCCAAAACCAGCACAGCCTCTCCTCTTCATTCCTGGGCTGAATTATGACCCACTCTGCTCTCCTCCCCAGGAATAGAGAAGTTTAAAGGCTGCTACTTTCACAGCCGAGAGTACAAAGAACCAGAGAAGTTCAGAGGGAAGAAGGTTCTGGTGATAGGCTTGGGCAACTCTGGTTCTGACATTGCTGTGGAGCTCAGCACCGTGGCATCACAGGTATGGGAACCTACACCAGAGCCACTGGGGAAGGAACAGGCCCCGTCTCCTCAAGCACATGCCACTGCCTCCATGAGACAAGCCCCAGAGGCTTACAGCCATATGACAGGGGCAGGTTACGCCTACCTCTCTGTCTTTCCAGGTCTACCTGAGCACTCGAAGTGGGTCCTGGGTGATGAGACGTGTCTGGGACAATGGCTACCCCTGGGACATGCTGGTCGTCACTCGCTTCCAAACCTGGCTGAAGAAAATCCTTCCCAGGGCACTCAGTGACTGGCTCTATGTGAGAAGAATGAATCGGTCCTTCAAGCATGAGAATTTTGGCCTCATGCCACTGGACAGGTACACATGGGTCTGCCCATCCCCAAAAGCCACAAGGCTGAGTTCTGTGCCTATCTTTGGCTGGCAACAGAATCACAGAACCACAGAACTTTAGAGATTGCAAGAGACCTCCAGAGATCACACCCCTGCCAAGGCAGGATCACGCAGGGTAGTTCACACAGGAATGTATCCAGGTGGGTTTTGAAAGTCTCCAGAGAAGGAGACTCCACAACCTCTCTGGGCAACCTGTTTCAATGCTCTGTCACCCTCACTGTAAAGAAGTTTCTCCTCATGTTGAGGTGAAACCTTCTGTGTTCCAATTTGTAGCTGTTGCTCCTTGTTTCCCTGACAGCCCCACTATCTTTGCCCTTGCAGAGCTTCCCGCAAGGAGCCAGTGCTCAACGATGACCTCCCAGGTCGCATCGCCTGTGGCGTGGTGGTGATAAAGCCAAACGTGAAGGAGTTCAGAGAAACATCTGTCCTGTTCCAAGATGGGACTGTGCAGGATGATATCGATGTTGTAGTCTTTGCCACTGGTTACATCTACTCTTACCCTTTCATGGAGGATCATTCCATCATCAAAAGCAGGGACAATAAGGTCACCCTCTACAAGGGTATCATCCCTCCTCAGCTTGAGAAGCCAACCATAGCAGTTATTGGGCTGGTCCAGACACTTGGAGCCATCATACCAACAGTGGACCTCCAATGCCGCTGGGCAGTCAAGGTGTTTGAGGGTAGGTGGATAGCCATGCACTGAGTGAAGATCTGTTTTCTTTGAACAGGAGGCAGTATTTCCAAACAGTAATGGTCAGGCTCAAACTGGCAGCCAGAACAGTGCTTGAGGGCTGATGAGCACAATAAAATTTGGTGAGAAATACCTGTGATGCGGTATGTTTCATCATGAGAGCAGGCCACTTTTTGGCCTTTGCAGCTCTCAATGAAATCCCTGAGGTGGGGCTGAAGAGCTCCTTGGGCATCGCTACTCACCTTTAAGAAGAGGGGAACCAATGTTGTCACAATTTCAACACCCAAGTCCTGACACTAAAGGGACGAGGTGTGCCAGAGGGCTCTGCTAATCCCTGCAAACCCTATCTGCTGCAGGACAGATCTCCTGGGCACAGCTCTCCTTTGCTGATGCTCTTCCTGCTCTTTCCAGGACAATGCACACTCCCTCCTGTCAGTGAGATGATGGATGACATTGATGAGAAGATGGGGAAAAAGCAAAAAGGGTAAGTGCAGCTCACAGAACCCCCTTGTCCCAGCAGAAGAGCCCTGCCATCATCTCAGTCCAAAGTGAGTTGGATACAGGTACTGTGGAGGCTTGAATTAGGCACATTTGGGTGGAAAATTTGTGATGGAAGGATTTCCTGTCTGAAAATGCTCATTCGACATCACTGAGTGTTATCAGGCTGAAAAAAATTGTTTCTCAATCACATGTAACCAGGGTGAGACCCCAGCAGAAATAGAACATTTCCATCATTATTCTTCCAAGTGACATTTTTTTTTTCCCACAAAGGCCATGGAAGTGCCTTGCTCCCACTCTCAGGGTATCTGACATTATAGCAAAGCCATACTTGAAAAATATTAATGCAGCCAGTGAAAACTGAATCTTACCCAAGCAGTGTTTCCTTTTGTTTCTAGAAACTGTTGCATGGTAGGGAATTTCAATATTTTCTTGTCAGTCAGGTTCCTCCACTGACACAGATGCAAGTCCCCTGGAGCCATGACCCCTTGCCAGCTCATCTCCTCAGGTTTAGTGAGGAGTTCAGAGGACAGATTCTGCCTTCATTTTGCTTAAAGTAAAACAGAATTTTTTAATGTATGAAAAGGGAAAACCTAAAGCAGCCTCTCCTTTCCTCTCTTCTCTCCCCCAAAGGCACAGGAATGGCACCGTGCTGCAGACAGATTACATCACCTACATGGATGAGCTGGCCTCAGCCATTGGTGTAAAGCCCAGCATGATGAAGCTCCTGCTGACAGATCCACAGCTGGCCTTGGAGGTCTTCTTTGGCCCCTGCACACCCTACCAGTTTCGGTTGATGGGCCCAGGGAAGTGGAGTGGGGCCAGAAAGGCCATCCTCACCCAGTGGGACCGCACCCTGAGAGCCACACAGACACGCATCATCCCTGCTGCCCCCAACACCTTTCCCTGGCTGGCTGTGCTGGGGATGCTCTTCCTCCCACTCCTCTTTCTCCTCATTGCCCTTTATGGCTAGATGACCCAACCTGGAGAGGAGATGGCCCTGAGAAGGCCTTACAGCAGCATTTCAGTATCTGAAAGGGAGCTACAGGAAGGCTGGGGAGGGACTGATTAGAAGGGCTTGTAGTGGTAGGATGAGGGACAATGGTTTTAAACTAGAGCAGGGTAGAGTTAGGCTGGACTTAAGAAGGAAGTTCTTCACAATAAGGGTAGTGAAATACCGGAACAGCTTGCCCAGAGGTGGAGCAGCTACCCCATCTCTGGAAACATTCAAGGTCAGACTTGATGGGGCCCTGAGCAACCTGATCTCCTTAAGGATGTCCCTGCTTACTACAAGGGAGATGGACAAGAGGACCTTCAAGAGTCCTTTCCAACCCAATGCATTCCATGATTCTATGATGCTGGGAGGATGTGGTGAGGATGGGGAGGGATATGGGAGTACCGTGCAGTGTGTGTGCATGGAATGCTTTCTCCATCTGAGCAATGTGGGCTGCTGCCCTTCTCCTTACCTGAAAATAATTCATAGAGAGATCCCTAAAAAATGACATTGATAAATGAAGTGCAGTCTCCATACATGGTAAATCTGGGAGGTTTCTCAGGTAGGGTTATGAAAGAATGTAAATACCAAGTCCAGTAACTGCTGGTCATTTTATCCCTCTAAATGTGTTTCAAGTAGTAGTACTTTGTTACACAGCTTTAAATCTCTGCCTGCTGCCTCTTTTTCCAGTGGAAAACTGGAGTCAAAGTGTTTGGGTTTTTTGAAATAAGTTTTGGTGTAGAGATTGTGCTCTAGCTAAAAAAAGAGCTTGCCTCAATAGGCCCCTTTGAAAAAGAATTTTTCATAACAAGCAAAGAAAAGCATCACATTTTTTTCCAGTAAAGATGCCCACATGGAAAGAGAATATAATATCAGATTAAAATATCAAGAGGAATATTCTGATGTTCCAGAGCACTCTCAGAACAACCTCTGGATGTTGCTGGAACATGTAAGCATCCAAAAGCTGAGATTGACTATCTCTGATAGCCACATTCCTTTTTCAGTGCCTCTACCTGAGCACTCTGCTAACATGCTGCTTCCTACCAGGAGATGAAGAAGTTTGTCTGCTCTGATTTATTCTGTCCAAATGATGTGTTAGCTTCCCATGGTGGAAAGCAAGCTCCTCCTTCACTTGTGGTCTAGCTTCAAAGACCTCAGACACACTAAATAAAAAAAAAAAAAAAGCATTATCACCTGAGTAGGGGTTTTAATTCTTTTGCAGTTAACAAGTTGTGCACAGCCTATCCTTTCTAGATGATGAGGGCAGCCTTGTTAGCCAGCTAGAACACAGACAATAGCAATAGAGGATGTTGCTGCAGAGCTCACGGGGTGGTGGCAGGACCCAGTCAGACATGACGGGAGGTGCGAGCCCTTGCTTTTGTAAAGCCAAATTACCAGGTTATGTGGACTTCAGGGCAAGGGGTAGAAAAGGCAGCTGTTGACCTTGTCAGCTGTGGGGGTGAACTGGGGAGGTATCAGGGTTCCAATGAGGGGAGCAGAGATGATATCGGGGAATGAAGGAAGAAGGTCTGTGGGGTACTGGCAAGCCCGTTCTGCCTTCCCTAGATATGGTCAACAAATGAATGTGGGCCAGGCTGTCACAAGAGCTCTTTAGGACTGACCACCATGCAAAACAGGATGGATAACTTCATAATTTTCAAACATAAGGTGATAGCCTGCGTCTGTGCTGCTGAGGGCACTTCAGCTACACTGATCCCCCCTGGTAGAATGCAGGGCATTATTGCTGACCAGAGGATCTCCTCCACCTCTACTCTGCCCTGGTGAGACCCCGTCTTGAGTACTGCATTCAGTTTTGGGCTTCCCCAAAATTTAAGAGGGACAAGGATCTGCTGGAGAGGGTCCAGCAGAGGGCTATGAGGATGATTAGGGGACTGGAGCACTGCCTGATGAAGAGAGGCTGAGGGACCTGGGGCTGCTTAATCTGGAGAAGAAAAGACTGAGAGGGGATCTAATAAATGTTTATAAATATCTGAGAGCTGGGTGTCAGGAGGAGGAGGACAGGATCTTCTCGCTTGCTCCCTGTGATAGGACAAGGAGCAACAGATACAAGCTGCAGCACAGGAGGTTCCACCTCAACACAAGGGTCACAGAACACTGGAACAGGCTGCCCAGAGAGGTTGTGGTGTCTCCTTCCCTGGAGACTTTCAAGGCCCATCTGGATGCATTCCTCTGTGACCTGAGCTAGATTATGTTCCTCCTCTGACAGGGGGGTTGGACTCAATGATCTCTTTGGGTCCCTTCCAACCCCTGACATCCTGTGATGTCAGCACTGAGAATAGCTGCAGGATGAAGATAAGTGAACCTGCACAGTGTCCTACCGGTAGCCTTCATTTATACTTCACTGGAGCTCTGTCTTCTCTTGCCTTTCCTTTATCTCCTGATCTCATAGATACAATCTGCCATATCACCACCACCACAGCCTGGGTCCCAGTACTCTCAGATTTTAGGTTGTATCCAAAGCTGTACTGGAAATTGCAGTTCAAGGCTCCTGCAGTTCACTTCAAGCCTTCCACCTCTTCCTGCAGAGTTCAAGGGCAAGTATTTCCATGTTGTATGGGTTAAACCAAAGGTCCCAGACTCTCTTGTTTTTATCTCTCTTTCCAGTCAGAGATAACAGAAGAAGCTTATGAGCTTGGCTCATAAGTTCCCCAAGCAGCAGCACATCCCCTTGCTGCACCAATCTGTTGTTTCTCCTCCTGAAAGTCACCTCATGTCATTGGTGTGTTTGTTTATATGAAGTCTGCCTGCCTTGGCCACAGTAGTCTAGTTTCTCCCAGTCCTAATCTCATCAGACTGGTGAAGCTCCTAGAGAAACAATGCAATACTCTGGGCCTTGCAAACAATTTCTTTACTAAAAAAACATTTTCCAGAGTATAAATCACAGTATCACCAAGGTTGGAAGAGGCCTCAAAGATCATCAAGTCCAACCCATTACCACAGACCTCAAGACTAGACCATGGCACCAAGTGCCACATCCAAACCCACCTTGAACACCTCCAGGGACGGTGACTCCACCACCTCCCTGGGCATCCCGTTCCAGTAGCCAATGACTCTCTCTCTCAGTGAAGAACTTTCTCCTCACCTCGAGCCTAAACTTCCACTGGTATAGCTTGAGGAATAAATAGGAAAACAGGCAGTGGGGCTAATCTTCAGTGGTGCTGAGCAGCCCCGTGGTCTCAAAACCATCTGTAAGTGATGAGCAGCTTCTCAGGCAAAGTAGTGAGCCAAGTCAGAGCTCCTCTATCAATTTAATCTGGAACTTCCCACTTGGACTGATGGAGGGGTGGTTCCGCAGAATCACCTCAATTACATCCAAATGCCAGCTAACACCTCGTTTCTGCTGTGAAAATGGGAGAAAACTTAACAGCCCCTTCAAAGCAGGCATTGTGTGGAAAGTGCTGGAGTCTCCATCAGTAGAAGCTTTTAAAACAGGTGATGGAAATAAGGTTGTAAAAGTCAGTTACAGGTGCATTTGGAGGAGAGGATGGGTTAGATGTTCCTGAGCTCTCTTCCCATCCTGTCTCCTAGGGTTTGGTGAAGCTGTTGGAGGTGAAAGATCTGCTAGCTGAATGAATACAGCTCCACAGTGCATGTGCTGGCTCCTCAGCAAGGTATTTCTGAGTGGTTTGAGAGTACTACATTGCTTAATGGTGGGGGGTTAGTCCTCTTTAGAAACCTGATTTCTGGCAATAATGAGAGTAGCACATTGCATAATGTTGGGTGTTAGTCCTCTTTGGAAACTTGGTTTCTGGCAATAAATGCATAAAGTGATTGTAGGTGGGAGGCTGGGGTGGTGCAGGAGCAAGTCCCTGGCTGAATTAGGTGTGCTCCTTAGTTCCCATGCTGGGGGTTGGGACTGTAAGCCACAGGCACACCTCTGCTGCAAATGCTTTTGGAGAGGCAGCAGGAATTGAAAGCATTCAAACTGCTCAGCTTTGGAGCCTGGTCAATATTTACAGAAAGGGGTCACCTGCACGGACTGAATTTTTGAAAACACTTGAAGGCTGATGGTTGACTTTACCTGGTGGTGGTAGGAAGTTGCCTTCTGGGTGGGCAGTACATGCTTAACCCTGATCTTTCAAGATAGCTCTTACAAATGACTGCAACTGTAACTCCTGTCTGCTCTGATGGTGTCTTCAGCAGTTATATGTAATTACCTGTGAAATGACAGTGAGAGACCCCTTAACACTGAGATTTGGCTCAGAAGACCTGAGGAGGGTCTTAAGCTCTTCCTTGTGCTGCATGCTTTTTGAGTGCATCTCACATGGTACTTGGGTAGTGTATGTTTTTACCTGTTTTGAGTCCTGCTGCAAAGATAGGGAAGCTGTGTGTGTCCTTCAGGGTTGTTCTTGTGAGCAGTTGTCTGGGGAAACTGTCAAGTGCACATTTTAAAAGTTCCCAAAACAAGAAGTTAAACCCTGCAGTTCTCCAGGCTTTGATAACACATCAGTTTAACAAGGACAGCAGCTTCCTCTTGATAAATTCCATGGGTCACTTGGAAAACGTGGCGACTTATTAAATCAGGTTAAACTTTGCCAAATACTTTGGAGCAAAACACTTGTGCCCTTCAGGAAGAGACCTCCTTGTCTAGCAAGCAAAACTGCTACAGCCCATATTTGCTCCAGCAGATCCTTTGTTTCTCCTGAACAAGAATGTCTCTTGAGAGGTTTTAGAAGGAGTTCAACATATTGAGCATACCTAGATCTGATTTTAAATAAGTGTAAGTGTCCTCTACATGCTGGGAATAGTAAAGTAGATGGAAAAACAGCCCCTGCTGCTTGGCAGAAAGGTTTTGTCCTTTTTGTTATGTTTTGTTAGGGTTTTTTAAGGAAGAATTTGCCTTAGTCCAAAGCATACATATTTTTTTCAGTGCTAAAATCCAGACTCAAAGAAATGGAGATGTGGAATACATATTTTTCCACCAGCAGCTTCTTGCAGCCTCTGTCCATCCCATGAATTACCATATCCCGCAGCCTCATGGTAAGCCATGAGAGGCAACAGTCACCTCTGGGGCAGCCTGACCTCCATGTGCAGAGAATCAACGGTGATTGAGCCTTCTGGTCAATAACGGGAGGCAGTAATAATGTCAGAGAGGGGAAGAATCAGCCAGTTCACTGATAAGCCCAGGCTCCATTCCTATGAGTTCCTGAGGGCATGTGGCAGCAGTAGCTGTATGATGCTGAGCACCCCATTTTGCTTAGAGATTGGCTTAACAAGAACCTCTACACTTTATTTCTTATTTTTTGTTGTTGCCATCTGCTTCACTATGACTCATGCCAAAAACTTCTGACACAAGCCTAGAAAACTGCAAAGCAGGCTGTGTTGGGGCTTGTTTTTATACAGATTTGCCCCTCCTTGGCTTAAAGCGTTATTGTACACTGAGGTGACAAAACTGACACTGGAGTTCTGTAGAGGAGGTGCCTTTCCCCTCTGATTAAGACTGAATGGGTATATTCAGTTTCTCCTTCCTTCTAAGGATAAAAAGCCCATTGTAAACCCCAAGCTTCTGCCACAGTGCCAGGGAGTTTTACTTCTCAGGGAGAGAAGGGTCTCACCAGCAGGCAGGCAGGCAGGCATGCATGTGAAGATTCTGTTCTGAGCTTTCATCTTGAGCCACCAGTGGTTATTTGCAGCTCCTGGCTTTTCCTATGATCCCCTGTGACCGATACACCCCAAATTCTAATGAGGCTTTTGCCCCAGGATATGACAAACACAGTTATTCAGTGTTCCAGGCTGGGTAGAGGGAAGGTGGTGAAACAGTTCCCCAGATTATGTGCCCTGACTTGGGCTCACTCCACCCCTTGATGAAAGCTTGTTTTCCCCAGCAGTTTGTGTCACGGTGATGGCAGGGTCCACCTCTTTGTGATGGAGTGGCAGCAGATACTGCTTGCTCAGATATGGGGACAGGGACCTCTGAGGCCATGTGTGCTCCTGTCTCTGCAACAGATATTCATGGTGATTGACCCAACCATACCAACGGATGCTCTGCTTAAATGCCAGGCCATAAAGTAATTTTCTATCCCTTAGAACACAACCCCCCACTCATATGCTGTCTGTTCTGGTCTATTCTGCTCTGCACAGACTGTCCAGGGAGATAATGTGGAGAAGGTGGGTCCCAGGTGTCCCAGGGTGACACTCCCTGCTGCGCCATCAGCAGAGGTAAGCCGAACAACCAGAAGTTCTGTGTGTTTCCAAGGACTTTTCAGCACCCCGGGCTTGCATGTACATGTGTACAATTACTGTAACAGGCTCCCTGCTAACATACTGTCCATCTCCACTCGTACTTTTAGTTCTGCATTCCTGGTCAACATCATTACAGAGATATTTGTGGAAGGGAACACCACAGACCTGAGGAAGATTCACAGGAAAGTGAGTTTTAATTGCAGGGCACTGAAATTTTAGCAATGTTCCTACCCTAGACATATACAGTGCATCTCATCCTGTGTCTCCAGGCTGGATTCCCCACCAAGGGTAGCCAGAGCCACCACTGTGTGAGCAGCTGCAGCAAAGGTATTTGGCCCTATTTCTTTGCCAGCCACTTATCTATAACAAAATACAACTTGTTCTTTTAGAAAGTTCCCCTGAACTGCCCTCCCAAAAGCACAAGAACCACACCTGCTGCCACCATGTACCTCTAGCTACAAGTCATTTTGAAGGCTTGCTGGAGAGCTCAGAAAATCAGGAGGACAAAATATTTGTCAGAGTCTACATTTTTTTGCTGAGCATTGGCAAGTATCTTTGCAAGCACAACACTTTGTGCATTTGGAGAAGAGTCCAGTGGGAGGGAAAGCTTGGAGATGTAGCCTGTGGAAACCCCAGCTGCATCAAAGATGTGCAAGGCTTGTTGTCCATTTGTCTTGGTAACCATGTCCCATCGACCTAGGAGAGCAAAATCTGAATGTTTCTTCATGTTCATGACAGTAGTCTGAAACCTATTCAGATGAATGAATTTGGTTTCACAGGCTCCAATCTCTGCAAGCACATTGCTCTTAGCCACCACTGTCTGAGCTGTGCTGAAGTGTGGCTGACACAGCTGTCCCCAGACTGGGTGTGCTGATGTGTCCGCAGAGGCAAAGGCAGGAAGTCAGGTGCTGGCCAGACACAGTGGGAGATCCAGGAGTAGGGAAGCCCAAGAGAGGGGACCTTGTCACTCTCTACAACTACCTAAAAGGAAGTTGTTAACAGGTGGGCTTGGGCTCTTCTCCCAGGCAACCAGTGACAGAACAAAAGGGCATGGTCTGAAGCTGCACCAGGGGAGGTTTAGATTGCATATAAAGAAGCACTTCCTCACAGAAAGGGTGATTAGCCACAGGAATGGACTGCCCAGGGAGGTGGTAGAGTCACCATCCCTGGAAGTCTTTAAGAAAAGACTGGATGTAGCACTTAGTGGCATGGTTTAGCTGGTGTCGTGATGTTAGGTCATAGGCTGGCCTTGATAATCTCAGAGGTCTTTTCCAGCCCCAATGATTCTGTGATTCTGTGAAGGCTGATATCTTTGTGGTTGCTGCAGATGTGTGGTGCTGGTTGGCTGCTGCACTCCTGACAGTGCCCTAGTACAAGGACGGTGAGCCCTGTGCCTCCATAAACCAAAAAACAAGTTTTGTTCAACCACCTGGGTCTGGGTCAGCAGACCTTTCCTACAGCTAATTACCCTCCTTGTAACCAAAGTGCATCTTATTTCCGCTTCTAGTTTCAAGTCCTAGCTATAGACACATCTCGTGTCACCACAGATCTAAGCACAGCCTCTGAGCAGGTGTCTCTGTTGGATGGAGAAGCTTTATTTACCACCTTCTGTTCTACAGACCTTGGATGAACTTTTCTCCCTTGCAGCCTCCTTGGTTAATTTTTAAAGATCTGTTACAAATCTGAGTCCACCAGTCCAGGAGTATCTTTGTCAGTGTCAAGGTGATGCCTTGATCACAGAATCATAGACACGTGCAGGTTGGAAAAGACTCTCAGGATCACCAAGTCCAACCTATAACCCTACTGTACAGGATTCACCTTAAACCATATCCCTAAGCACTACATCCAAATGACCCTTAAACATATCGGGCGTCAGTGACTCAACCACCTCCCTCACTCTGCAAACTCGGGTTGTGCAATCACTGTGGAGTGTCCGTGCCAGAGCAGGGGGAGTCACCCACCCTCTCCTGCCCTTGCCAAAGCACGGAGCATTGCCTGTAAATTGGGAGCAAGAAAATCTTGCATAGGGGAGCAGAGTAAGAGTGTTTCCTAGAGGTTTTTTTTTTCTGTCACCTCTGCAAAAGACCATGGGGTTCAATAGCATACATAGGTGGGAGATGTTTTTGATACAGGTTAAATCCCACCATGCAAAAGAGAACTTCTTTGAACAGTTAACAATCAATCAGCAGCTTCTGCTAGAGTTTTCTTCATGCAAAAAGGAAAAAGTCCAGTTTTCATTCCTACTTTGGAAGGCAGAGTGTTCATTAAGTGCTGCCTTCCTACTGAAAGTTGAAATAATTCATGGGGAATTCTATGAGGTTTAGAAACTGCTGTGTCTAACCCTGTTTTTCTCCTGAAGACTTTTGGGTGGTGGGGTTTGTTTGTTTGTGGGTTTTTTGTTGGGTTTTTGTTTTTGTTGGGTTGTGTGTGTGTGTGTGTGTGGTGGTGTTTTTTTGTTATATTGAGGGGTTTTTTTGTGATGAACATACCATTCCCTTTGTCCAGTGAAAGCTTCTTATGACAGGAGACATAGTCCCATCCCAGTATGCCAGGTTGGTAACTCAGTTGAGTAGGGTGTCCCCTACCAACATGGGTTGAACCAAGGGTTGCAGCAGCACCCCCATGGGACATGTACGATAATCCCCATTTGAGGTATGCCCAGCCCAAGCCCCAGCACCTTGCCATCACTCCTTGTTTCATTGCCCAGCACTATCAGGAAGGATTCATGTTTGTCATCTTCACTGCATCCCTGGAAGTTTGTAGGGATGGACATCAACCCTAGGGATATTGCCTGTCAAACACCTGGGTGGAGGCATTTGCAGCCCTGAAAGAGCCTGCCTGTCCAGCCCAGACCTGTCCAACAGTGTACCCTTGGGGTACAGCCACAACAGTACCCTTAATGCCATGGTGTGCTATACCTACAGTCCCTCCATTGGCTTTGGCAGCCATGTCGAAGTCAACAGTATCTTCTCCTGGGTACAGAGGACACAACTGGGTCAGTGATGCACAGACTGAATGGTCCTGGTGTGTGATTTGTTTTCTTTTCTGAAAAAGGCAGGGACAGATCTCCTAAGATAAAATACAAATATTTACCAGACTGATAAGGAGGGAATAGTTTAAACACAGCTTGGAAAGAAAAATTGGCAGCGAGTTGTGGTTTAACTACATTGCTTCACAGTGAGTTTCCAGGGCAACTACAGGGTTTTGGAAGCAACATGGTGAGCTGGGTGGATTTATTAAGAAGAAAAAAAAGGCAAAAATTTTTTAAAAAATAGATAAAATGAAGATTTAAAGACATTTAACCTAACTTGTAAATGAAGAACCCAGAATGCTGGTAAAGGGAATGAAGGTTTGGGGATAGTATACAGAGGAATCCCCTATGTAGGCAGCTGCTCCCTAAGACAGTGTTGTTTTCTCTGCGTGTTCTGGCAGGTTAAGTACCATTTGCAGTGTGGAATCCCAGTGGAGACAACAAGTATGAAAGTGGCAGTTGTCGGTGCAGGTGTCAGTGGGCTGATGGCCACCAAGTGCTGCTTGGATGAGGGGTTGGAGCTCATCTTCTTTCAGAAGAGCCAGGACATCGGTGGGCTCTGGTGCTTCACGGTGAGACAGCAGTCCCTGTCCTCTTTTCCACTGCAGCTGCAGCTTTGAGGGTTGGGGAGCTGACTGAGCTGGGCTTCAGTGGGTGGATAAGGGGTGCGAGAGCTGAGTGCTAACCTCTCCTGCCTGTGCTCCCCAAGACCAGGGGAAGGGGGAAAGGGGAACAGTCCCCACCCCAGGGCACAGAGTTGATGCACCCTGTGGTATGCCATGCTAGGAGCCCATTGAGGCTGGCCAGTCAAGCCTTTATGCATCAGTCATCAGCAACACCTCCAAGGAGATGTCATCATATTCTGACTTCCCTTACCCTGAGGACTTCCCAGTGTTCCTGCTCAATGCCAGGTTCCTGGAATACCTCCAGCACTATGCTGAGTGGTTCAACCTCCAGAAGCACATCAAATTTGGGGTGAGTGATGAGTGTTCCAGCACTGCCCAACTCCTCATGCGTGCCAGGCACCTGTGATGACTCTGGTTCACTTTCACGTTTCAGACCACTGTCATCAGCATCCAGAAACACTCTGCCACCACAGGCCAGTGGGAGGTGGTCATGGAGGCAGATGGGAAGCAGACATTGCATGTCTTCAATGCTGTTATGGTCCGTGTTGGCAACCACTCTGAGCTGTCCCTCCCCCTGCGCTCTTTTCCTGGTACAATACATGGCTGCATGCAGTTATCTGCTTCCAAGGATGGGGGAGAAGGAAAATGAGCAGTTCCTAGGGGAAAACTCTTCTTGCTTCAAACCTTGTGGCAGGGACAGCTGTGTCCTCAGGCTTCAGCAGCCTTGTTTTTGCAGGCTCTGGTCACCTCAGAGCAAACTTTCAAGGAAAGGTGGCATAGCTTCAAAAAAAACCTGTTCATACAATATGTGAGATAGGACAAGGTCCTCTTCGTGAAGCTCCATCATCACAGGGTTGTGATCACTGCTATGATGAATATCCCTGGTTGACAGTGTTATCAAGTGCTTCTATACCTGCTTGCAGGACAGAAGGTCTGCAAGCTTTTCTGAACTTCTGTGTCTGCACCTTGTAGAGGCTCCATTCCAAGACGGTATCAGCACAGCTCTTGCACATATTTGTCTTGCAAACCCCACCCAGCACATTATGTCCCCACTCACTGCCTTCTAGGCATGCATGAGGACCCATTTTGGAGAGGAAGCACCAAGTCTACATGCATGGGATGTAGGGCTGGACCTCCCTAAGTTCCCAGTGCCCACTGATTTCACTTCTTTCTCTTACCATCTGGATAGTTTCTATGCAAGCTCTTGAAACAAAACCCACAAAGGCTCAAGTGAAAAAGCTTTTGTTTCTGGGTGACATCTTAGGTGATGTCCTGTGCTCATTTTGGGTGCCATAATTCAAGAAGGAAGGGGAATGTTTGCACAGCAAAAAGATTGATCAAGTGTCTGGAAGTTATGACAGTGGAACAGATTGCCCAGGGAGATGGTGGAAGCCCCATCCCTGGGTGTTTTTAAAACCAGGCTGGATGTGGCTCTGGGCAACTTGATCTAGTGGAAACTGTCCCTGCCCATGGGAGAGGGATTGGAACTAGATGATCCTTGAGGTGCCGTCCAACCCTCACAATTCTGTGATTCTTCTCCTCCAAGGCACTGAAAAGTTTCAAGGCCAGTACTTTCACAGCCGGCAGTACAAGCATCCTGACGTGTTCCAGGGGAAGTGTGTCCTTGTGGTCGGCACAGGCAGTTCAGGAGTGGACATTGCAGTAGAAGCCAGCCATGTAGTTGCAAAGGTGCCCCCACCCACACACTCCAGGGGCACAGGGAGGGTGATGTCAAGGGCAATAACTTAGTTTGTGGATCACTGCAGAGAGAGCAAGGTGAGTTTACCTTTCTCAGTGTCCAGACGTTCTTTCTGAACTTGTATTTCTTGGTCAAATCCCTACCCTGAAAGCAGGATTGTTGTTTTCTTCTTTCCTGTTTCATCTCCATTGCCAGCTGACAGGAGGTCTTAAAGATGCTGTGAATGGGTTTTGGTTGTGTAGATGTGTGGATGTCTGCACTGTGTCCATCTGTGGTTACTTCATAAAGGCAAAGCAGTAAATCCATCACCTGAATTGCTGATTCACTGCTCTCTCCCAGGTGATCATCAGCACCAGCAGCAGGTGTCTGGCTGCTCAGATGTGTATGTGACCATGGCTACCCACAGGACATGGTTTTCAACACTTGCCTTATGAGCTTGATCAGAAACAGCCTCCCTGGACCCCTTTCACAGGAGCTGATAACTACAAGGTGAACCAGAAGTTCAATCATGAAAACTACGGCCTTCAACCAGAGAAGAGGTACTTCATGGTGGCTTTCATACCATACAGTGTGACAGGGTTTGTGTTGTAGGCAGGAGGGACCAGAGGGGTGTTCCTGATGAGGCTTCCTGGGGAAAGTGAAAGAGGGAGACTTAAAGCATGGATCAGCTCTGAAAAGCAATGGTTTGTAGAGTAATCGAGTGAATGGAAGAAGGCAAGAGATGTCCATGACTCACAAAGGATATGGGACAGGGTGACACTGGTGCAAGGGTGAAATATGCCAGTTTTTGGAGAGATGTGGGGCAGAGCTGTTTGCTCAGAGCAAATGACAGCAGGAGGTCACGGGGCTGGAGGGTCCAGGGGGAGGAGTGGGGACACTGGCAGGACCTTTTTTGTCATCTCTATTGCTCAGAGCCCCTCAGCTCTCCACAGCTGCCTGGTGCATGAACCTGTGCTGAATGATGACCTTCCAAGCTACATCTAAACGGGGAGGATCACCATCAAAGCAGGTGTGAAGGAGTTCAATCACAATTCGGTTGTTTTCCACAACTGCCCCAAGGAGGAGCCCATAGATGTTGTTGTCTTCTGCACAGGCTACAATGCCTCCTTTCCATTCCTAGAAGTTATCAAGGTGGAAAACAAGCATGTGTCCCTCTACAAATATGTATTCCCAACACACCTGCAGAAGCCCACCCTGGCTGTCATTGGGCTGATCAAGACATTAGGAGCCATGATGCCTGTGACAGAGATGCAGGCACTCGGGGTGACCTGCATCTTCAAAGGTAGGAGAGCTAACATGAGGTCTCTTGCATATCAAAATGCAGTTCAGACTGGACATGTCATGTCCTCTCTATACAGCAAGAGAGATTTCCATTCTTGGAAACCCCAGGTCTAATAAGCACACTTTAAAGAGGACAATGAAGTGTTTCTAGGGCTCACATTTTGCAAGTTATTCCACTTCAGCTGAGCTATAGCAACGTAAGTGCATGCTTGGTCCAAGCTACATGCAAGTTCATGACATCTATCTTAAAACACTTTTTTTTTGCCCATTAAGCTGATGCTTTTAAGATAATGCTTTGTACCTTGCCTGCTGCAAGCCAAGAGTGAGCACTCCATTCCTCACTGTGACTCAGCTGATGCACCTGAGCTTGCAAATAATGGTCTGAATTAGGTTGCTCGATGTGCTGGTTTGAGGCTAACTGGAATAGTTTTTAAAAACAATAAAAATTATAGGCTGTGAAAAGAAAACAATGGTGATGTCTACTTCACTCATAGGCTTGCTGAGATGTATAAGAACAAGAACACAAATATAGATAAGACAGAGAGAGTCTTTGTCTCTAGCTGCTGGTTTTGTCTTCTGGCCTCTCTGCTGAGTAACCTAACCAACCACTCTGCTTCTAAACCCCCCTTGCTGATCCTCCAAACTCACCTTGCACGTAAGCCAGAACCTGGGGTAAGGTAGAGGGGTGGAAAGAAGTTGGGACCATGGTTGGGAGCCCCTCCTGGAGACTCTGATTTCTGGGAGGGGAGTTGTGTTTCTGTATTACCTTTAACTTGTATATTTCTGTCAATATTCCTGTATATTGTGTATATATCTGCTTGTATATTGTGCTAAGCTGTAAACAGGGCTTCAGTCCTTAACTTCCAGCTGGTTGAGTCTAGTTTGCATGCTTTTTCATAGGGCGGAGGGGCAGGGGGGGGATGTTTGGCAGGTAACTTCCAAGCCATCGCACTCAAGATATAGCATGTTCTCTCTAAAAGAAGTCAGAGCACGGAGATAGAAACATAAACCTGGATGCACAGATAAGAGTTGTCTTCAAGACGTGGAGGCGGATCCATCCTGGCAGGATCCACTGCTCTTTAAGGGACAGGGTTCTTTTTTCAGCATGACTAGCTCTGTGATTTCTATTTGGGAAGATCCTCTGTGGAGCTTGCACAGCCTATCTCACTCCCAATCAACTGGCAGTGCCCTGACAGCAGAAATCTTTAAGGGCAGGAGGAAGTGCAGATGAATTTGTACCACAGTGCAGGTTTGCCTTTTAACAGAATTGCCCCCGCCAAGCTAAATATGAGCAACGAGTTCTTCCTGCCCTCCCAGAAAAGGGCTTCCCACGCTTTGCACCACTAAATGAGTCTGCATCACTGAATGAGTTCACAAGTTCCCCCAGGAATTAAACTCTGCAGGACATTCTCTTCTTTCTTGTAGGCTTGTGTCAGCTGCCTCCTCAATCTGTCATGGAGAAGGAAGTAAATGAGAAGAAAAAATCCAAAGTTCGAAGGTAAGCCAATCCTCTGGAGTCCTGAAGGGGTTTTGGTGGATTGAAAAGCCCCTGGGATTTAGGAAAGAGCAGCACATCTCATACTCTGTGGCTGCTCCCTCCACATACAGTGGAGGCAAAGGGAGGGATGCCCAAATTCAGCCACCCCTTTATTTGCCTGCACTTAGCCAAAGTAACCTTTGATTTGACACTAATATTCTGCCTGTTGACAATTGGAAGAAAATAATACAAGGCAGTCAAGATTAAAACTTGCTTGGGAGTTCAGGAAGTGGGTCAGGGTCTCCAGGGATCAAGATAAACCGGTGGATAAATAAATGGTAATAAATGCAAAGTAATTCAGCAAGGGAAGTAAAAGCCAACCTGAGGTGTACACACAATCATCTCTCTCAACTCTGCTGTCTGATTCACTGTGAATAGGTTTCTAAGCACACTGGTGTGGCTCACAGGCAGACAAAAGGTCTGACCAAAGGCTAAGAAACATTAGGAAATGAATGGCATAGAAGCAGAGCAATGTATCAATCCATGGTTCATCTAGATCACTAGAACAGAAAAGGTGCAAAAGAGTGAAATACAGAATTGCACAGAGCAACATGAGGCTAAATGCACATGGGATTTTTCTGCCTATAGAAGGCGGGACATGAAGCTGTGAATTCTGAAGGTGAACTGGCAGAAATTCTCCAATTCACCATGTGCAATACTCACTGGAAATTAGTGTGAGGGAAACTAAAGGGTGGTGCCTTTTTCCTGCTGCAGAGAGCAAAGGGAAGCTAATTCAGAGAAAAAAACACAATCAACTAAACAAATAAACAAAAAAGAAAAATCCCAAACAAACAAAACCATCTTGGTAAAACCTTTTAGAAAAGGTCTACCAAAATGCTAGAGAGAGTGGTCCAGACACAACTTGCGAGTGATGAAGTGAAGGATCAGCTGATGCATGTGAGAAAGGTGTGTACAGGAGCCAGCATCACTTTACACATGCTGTGTCACAGGCAGCATTCCAGTCTGGACAAACCCTTATTCCCACTGCATGTGCACCCAGCCTTTTCCTGTGAAGAACTCGGTTGAGCTCAGATGCAGTAATACTGATGCAGAGGATCTGACCTCCAGTTCCTCTCAGCCCCACTGATACCAGTCCTACTCCCACCTATTTTTCTTCTCTGATTCATTAAGGTTTGGTCTGACATTTAATGAAGTCCTCAAAACTGAATGGCTGGTCTACATGGATGAGTTTGCCTCCCTCACTGGTGCCAAGCCCAGCATATTAGGGCTGCTCTGCAGAGACCCTTGCCTGGCCCTCACTGTTTTCTTTGGCCCTTGCACCCCCCACTAGTACAGGTTGGAGGGTCTTGGAAGCTGGGAAGTGGCACACCAGGCCATCTTCACCCAGTGGGACCGAATCCTGTGGCCCACGAGAACACAAGTCCCTGCCAGCTCCTCCAGCTTGTGCCCTTCTATTCTTGTTGTGGTGGGGTTGTTTCTGCTCCTGGCTGCCCTATTTTTTGGGTTCCAGTAGATTTTTAGAATCTGTTTAGGTTTTTGTCCTTGGGAATATTGTCTTAGGTCATACAGCACCACAGAATGCCACAGGACAGGGGCAAAGTGATTTCAGCAGATCATGACAAATTTAAAACTTTAACCAGCAGTACAGCTCCAACTCACCTCCAAGCACAGGTTTGCAGACCTGAGCAGCTGGGGATGGCAGCCTCCCCCCCAGTATTTATTGCCCCTCTGCTGTCCTACTACTATGAGCAGAGCACAGCTGTGTGGCATGGCTGTGTTCAGACCATGCTGACCAAGAGGCAGTGAGGATAAGACTAGCAAAAATGGCTTTGGATGTCACAAGATGAAAGGAACACGCACAGTCACCTGGAAATCAGGGGCTTTAGTCCAGCAAGAGGTTATCTAGGCTGGGCATCTAGGTCAGGCCACCCCTTCTTTCAGCCTGAAACCCTATGATCCAAAAATCTCGTTTTGAATTGAGTTGGTGCATCTTTACAGTGCAAGGGCCCTGGCTGTGGTGGTTTCACAGGATCGCAGAATTGCCCACACTGGAAAAGATCTTTAAAGTTGAGTCCAATCATTAGTCTAACACTGCCAAGTCCTTGACTAAACCATATCCCTAAGCTCTACACCTACATGACAAATACCTCTAGGAACAATGACTCCACTGCCTCCCTGGGCAAGCCTTTCCAATGCCTTACATAACCCTTTCATTGAAGACATTATTCCTGATATCTAACCTAAACTTACCTTGCTGCAAGGAGGCCATTTCTTCTTGTTTTATCACTTGTTACTTGGTTGAACAGAGAAACCCCCACCTCTCTGCAACCTCTTTTCCTGTAAGTTGTACAGAGTGTTACTACCCCCTGAACCTCCCTTTCTGTTTGTGACTCCCACCAACAGACTAATACCTTGCAAGGTTGAGATCTGCCTCCCCAAACTTAACACCACCAGACAATCCTGGGGGTTCATTTTGTGTGTGGGGAGACTTTCAATCAATAAAATTTGATGGGCTGTGGCAGGAGCATGTTGCAGGTTGCTGTCTTGTCACCTCCTTGTGTGCACAGGAGTTAGGAGATCCCACGCCTGGGACTGGTGCTATGCCAGCAGGTGCTGTGGGTGACCTACAAGTCTGGGGGCTTGTGATCATGAAAAACTGGGCTGCACTATCCGCCGTGCTGGCAGGCAGACAAAGCGAATGTGCTTTGCTGACTTCACAGCCATGCTAAGCAAGCGCCTGCTCAGTGCAGGCAGCACATGGTGGGACAGATCAGGACAACTCCATGTTGTTGGAGCAGTGGTGAGCTGCAGCACAAAGGTTCTTGCCAAGCAGCCTTCTTGGGATCATAATCTGGATTTACTGCCACAGGCAGATTGAGAACTTTCTG
The DNA here is from genome assembly GCA_013396675.1 of Eubucco bourcierii. Lineage (NCBI taxonomy): Eukaryota > Metazoa > Chordata > Aves > Piciformes > Ramphastidae > Eubucco > Eubucco bourcierii. The sequence goes on along the minus strand of VWZE01006801.1, from coordinate 103,561 downwards.
CCAGAACATTTAAGAACAGCAGGAGAACGTGGGTGTAAAGGTCGGCGGTGCAAGAGTCGTGGCGAGATGCCCGGACTTCAGCCTTTCCCTTGAATATTCAGCTAGAGAAACTCCAAAGCAAAGTTTACCTGAAGCCTGAGCAGTGAAGGCACGGCACTGCCCCACAAGGTTTGCTTCTCACTTCTCTCTGGTTGGGTTTTGCGGGTTTTAAAAGTGGTCAGACAGCAATCTGGGATTTTGGTATTCACCCATAGCTTCACTTCGCTGCTGGCAGAGGGGAGAGAAGGTATCACAGGGACCCTCTGGAGCAACGCTGTCTGTAAGCAATCTGGTAAAGAGCTGTGATTTTAGCATCCTGGGCACGTTGCTTCCCTTTCTCAAAGCCAAGGGAAGCTCTGGAAACGGAGCAGGCTGGGCTTTTGGAGGCGGAAGGGTTTTCTTTGCACCTCCCCTTTTTTTTTTTCCATGGCTTCTGCACTTTCCTCCAGTTCCTGCTTATGTTAATTTACTTTTGGGCACAAAACGGGTAGGAAAATGTTTTAAATTTTTCTTTCTTGAGTCTGCAGTAGGATTTTTTGTTACCTAATCAAAGCTCACATGGATTCCATATTTTATCTAGTTTCTTTGCTTTCTAGTCAAGCTCAGCCCAGCCTAGTTCAGTTAACACACCCTGAGCTCTTGAGTTCCTCCCATTTACACCCTGCGTTTCCTGGGTTTCTTACCTTTTGTGTATTGTGTAATCCCAGCTGCACTGTCAGCCTGCTAACTTCTGAATCCCTGCTCCTTGCTCCTGCTCAGTCAGGCAGCACCTTTGTTTTATTTTATTTTAAAAACAAAAAGAAAGCATCTTTTAGTTTTCAAAAGAATTCCCTTTAATGAGAAATTTTAAAAAAGAAAGCATGGAAACCAGCCAGCTTGGCTGAACTTGTTTCTTGAAAAGATTTCAGGAGGATGACTTTATGCAGGCAGAAGATAGCTGTGAGCCCCATTCCCTTCTTTGCATACCCTGGTTAGGGCCAAGAGAGGGAATAAAAAGAAGCAGTACCACGGTAAGGTTTAAAGGTGTCTCCTTCCCCCCACTCCCGGCAGGAAGAGAATTGCTGAGCCCTCAGTGTGGGCTGACCAAAGTGGGAAAGGTCATGAGCAGCATCCATCCATAACATCTGAGCTGGTAATGGCTTTCTCCAAAAAACAGTTTTCCCTTCTGGACAACTGCAACCAGAGAAGATGAGGGGTGTTTTGCTGGGAATTGGAAGAAGAGACTGGTGTTTCTGGTAATTGCTGGACTGTTTTATTTCCAGTTGCTCACAAGCTGAACCACTGCCTGCTTCAGGACAGTATGGTGCGGCGCGTGGCTGTTATCGGGGCTGGGGTCAGTGGTTTGGTCTCCACCAAGTGCTGCCTGGATGAGGGGCTGGAGCCTACCTGCTTTGAGAGGAGTGAGGACATCGGGGGTGTCTGGCACTACACGGTCAGTGGGCACTGCCTGCATGGGGAATATTGTCCCTGGGTTTCTCCTATCTCTCAGATGTCCTTTGCTTTCAGCAAAGACGAAAGAGTGGCCATGCCCTAAGGGATTGTCCCTGTCCCAGACAGTGGGCCCCCTCTGACTCCGAGGTGGAGAAGGAGATAAAGGGAGCAGAAGCCATGTTCACTAGGTGTTAGTCCTGGTTTATTCCTTGGACCCAAACATAAAGAGGAAAAATACTGAAATACGTTGTGGGGAGGAATTCCTTTCCCACAGACTTGCAAGTGGCACCACTGGCTTCACACAGGACTCCACAGACAGCAGGAGGGTCAGCGTGTACCAGTCAGTCATTACCAACACCTCCAAGGAGATGTCCTGCTTCAGTGACTTCCCCTACCCAGAAGATTTTCCCAGCTACCTACACCACAGCCTTGTTCTGGAGTACTTTCGGATGTATGCCCAGCACTTTGACCTCCTGCAACACATACGCTTCAAGGTGAGCAGTGACCCCAAATACCACTGGGGAGAAGAGATATCAGTGGCTGCAGATTCCAGGGCATCACCTAGGTGGGACAGGACAATGTCAAGTCCTGCAGGGACCACCTGCCTTTTGCATCCTGAACGCAGCCTTTTTGGCTCCATGTTTTTAATTGGGCTGCTTGAACATAGGCTGCCTGGTTCATCGTCCTTCCAAAGCCATCACCAGCATAATGGTGCAGGGCAGGATCTGAGGAGGTGGCATGCAGTCACCTGGGTACCCAGCCTGCTCCCAGCAGCCCCAGCTCTTTGCAGACAAATCTCTCCAAAACACAGCAGAGTCCCTGATTGCTGTTTTATCGGGCTTTGGTTCAAGACAACAGTTCTGAGTGTGAGGAAGCACCCAGATTTTGCCACCTCAGGCCAATGGGAGGTGGTCACTGAGATCGGTGGTGTCCAGGAGCTGCACATCTTTGATGCTGTCATGGTTTGCACTGGCCATTACCAGGAGCCCTACTTCCCATTGGCTTCTTTCCCAGGTGAGCCATGCCTGAGCAGTGGAGTGGGCTGGGGGTGCCCCCTGGAGTTTCACCTACCACCCATGGGTCTCTCAGATGCATTTTCCTCTACAAGCCTGCCTGCTGCACAAAGCCTGCATGCGGGGGTAGGCATGACTCTCACCCCATAGGAATGGCAGGGGATATTCCCAGGAATGGGAAAAACACCTCATAAAGATGCAGCCAGGCTCTTGCATGGTAATTTGCAAAGCAGGACTGAGCCAAAGAGACGCAGGAGGGTGACATCACCTAGGGAACCAAGATTCCACAGGTTTCTCAGCTGCAAGATGTGGGAGGTAGAGGGTTGGGGGATACACAAGGTCCAGGCATGAGGCTGGGATAAGTAAATATATCTGGCAGTAGGAGAAGCTCCCTGATCTCTGCCTAGGTATCAACAATCGCTTCAAAGGCCAGTACCTCCACAGCCAGGAATACAAAGATGTGGAGGCTTTCCGGGGAAAGCGAGTCCTCGTGGTCGGCATTGGCAACACCGGTGGCGACCTTGCTGTGGAGCTGAGCCGTGTGGCTGCAAAGGTACAGGTCTGTGGTGGTGCTGAGCCCAGCCAGAGGCCACAAGAGCTGGCAGTTTGAGAATACACAGGAAGCTTTACTCACCAGGTTTCTCAATAAATTGAGGGCAATTGAAAAAGCTCTGCAGCTCCTGAAGAGTTTGGGCCACCGGAGGAATGGCCGTTCAACAGCTGTGGGAACTTTGCAGAAACCACTGCAAGCTGTTCAGTTCATCTGGATGCTTTGTCCTTCCCTTGGGATAGCCCTCTTGGCTCCTAAGTACAGATGGGATTTGCCATTCAGGGCAAAACTGGCAATGAGATGTCTGGGCAGAAGGCTGAGCCTTGTCTTCTCCCCTAGGTGTACCTCAGTGCCAGGAGCAGCACATGGGTGTTCAGCCGAGTCTCATACCACGGCTTCCCCTTTGACATGGTCCACACCACTCGTTTCAACCACTTTCTTGAATGGCTTCTCCCATCAGCTCTCATGAAGAGGATCAAGTTTCGGAAGTTCAATTCTTGGTTTAACCATGAAAACTACGGCTTGGCTTCCATCAAAAGGTATTCTTTTCTAACTATTTTGCTGGTTATCAAGGAGGTTAATGGCATGAAATGCTCAACTTTTAATTTTAGGGATACTTGTGAAATAGCAAACCATTGAAGAGGAACTCATCTGCAAAAGACATTCTGTGTCCCTCACAGATGCTAATATTGCTATCTTCTTTTCCATTTGCAAGCTCCAACTTCAAGATAATTGTCAACGATGAGCTGCCATTTTGCCTCCTCTCTGGAACCATTGTATTGAAGCCAAAGGTGAAGGAGTTCACTGAAAGCTCTGCTGTTTTTGAAGATGGCACAAACGAAGACAACATCGACGTGGTGCTCTTTGCAACAGGCTACATCTTCACATTTCCCTTCCTTGAAGAGTCGGTTCGCAGCCTCTTTGATGATAACCGTTCCCTCTATAAGCGCATCTTCCCTCCACAGCTAGAGAAGCCAACACTGGCCATCATCGGCTTAGTCCAGCTAACCGGCTCTGTGATGGTGGGATCAGAAATGCAGGCTCGCTGGGTGACAGGGATCTTTGCAGGTGGGAGATGGAGTGTAGAGATGAGATCTGTTGAGGTGGGAGGTCTGGGGAAGCCTGATCCGCTGTCCACAGAGCCTGTCCTGCAACAATACCCATGGTGCCTATTGGCACTAGCAACATCATAGCCTCTGCCCCCAACCACATTTTCATATCCCTGCTGCTGGACTCATGCTGTCATAACTAGCAAACGTGAACACTCTCAGTAAAGCGGCTGTGAGCATGGGAAGGGGGTGAACTTTTCAGCTTAAGGTGCTGCTGGAGATGTCTGCTTTCTCTGTTCTCAGGTTGGAACAAGCTCCCTCCCACCAGCACGATGATGGCTGATGTTTTGAAGAAGAAGCCGCCAGTCAAAAGGTGCGCCATGCTCCTGTGCTGGGGGTGCAATGAGCACCATGTGGCAGGATAACCCTAGGGAAAGGGTCATCATGTAGTGGTTGTAGGAGGGACCTGCCTACATCTCTCCTGCCTCACATCCTGCCTTGGATGTATTTATCCCCTCACCATATGCAGCAAGGTGGGGAAATGCTGTTGTGGCTCCCTGATGGATGATGGACTAAAACACCAAGGCACAGTGCTATGGACCAGCTGATGGCCAGACCTACGACCTGCAGGTCTCGCCTACTGGGCCTCCAAACCATGTCCTTATTCTCAGCACACCAAGATGGAGGTTTGGTTTCCTCCAGACTAAGGGTGCCATCTTGTGGCTTCTCCCAAATCCAGGCAGTTGGGAGCACTGAGGTCAGGGCCAGCTCTATCCAGAAACCCCACTGGGTGATGCAGGTGGAGGCCAGTTTGGTGGCAGCTTTTGACAGGTCAGGATGATTATCAGACAAGGCTAGAATTCATGTACGTGGAAGCTAGTATGTTGCCTTGTTGGCACTGGGATTTTACAGGAGGTGGAGACATGTCCTCAAGGCTGTGACACATATGATGGTGGACATGCTGTCTTGGAGCAAGGATGGGACCTTGGGCCAAGTGGGGGATTCAGGCTGGGTTAGGTTTGCCAGCAAAACAGAGCTAGGTCATAAGACACTGACGAAAATATGGGACAAAACAGAGCCATGGGGGTTGTCATCAGGAGCCCCAGCAACTGCAGACATAATGCTGTTAATCCGAAACATGGGGAGCCCAACAACAGAGACAAACGCAAGGCTGTCCCAGATTTGCTGAAACAGATTCAGCATAAATCCTCCCTCCTGCAAGGGAGGTGAGGACTCAAGCAGAAAAATCCTGGAGTCCCCTCCCAGCATGGGAGGCTTTCCACATCTCCCAGGTTTTCCGAATCCCCTTGGCAGTCTTATCTATGAATGCCTACTCCCCTGCATTCACACCTGTGAACCTCAGGGAGGGATGTAGCATGGGTATTTGTGGCATTACAGTGATAGCAGTATTATGCCAGAACAATTTTTGAAGCCACAACTAGGCTGTAGATACAAAACAATCTGCTGCCTATTCCCTGACCCAGGTAACTGCTGGGGATCAACCCTGCAGAGGCTGTTTTAGTGCCTTGAGGTTTACTTGAGGGTGAGGAAGCTCAGTGCCAGAGACCAGGGCTTGGCTGGTGTAGGATGTTCAGAGGTTCTGCTTTCTGTGAAACTGGGAGCTGAGATGTGATGATGCTATTGATTTTGTCTCTTTTATGTCCCATTGAAGGCATCCATCTGAGACAGAAAACTTGAAGATAAGTTTTATCAGCTACATTGATGAAATAGCTTCATGCACTGGCATAAAGCCCAGTGTGCTGAGGTTGCTGTTGACAGACCCCCAGCTGGCTCTGGCCATCTTCTTTGGGCCCTGCACACCCTACCAGTACCGACTAGTGGGACGGGGGAAGTGGAGCGGGGCCAGAGATGCTATCCTGACCCAATGGCAGAGGACACTGAAGCCCTTGAGAACTCGGGTGGTGGATGACTTCTCCAACAGCTCCTCCAGCTGGCACTGGCTGTGTCTCCTGGCCCTGCCAGTGGCTCTGACAGCTGGTTTCCTCCTTTCTAAATACCCTCGGACAGGCTGGAGCACCTGGGCAAGTCCACAGTTGTAGAAGAAACCCAGCCCTGAGGATGGTGCCAAGCTGTGCCACTGCCTGATGCTAACAGCAGGGCTGGAGCTGGCCCACAGGACCCTAGACCCTGTTGTCATCTGGTGTCTGACCTCCTCCTGCCAACGTTTCATACCTACCAAGGGCCATACAGAGCATTTACCCCAAACCTGCTGCAATTCCTGCTTGTGCAATTTCTGGTGTGACACCAGCACCAGGCTGGATTTCCAAAGAGGTTTTGGGAAGTGCCATTCTGGGACAGGTTTCCTCCCCGTCTGCTCACCCAGAACTTCCTCCATAAAATTCCTGCAAGACCCACATCTTGAGATTTTCTGAAACGCTAAGTGTAGGGATCTTTGTATTTGGTAACTTTTGGGGCATGAAGTAGGGATTCACAAATAAACCTTGTTGATTTGTTCTGCTGGTTTTATTAATGGTTTACTATCAGTGGGGCTTTCAGGCTTTGGAAGTGGGTCTGTGTGGACCTCATAATGTTCAACAGGGACAAGCACAAGGTTCTGCAGCTAAATGGGTTGGGGTAATCCCTGGTATCAATACAGACTGGGGAATGAAGGGATCAAGACCAGCACTGTGGAGAATGACTTTAGGGTGCAGGTAGGAGAAAAGATGAATATGAATTGGCAATGTGTGTACTAGTGAGACCCCACCTGCAGTGTCGTGTCCAGCTCTGGGGTCCTCAGCATGTGAAAGGCATGGACGTATTGGAGACCACAAAATGATAGAAGAGCTGAAGCACCTCTGCTAATGGAGAAAGGCTGAGAAAGTTGGTGTATTGAAAGTATTCCAGGTAAGGCTGGATGGGGCCCCAAGCAATCTGATCGAGTTGAAGCCCTGTTGTTGGACTAGATGGCCTTTTAAGGTCCCTTCCAACTCAAACCAAGAGAGTCCTGTCCTAAGAAATCATATATACAGTGACAAACCCATATGGATGAGCGTCCATGCCACAGCCCGAGCAGCCCCAGGCTGGTGGGGAAACCTGGAGCCTACGGGAACAAGGTGAAACATCCCTCGCGTTTCCTCGGGTGCCCGAGTGGACAGGCGCTGTGTACCAGGGAGAACGCGTCCGCAGCCGTGGAGCTCTCGCTGAGCAGCAGAGGCTGCGAGACGCGACCGGGGCCCCAGGCGTGGGGCCAAGGCCGGGGATGCGGACGAGGAGTGCGGGTGAGGGTGCGGTCCCCACGATCCCACGCCGCCAGGGGGCGCACCGGAAGTCGCGCGCCCGCCCGACTGCGGCACAGCGTGACCACGTGAGCGACCGCGCGCGCGCGGCGCGGTGAGGTCAGACGTCGTTGGCGCCGGCTTGGCCGCCCGCCATCTTGGCCCC
>VWZE01006801.1:54289-96000 GCA_013396675.1 Eubucco bourcierii | reverse complement strand
CCATCTTGGCCCCTGTGTGGAAGCGGCTGAGGCGAGGCGTCGCGGCGCCGGCCTCGCCAAGTCCGGGAGCCCCCGGGAAGACCGGAGCACTGGCTTGCCGCGCTGCCCGACAGGTAAGCGGTGACTCTTCAGCTTTCCGCAGCGCTCCGTATGCCTGCAGCGGGGACCGGTGCCGGGAGCAGCGGGCGAACGGCCTGCGCCGCATGGCCTCGGGGCGGGGGCGGCTTCCGCCCGGCCTGGCGTCGGCCGCACCGACACCCGCAACGAGTCCGCGGACGGCTAGGTATGAGGTGACCTCGGGAGACGGCACCCCGCTACCCACCGCAACCGAACAGAGGGAAGAGGCGCTGGGCTCGTGGCGCGTGGGCAGGCCGGGCGGGCTTCCTCGCGCCACTGGGCCGGGCCGGGCCGGGCCTGGCCGCGCCGCAGCGTATCGCCGCCTGGGGCCAGGCACACCCTGTAATGGGCACAGGGCCTGGTCTCGCGTGGGGGCGTTGGGAGGGGGCTGCCGTGGTAAGGGCGGCTGAGGCCCCCTTGTGCGGGTGTTCTGCTTTATTCTCCCGCCATTCCTCCTGTTCGTTCTTTCTCCCGCTTTTCTTTTTTAACGGCTCCAGTCTCCCTCTTTCGAGGGAGATTACTCGAGAAACTCTGTTATCTCTGTGCATATGCATTCACTTTGTGGCTGTGATTCCTTCAGAACCTCAGGGAGAGGGGAGCCTTTTCTTACGGGATGCTGAAGGCACATGCAGGGCATGTCGCTTTGTTTTCTTAACTGTGAAGTATGCATCCACAGTTTTTGAGATGTGAGGTAAAAGGCTGTTCCAGGGCTATTTGAGGTCAGATTGGGAGAAGACCTTTCAGGAAGGTATTATTTCTGTTCATAGGATCGAGATTTTTGGAGGGCTGGAGTGAACGAAATCAGGGGTGTTCCTGTTGATAATGCTTAAAGAATTTTGAGAGCATAGTTAGATGACATGGCTAAAATTCATGCAGTTAGTCTGCAGCGAACATAATGCAGTGGGCATAATGGGAGCCATCACCAAGGGATGCAGGGATTGGAAATCGTGGGGCTAAAAATGCCCCAGCTAGTTTATAGATCAGGCCCCTTTTATGAGGAAGGGGAGAGTTTGTGAGATTGTGGTGGGGGATGTTAAATGAAACATTTTAGTTTTTCTGTTTCTCTCATGTTCCTTTGTGAAAGGTCTTGGACTGGGTGTTATCAGAGGACTATTTTTCCTTGTTGCTCTTTGATTCCTTGGGTCATGTAGGTACCTTAGTAGAAATTAACGTTACTTCCAACAGGAGGAATAGGTCTGGTTTTTAATAGCTTTGATACTCTGCAGTGAGATGTCAGGCCTACCCGTTGTCTAGTCTTAAGAGCTCTGCTAAGACAAGAAAATACTTTTGAAAGGGGGAGGAAACAGGACATGATCTCATTTGTCCATCAGTGGGAAACAAAAGGATTACCGTTTAATAGTGACCTCTGGGAGCTGAATGGCTGTCAATATAATTTTTAAATTATAATTTCAAGGTATTTTAATGCAGCTCTGCTATGATCTCCTTGGGATTAAAGAATCTCAGAGTTCTGTGACTTCTTTGAACTGAGTGTTCAGTGAAAGGGCAGTTTGTCCCTCAGAACTTTGTGTTCAGTGCCTGAGGAATATGACTGCTTTGGAGTTGACTATTTAAACTGAAGTAAGCACTTGGTTTTCTCAGAAGTCGGTACTCATGTGTGGAGACCAGGAGTATGGCCTCTGTGCGTGGCTCTGACAACTTAGTATATGTATGTTTCCTCCGTAAAGTTTTATTTCTTTGTTAAACAGTAACTTGTAAAATATGTATAAATGAATACGTAGTCACTTCTGTCTCTGCAGTTTAGTAGCAATTTATGATTTCTTTACTGTCATTTAGACTTCTTAACAGGAGCCCTCATAAGGATTTTTGAAGTGTTTTGTAGAGTAAAATAGTTAGATCAGTCTACATTTTTAACCTGCCTACTGGAGTCCCTTGTTTGATGGCACGTATTTATGTGGCACATTCTGTAGGTTCTGTATTCCCACATCCTTGCACCCACTAGAGAAAGTGAAATGGGCCACAAGGAGCAAAGAAAAGATTACGCTGTTCAGAAGGGAGCTCTTGTGTAGGTTTCATTCTGTCTACATGCTATGTGTCAATTAAAGAATGTAAGTCAAAATAGTAGGTAGGTTGTTTGGCATTGACTTTAGACGGGTGTCCTAGGTTACTGAAAATACAAGCTCTTTGTCCTGGATAACTCATGACAGAGATCTGGAAGTGGCAAGAGAGTGGAAACTGTAGTCCAAATACCTTATAAGGGTGGCATATATAAGAGGCTTAGATGTAGAGATAAAAAGAAAAAGGTGGCTCTTGCTGAAGTATTAAACCCTTGTATAGTGTGCTCTTGCAGAGGAATAAACCCTTGTGTAGTGTTCTGGAGATGTAAATGAGTAAAATGCATTCCTTTTCTGTTGAAGGGAGAGTGGAACATTTTCAGAGGCCATATACAGTAATGGAGTGTTTGAGAGGAAGAACATACCTTTCCTCTGAAAATGCACCACCTTTCCACTAGTTGGTGATGGATGTTGGGCTTGTAGTGACGGGAATGCCAGTGGTGTTTTACTGGTAGAACCAGTTGTTCATCTTCTGTAAGAATTTTTTTCTTAGCTGAGCTTTGTGTCCTCTTTTTGGGGAGGAGGGGATATCTGGGTTTCACCAAACCCTGTGGAAACTTCTCATGGGTGAAAAGCAGGTGCAAAAATGAAAGCTGAGTGAGGTTTGTGCAAGGAGGTGGAAGGAAATAATACTCTCTCTTGGGTGAAATGAAGAGAGTGCTCAGAAGTCTTAAAAAATGCATAAAGAACAGAGGAAGATGAAGTCCTAATAAAAATCAGATGAAGACAGCTTTTATGTCTATGAAGACCAGGCTGACAGAAATAGACTGTTTTTATTACAAATACCTCAACGATTACATAACATTCTAACTAAATGCTAACGAACTAGTCTGTTACAGATCACAAACATGTATTAAAGGGAGAAGCTGAGTACCTTTCACGTTGCTCCTGAATTTGTATCTGACTCTGACCCAATTAACGGTAAAATTACAGTGCACAATCAACATTTTATATATATAATCCAAAGCATGATGGTGATGAATTTTAACTGCTGTGTATTTGAAAATAATGTGGGCTATGGTTTCAGCTGCTTGCGGCATCAGAGAGAGGCATTACTGCACTTTATATGCTGACACATCAAATGCACAAGCAGTGCCTGAAGAACTGTGGCATCACCTGGTGCTGGGTGGCTGACAGAAGAGTCTACTAAATCTCTTGTTAAGTCAATACACAGCTGATTTCCTAAGTGAAATGACAGCTTTACTCAATTTTTACGTAGTCGAGATGTAAGATGTAGTTCATCATGCTCAGAGGTACCAAATGGGTTTTCTTAATAAAACCAGCAAAGGATAGGCACTGCTCGTTTTAAGGTAGGAAATCCATCTCTCTGTGCTTAGAAAACCAAACCTTTTTTAGGCTTTACTTATTAAATTACATAAACATCTACAGCTTGTAGAACTAATATTTTCTCAGCATGTGACCTTAATATTCGTATATTTAATGTTTGCAGATTTTTACTTATACTGTGCAATTATTACTGTGGGCCAAAATAGTTCAAGATTATTCTTGTAAATAGAGACATGGTTTAACTAATTTGAGTCTTGAACTAAGGTGGAAGTGCAGGAACGTCTTGATTTTGTTTGAGAAGTCAGTGATTTTCTTTCATTTTAAGACTTCACATGCTTTAGAACTTAATGTATTTCCTTCTATTTCAAAGTAACCGTATATTCCACTGAAGGACCTCACTATCTTTAGATCAATGCATTGATGCTTTCATTTTGCAAAACCAAATTACTGTATTTACGGTGCTTTCTTAGAACAGCATTTAGGACAATCTGTGCTTCCAGCACAAATGTATCTAGGTGTACATACAGGTGCAGAGTGTGTTTGAGAGGGAACAATAACATTTTTCTCTTGCTGGTGTGTTCAATTAATCTGTAGGAAAAACTTATTCTAATAAGAAAAACTTGGCTTTGGCCTGTGGTGTGGCTACTTGTTTAATTCTATGGAGTCAGCTTGGTTAGATGTTTTTTAATACCATGGATGAAGCTATTGGCATGGACAGAGCTTTGTCGTGTGATGCACTTAGCTGTGAATAAAGCAAAGTTTATTGGTAAGTATTGTGATAATAGATTGAACCTTAATTATTTACCTACTGCATCTTGAAAGCAGAGTACCAAGGGACATGTGGGATTTTTTTTTTTTAATTTTACTAAGTAGAGTAAATAGCACCAAAAGGAACTGAAGATGTTCAACTTCCGTCTGTAGCCATTTGGCAGATGCAAGTTCACTTCACTTCACTGGAAAATGGGATCTATAATGCTGAAGGTAGATACATAAAACTGGTTATGCTGATAAGGTTTTTCTGATTCAACCCCTCTCAGGTTTGGGTTTTGGTTTAGTTTGGGGGATTTTTTTGCTTTTTTTAAAAAGAAAACATAAATTAATCCAGTCTAAAACTGTATTTGACCCTTATTGCAGTTAACCAGTTCAGAATTGTTGCCAGTGTGGGTTTTGCAGATGCAGCTCTTTCATGCTGAGCATCCTTTTAGTGAAGAAGGTTATGGTCTGTGTTCCAGGAAACGATGAAGTTGTAAGTGTAACCAGAGATCCAGAGGATGATGGGTAGCAGGCAGAAGACTCTGAGTGACTGTGAGTTCTCTCCAAGACGGACCAAACCAAGAAGTAAATTATACCGCCTTTGTATGCATAGGGGTGAAGCTGTTTTTAATTAATGCTGTCAGTGGTGTATTCTAAGCTGGTATATCTGGCAACCCTGGCTCTCAATATCACAGTGGGAGTATCTTAAGAACTTTAAAAACAAATACGCTGGAACATCTCTTAATGCAGAGGAAAAATTACCATTATTATTACTGAGGTACATAAATCAGGTTAGAAGTATGGTGGGAACCACAGGCAACACAGAATTTGGGTATTGAGCAAGGTAGGAAGCTTTGAAGTTGGTGACATGTAGCTTAAGTCATTGTATAATTGATTAATGGCTTTGAGCATTTTTTGTATTGTATTGAAGTTGTACAAAACTCTCTATTCTGTAGATGATATTCATGTTCAGATTGGACTGTTCAATAACAGATAGATTTTGAGAAGTTGAACAGAACCAATATTAAAAAAATAGCCAGAGAAGAGGGAATTCATTTTGGCATGTCTTTCTAAAGAGGCATGAAAATCCTTAAAGATGTAGCCCTAGAGTGAAGAACTCACAAACAGAAGAGCTTGCTTGAACATTATTTCAAAGCAACAACTAACTCAGTCCTGAAGTTAATTGTAACTGTTTTTTTAAGTACTGATCTATGAATATAGGCTTTATAAAAGCAAGTTTTGCATGAAGACTTTTGCTTACTTGCAGCTGAGGTGAGGGATACTTGAGAGTTGCAAAAAGGTGTGATGTAGGTGGAGAGAAATACACTACTCAGAGCAAGTTGCAGTTCCTTGGGAAGAACACTCAAAGTGTCACTTCCTCTGTCAAGAGATGTTTATTACTATGCTGGGGTTTGGAAGTTGTGGTAAAGAAGCAGGAAATAGAAGTCTTGAAAAAGATTTATTTGGAGTGAGGGATGGCTTTACATTTTTCTCCTAACCTAACCTTCCCCTTCCTCCTTCCACTGTCCAATACGGGGTGGGTGGAGAGGGCTGGAAATATGCCAGCAGTTTAAATTGCATTGTTTCAGGGTTTGTAATAAGGTGCAAGGGCTTTTGTGGTAAGTGTGTTAAAACAAAAGGGAAGAAAAATGAAACAGTGGAGAAATGGCTCATTTTAATTGGCTACAACTTCTGTTGCTCTTCTGGTCTATTTTCATGTACCTATTGATTATCTTTCATCAACTTCCTAAGAGAAAGTGTTTTGTACCAAGAGCCCTAACAGACTTAAGGAGTCAACTCTTGTTCAATTCATTTGTTGTTTCTGGTACCTTAGTGCATCCAGCTGCCTGCAGAGGAACAGATCCTGAGTGCTGCTCAGCCTGCAGCTGGAGTTATATCTGCTGAAGAGAAGCTCAGCTTGCTACTACTCTGTGTTTAGCAATAAGAGAAAATTCAGTAATATGTGGAGAATTCTTTTCATACTTTTTTTTGCTGTACGGTGCAAGTAGTTTTGTTTCCTTTATTGCAAATGGATCTCCAAACCCTCCATCCTCACCAACTCTAATTATTTTTCCCGTGCAATTAAATCCAAATGTAGCAAGTGCAGAGAAGTGCTGACCCTTTGAATATTTTCAGCACTCTGATTCAAACAGACATGGGAACATCTGTATGCCATCAGTTGTGTAGTTCCTTTTTGCAGGCCTGCTGTGGACTCCCTTTTACTCTTCTGTTCTCAGCTTGACAGTGCAACCATTACTCAGGATGCCACTTAGAAGGAAGCTCCCTATGTCACTTTCCTGGAGCATGGGGACAATGGGTACGTCACTAATTTTGCCTTTCTTCAGGGTGTTTTGGTGCAATTGAGCAAAACCCAAAGTGGTACTTGTGACAGCACACTAAATGTATTTGTCATTGTTTTAAGAGACTGTTTGTGATCTTAGCCACTAAGAGATGCCTTTAGTGAGAGCAGCTGTGGTCAGGATAAACTGACCTAAATCAGTTTGTAAGAAGCCTAATGAATAGTTGTATCTTTCTCAATTAAAAAAAGAATTCTTATAGGTAAAACAGATCACATTAGCTTTTGTGTATTCAGAGAAATGTGCTGCCAACCAACCTACTATTTGAATGGTGCACTTTGATAGCAGGTACATGGCTTGTTTCTGCAAGGATTTGCCTTAATTTATTCCCTTTTTCTCAAATAGGCAGTGATTCATTTTTGAGAGCTTTGATGTTTTCTTATTCTTCTAAATAATGGAAATTTCTTTAATAAAGGCTTTTGCAAATCTTGAAAATAAAAAATTCTCATTCAGCATCTGCAAGTTGAAAAGCTAATTGGGTGAAAGCACTTACATTGTTCTGTTCCCAGAAGTAATGAGAACACATCTCATTATAATGTTCTCTTTAATTGTATAGAAATTGCTCTTATATTTTTTTCTTGGTCCTGGCTTCCTTCCAGCACTTCAAAACTTCTGCCACAATTAAAAATTTACTCTTTTAGAAAGTGTCTTAACCAACTGGAAACAGAAAAAATCAACCTTAGGAAAAAATTGCTTTGCTGCTCAGTGGCAAGAAATAAAGACATGAAAAAAATTGTGAAGGAACAGACAACAAGGAATAGAATAGCCTCCCTTAAAAGTGAGCTGCAAAAAGGTTTTGGATCTTATATTTTCAGAAATTGGATACATTTTTAGTTGAAGTGTATTTAGTAATCTTTCAAAACATCTAAATTATTGTAATTTATGTTTGAGGGTTATCAGGATGTGGCAGGAATAGCTGTATTGTGTTAATATATTAGCTTTATGGTGTGCTAATTCTGATTTAGGTGTGGCATTCACTGTCAGTCTTTACTCAAGTATCCTGAAACACCCTTTCTGATAAATTGACTGCTTAAAATATACTTTAACTTGGAAATGGATTGGTACTTGATGCAGTGCTTCTAATAAAGCACAGTTAATAGTAGTTACTAATCTTTGTGATTTTTACTGGAGCTGTGATGGTAGTGTTAATTTCCTTTCCGCTAATGTGGCTTGTGTGAAACAAACGAGTAAATGAGCTGACCACTTGTGATGCCAACAAAGGCTACAGTATATTTCCCCTGGTTGCTATACCCCACTGATGAGATTTTTGTCTAGTAACTGTGGTGTTCTCATATCAACTGCGGTCTTTTCAGGCTTTGTAAGCTTTTTATTCAGTTATCAGTGAAAAACAGTATTTATTTTGCATTGCTGATTTGTTGTGCCTTAATTACCTAAACTGGAGCTTGCTCTGAAAGAAGTTTTAAGCTCATTTCACTAGCCTGTTGATCATTACTATTTGAGTCTGCCAGCAGATTTACAGAGAACTATTTCTTTAAGGCTAAGTCCATGCTTAATTCAGTCATCAATGGGAACAAATGCAGCCTTCCAAAGCAGTGATTGTAAAGACAGAAGATATACTGGTTCAGTTTTGACATCAGTATATTTATACCAAGTTCATTCTGGTCCATTCCAATAGAGGTGAATGCTGAACCCAGTGTCTGGTCTAGCAATAAGGGAGATTTTTGATTCTCATAATTTTACAGTGTTTGTGATGCATGCAGTTGTGGTATACAACTTCAGCCTTAAAGAACATTCTCTTTGTTATTTGGTTCAATGAGAATCTCATCAGTATACTAGCATGAAGAACTATCCTTCATGTTGCAAAGGAGTTTGAAAAAACTACCCAAATTGATTTTCTATATTTGGAAGCCAAGTCAAAGTCATGGAATCATAGAATGGTAAGGTTGGAAGGGACTGCAAAGATCATCTAGTTCCAACCTCCTGCCATAGACAGGGACACCTCTTGATAATACAGGTTACTCAAGGCCTTCTCCAACCTGGCCTTGAACACCTCCAGGGAGGGAGCAGCCACAACCTCCCTGGGCAACCTGTTCCAGTGTCTCACCACCCTCACTGGAAAGAACTTGCTCTTAACATCCAGTTTAAATTTCCCCTCTGCCAGTTTTAACCCATTGCCCCTTGTCCTGTCATTGCAAGACCTTGTAAATAGTCCTTCCCCAGCCTTCCTTAGGCCCCCTTCAGATACTGGAAGGCCTCCTTGAAGTCTTCTCTTCTCCAGGCTGAAGAGCCCCAACTCTCTCAGCCTGTCCTCATAGCAGAGCTGCTGCACCCCTCTGATCATCTTTGTGTTCTCCTCTGGACCTACTCCAACAGTTCCACGTCCTTCCTGTGCTGGGGGCTCCAGAACTGCACACAGTACTCCAGGTGGGGTCTGACGAGAGCAGAGTAAAGGGGGAGAGCCAGTTCTGTCTAGATCTTTGAAGCCCATTATCAGTATTTGTTGCTGCATGAATTTGAAGCTGAGTTTGGACATGAGGCATTTAGCTACTTGAAAGTCCTTGAATGCTGAGTTGAGTAATCACTTAAATTTTTTCAGTGAGTTACGGGAATGGATTTCTCTAGGCCCAGGGGTCTTGCTGCTGGAGATAGCAAATGTTGTATTTTCAGTTCCAAGTGGTGATATAAGTCTTCTAAGCAGAATGTTTTTTGGGGGAGCTTGTGTATTTCTTTTAGCACAAGCTGTAAAGTTACTCTTGAATTTACTCAACTGTCCTTCAGGTGTTCAGATGGAAGGAATTAATGGCTGTGTGTGGAACATGGAGGTGCAGTGCTAAGTATGTTCCAGACTAGGAAGTTGTAGGCAGGTTTTGGGGGTTTTTTGTTTTTTGGGGTTTTTTTAAACTCTTTGGTCATACTTGTACCTGTTTTCATTATCTAGCTTCTGGCAATTTGAAAAATTCTACTACTCTGCTCCTCTGAAATCCTTTTTAATGTGACAAGCAAGGATGGGGAGCAGCTTTGGATCATCTGTATTTAGGTCGAAGATGCAAAATATATGGAAGGGACCTTATTTGATACTTGACTTTAATACTTGGTACTGTTAGAGTAGAAATATTTTTTTATGTGTGAACTTCTCTTTAAAATATGAAGGTTTGTCCTCCATTTACAATGTAAATTTACTAGAAAAGTGACTGGAAGAAAATGGAAACCTTAATATAAAGACATAAGAGCAGTAGTCTGAGAAGATGTTTTTCCCTGCTGGGAAGAAGGGTATAGCTGTCAATTGGTCCTGAACTTGGTTTAAATCACCTGTTCATCTGCTGCCGGTCATTAGGTGTCTGCAGTTCCAGACATCATGTGCTGCCTGTTGCATGGGAGCAGCTTTCACTTTTTTAGGTCTCCTTTTTCAAGGTGATGTGCTTCCCCCGTGCAAATTTTGTTTATTGTCTAGGAAACCCTAATGGATGTGTTTGTATCTTAGTAGATACAAAGTAAAAGTGAAATAGGTTGCTGTCTCTCCATGTTTTTTCTGAAGGGCAGTACTGAAACTACTGAAAAGTTACTAGACGTTTTGCAACTTCAACTCAAATCACACACACCCTCTGGGAACTTCCCATTGACTCTACCAAGAGAGAGATCCCTAAATAGATAGGAAGTGTTGTGGCTTCAGTCGAAAAATTAAACTGAAAATTAATTTCAATTGGTCAACCTCTTCGAGTAAGAGAAGTCATCATGCCAATGCTTTGTCCTCCTTTTTTTTTTTTCCCCTCTTGAGAGAGAGACTTTTTTAACGTTTTTCTCCTTCATTTGAGCGACTTCTGTGACAATAAAGTATCTAATAAAAATTAAGTAGACATTATTTGGTTGTCTTAGTACCTATCAAACTTCAAAATCTACCTTCTTTGTACAGCCAAATTGCCTCTTTTTTCTTTGATAATTTGTAACATCTGTAGTCGGCCATATCTGTTTTAAATGTTTCATTCATGGCACTTTGTACATTTTAGATTTAATCCTTCAAGTGATAAAACTGGGTTTATATGGAAGAATCTGCAGCCAGAAAAGTACTTCAAAGTGTAGTGACTAAGCTTGCGTATATAGATATATATGCACAATCTATATACACAGTCGTAGAGAATCACAAAAATTTGATGAAGGTGCTTACATTAATTTAGCATTTTCTTCATAAGAATAGTTGTCTTGGAGTGCCTCCTGACATTAACTCCTGTACTCATTTTGGCTGGGGTAGGGTTAATTTTTTCCATAGTAGCTGGAGTGGGACTGTGTTTCAGATTTGTGCTGGAAACAGTGTAGATAACAAGGATATTTTTGTTACTGCTGAGCAGTGCTTACAGAGTCAAGGCCTCTTCGGCTCTTCATCACCACCTCACCAGCAAGTAGGAAAGGGATGTACAAGTAGTTGAGAGGGGACACAGCTAGGATAGCTGACCCTAACTGACCAGAGGGATATTCCATACAATATCATGTCATGCTCAGGATATAAAGCTGGGGAAAGGAGGAGAAAGGGGACACACACCTTTTGGAGTACTGGCATTTGTCTTCCTGGGCATGGCTGAACATTTGCCTGTTAATGGGAATTCCTTGTTTTGCTTTGCTTGTTAAACTATCCTTTCAACCCATGAGGTTGTTTTTTGTTTTTACTCTTCTAATTCTCTTGATCCCACAGAGGGATAAGCAGCTGTGAGATGCTTGGTTGCCAGCTGAGGTTAAACCACAACATCTTCCTTCCTTACAAAAGGCAAAAGTAAGCATAAGAGCTGTTGATGAATAGATTCTATTATCCATCAGAAAGCAGGAGACCAAAATCTGGCCACTGGCATAAAATATGAAAGAAAATTACATATATAAGCATTGAATCCCTGGGTAACAGCATTGCTTTAGATAATATTTAGGTAGTTTTTGTCAAAATACTGGATAGCTGTATTTGATATTCTGATGATAAGCATGCAAAAATGTATTAAACTAAATTAGTTGAAAACTGTCCTTTCTTTCCCCAGTTCTTAACTAGCCATACTAGAATCATTCTACTTGTGAGGGGAGGTCACTTCAGAAGTAGATTTTATAAGCAGTACAGATACTAGAAATTGTCCTTAGCTAAAAGAAAGATACTGTGTAACCCATGAAAATATTTTGTGCTTTTTTGACAGTTTTATTACCAGTGTGTTTATTCTGTGTGTGACTTTTTAATCCCTTGTTATATGGGCCATTTGAAAAGACATGTTGATCACGATTGATCCTATGGATCAGGCTTATTTTGGTAGGGCTGTTTCACAGAAATACAATTTCTGTGCATATTAAATTAAATGCTCATGCATATACAGTTAAGTAGGTATTTGAATCTGTGGATAGAGACAAATTTGAAGTTTGCATGGTTGCTGTCCTTGTATCTGTGTTTTATTTTCATTCCAGTCAGCTGCTTGTAATTCATATTTCCTTTTGTTTTCAAGAGTGCACTGGGGGAAAAAAAAAGAATGAATAGAACTGACAGATTATTTTAGTCCACAGTAATATTCTTCTATTGCAGGATGTGTCTTAGAAGTTTATTTTTAAAGTGCTAATCACTCTTACTAGTGCCGTATTATACTTTGGAGACTCCTAATAAAAGTTCTCTGAGATGATGTGGTTTGTTACTGGTTGTCCTATTGGGAGACTATATTCTAAGTGACCAACATTTATCTCAGAAGACAATTCAACACTCTTCCAGTCTTTCTAAGGCAACAAAAGATTTGCTTGCTCTATAGATTACTAGCTTAAACTAACACATGCTTTGTGGTAAAGCTAATTTCTGTGTATACTTTTTGCTGGTGGCAAATTTTAGTTGTTTTTCATTGCTTAGCAGCTCTATTTAGACTGTTGTTAGGTATCTCTTAGAACTGATGCAGACATCGTTGTAGATACTCTTTTCTGGAACCCACAGACTGGTTTTATTGGGTTGTTTTTTTTGTGGGTTTTTTTTTGTAAGGTCCATCTATGGGATAACACCCTAAACTATCTTCTGTTATGATTTGTTTTCCGTTTGACATGTGTAGTTCTGATTGTGTTTTGAGAAGACTTTCTTTAGTCCTTAAAGGTGAATAATCTGAAGAATGGTAGAATTAGCAAAGTCTGCTTTGCTACATCTTTGTCTCATGACAGAGTGCTTTAGTTCTAAGGAACAAAGCTCATTTAATTTCCTGTTTGGTGGCCATTAACAGCACTCCTTTATAGATTGTGTAGAGCCTCGGGGATCAGCTTGTGGTACAGTATTTCCTCTGAGGTGAAGAGTGCAGAAGAAAAGGTGATTAAAATTGTTTTCTTTTCCCAATCAGCCCCTTCACAGAATTTATAGAATGATTGCAATCTTAGCAGAACTTGAAAGGGGATGCAGAAAATTTGTAAGCCCAAAATCTAGAGATGAGGAGAGGAAAATTGAAATGTGTATTAGTCTGATTTTTTAATGAGGTAAAACTTAGTATGGATGTTCTTCAAGAATGAATTGTAGTGAGATGTACCCAGAACTCTTTGAAGATATGGAGAGTTCCTGTTCTTGTAGATCATAGAACCATGTTGGAGATACGTGAAAGAGAAGCTCAGAAGTCCCCAAAATCTCTACCTCAATTTTCAGCCTACTTAGCGACAACCTGCTTGAAAGTGAACACTACTGTAGATTGCTTTTGGATGGGAGGGAAATCCTGACCTTACAGGTTGTTGTTTTTGTTTTTTAGGTTATTTGATAGAGCTGTTTGTTTTTAAGTATTGCTGGAGTTTTTTTGAAATCTATTTTCATGTCATATTAAGCCAACTAACTTTTAATAGTGAAATAAATGGCCAAAATTTGTTTCTTTTCAATAAAAATAGGACCTGAAACCTTCAGGCCCAGAATGATGCTTTGGACACTAGAAAGTTGAAAATAAAAGGTCATCAATAAGAAATTGTTAGTGTGCGTTGTGCATACACATACCTGTGTCATGTTTAGTTGCAATCCCATTTGTTATTTGCATCCAACCTCCTCTACACAAAACCATATATTCAGTAATTAAACAATATTTTTTGACATTCATTTGAAATAGCAGAGTTCCTTGGTAATGAATTAGTTTCTTTAGTGTACTTAAAATGTGGTATGAAAAGTCTTGAATGGTGTACTCTGCCTTAAGTCATTCCAGCTTCCTTCTCCAAATTTAGCCAAAATCTGGTTCTTTCAGTGGAGGTGATAGGACTAGATACCTTGCTGTCCAATTTACTTGATGTTTTTAAGACTTAAAAATCCTGGGAAGCAAATGTACCCTAGCTATCAGCATGCTTGTAGGTTAAATAGGCATGTGTGTGATGTTAGAAGATTGGGCTGCATAAAAGATAACTGATATTGCTGAAGATGTCTCTTGACATCTAACACTTAAGTCAGAAATAAAGACTACTTTGTACGGATAGTTTGTTGTGCAGTCATCTATGCTTCCATCATCTTGGATGGGATGCCTGAAACATACAGGGAAGAATAATCTTCCTAGTAGTGAGAAATGCTGGATGCTGTGTCTCAAACACACAGAAACATTAACTGGAAGACCATAACACAAAGAATTATTTCCTGTGGTAGTAGTAAGGGTTGATCTGTCTCCACCAAAAACCGTGGATAAAGCAGCTAAGTTTCTACCTGAACCTTTACACAACTCTTTTCCCCTTTCCATGCCTGTCTGTACATTTTCACAGAGAAAAGAAACTGCTGTAGCTTACACAGAATGCTTTTCTGTTCTTGCATGTGTCCAAAAAACTCTTTTTTTCTTATGTATAATAAAACAACAAAATACTGATACAGACATAGTGGGAGAGGAGGAAGGAAACCAGACAAGAATTGACAACTTAGATTATTAGATATTTTTAATTTCTTACTACTCCAGTCCTCAAAACTGACCTCTAAAATATGTAATATTTTCTTCCTTATTTAATCCCTTAAGAGCCTTTTTCCAAAGTGGAGGTAAAGTCTTTTCTAGTCTGCAGTTGATCCTCATGGAGCACTGCAAAGTTTCAAGGTGTGAACCTAGTGTCAAGACAGTCTAAACTACTTGTCTTGGAATTCTGACATGATGGGCATAGCTGGAACTTCGTGGAAAAGGTCTGTGTGCTATGTACTTGAGTTTTAGTTGCTGGGGGTTTGTTGTTGTTTAAAAAAATAATACCTTGCAGTCCAGAATACACTGTATTCTGCTCTACCAACTGTAAGTATCAAAGAGAGGGTACAAGTTCCTTAACAGAGGCCAAGATATCTAGAATTTGTGGCAGCTACTGTGCTAACTTTTGTAAATGTACTTCTGAGTTCATTGAAGGATCTAAATAAGCAACCGGTTGTAGTCTGGAAGGACAGTCTGATACAGAAGATACAGTAATAATTTTAACCTCAGAATCTTAAGGCCACAGTGAAGGTCAGTTAACTTGATAGCATTACAGAGTGACTGAAAGGTAATCTTTGCTCCAGAATTTTGGGAGCATTGCGCCTTCGGTAATTCTGTGTAGTAGTAACTGTAGTCATTCAAAATGAGCTGCTGGCTTACTTCAATTTCTTAATAATGCAGTGAGCTCTACCAGCTGCCATTATTGCTTGTGCTGTTATCTGTCGTTCTGTTCACTATCATGGTAGTAGTTACTTAATTATGTTAAGTAGTTCTGATATCTTCTATATGTGGCTGCTGTTCGGAGGTGTACAGCTGTTTCATGTTCATACAGCAGTGATTCTTAGCCTCTCAGATAGCAGCACTTTGGATTTGACTAGCAGTGTTACGACTAACAACTAGCTTACTGATAACAGCAACAAATATAAATACGAGGGTAAATTTGGGATCACTTTAAGTCTAGTAATTCCTAGCCTATTGTATGCACAAATGAAACCTATCCTGTGTTAAAATACCTGGTACATGGTACTACAGGGAACATGATCCCAGTGCTGCTGTATACGAATGTACCATATACAAGCAAAATTTGAGTGAAAAGGAAAAGGTCTTGAAACTGGATACAACTCCAAATTTTATTTTATGTGGCTTGAAACCACACAGTTACCTCTTTATGACTATTAAATGGCACTGGGTGCTTGTTTAAAATGTGTGACCTGGCAGGTATGTTCTTAGAGGGTCAGATGTGCTCTTCAAAGGGAGGATTTGTGATCCCTGGCTTGAGTACCTGGTCTATAGACCAATTTTACAAGAATATCTTCTTTGTCAACCAATATCCCGTCTAAACTTAGTTAAATATGAATGTATTGACTGGCCTAATTTAAAAGAGTCACTGTTTGTAGTGTTTGATGTATTTTCTGCTGTCAGGTTACTGAGCCATGTGCAATTTTAATCCATTTGAAATACTGTTTCTTTTTCTTTGTAGTGTAACGTTGGAAAAACTTGTCAAACAGTATGAATTTTAATACTTTAAAAGACAGAGAGCTCAGCTGTAACGAACAGACCAATTTTTGTAAATTTGACATCAAAAGCGTTATTGGAGAACATGGTTGCCGCCTCCTGTTCTCTAAGCTATCAAATGTTCTGGAAATAACAATTGTTACAATTAAGATATGCTCAAGTATGAATTCTGTCTTGCTCTGTAAAGAAGAGAGGTATGAATAAGACTTTCAATGTTTGATCTTTACCAGAGGCACAGGCTTTGCGAAGTATGACAAAAATTCAACATTACCTTAAACCATCCTCAAACTGCCTGCATCTGTTGGAGCTTCACTACTTTCATGAACCGAGAAGGGCCAATAAATTACTTGAGTTATCTTTTTTCTTCTTTTTTCCCCAGCTTCTAGATTATTCACCATTATGAAGCTTCTTGTTTAGAAAGCCTGTGGCTGAGATGAGTTGGGCTGAAAATTAAAACCATTTTCACTTGAAAATGCATGCAAGCATAGCCAAGTAATTATAGTGTGTCGCTTGATATGGCTATATGCACACCTGAAAGTTCCTTTGACCCCCATGTACTCCTGGTAATTACCTGCCCAGTACCTGTCCTTTTGCTCCAGAACAAAATGGTGGACTGTTTATCATAAATATGTCTGAGAGCAGAGAAGAATAGGAGAATTGAAGGGAAGAAACCTGCCAGGCTTTCACAGACACTATACTGAAGACTTTATGATAAAATGAGTTTCCTCATAGAAGAGGCTAGTGCAGAACCTAATGTCTGGTTTAGACTCCAGCTTGATAAACTAGTCTGCCTGGATTCAGGTCTCCAGACTAGCTGAAAGCAGTTTCGTGGCCATGAATAATAATAATGGGCGAAGCTTCACATGTTGTTGAATTGCGAATAAATATTGGGGCAGCTGTGAACAGTGAATGGTTGCTTGAAATCTGCTTGACTGATGGATCCAATGATAAGCTTCTCTGAATTCCTGTATCAGGCTGGGTGTTTTTCTTTCACTGTGCCTGTAATGAGGCTTGAGTAGTAAGCTGTGGCTTCCAGAGAAACTTTACAGCCTCGGTATGGGTTGGGGTTTTTTGGTATATAAGGGCTGGATTAGCAGCCATATCTGAGGTATGTGTTTGAGTTACCTGGTCTGCTTAGAGAGCTTAGCTCACTGCTGTTCCCTGCTGTATTCAATGCCTTTAGATGATGGAAGGAATGGCTGTTGGTGTTTCACATGATGTTGAAACAGCCAGATGCTGACTAATTTGTCAAAAAAATCCAAGAGCCACAAAGATGATCAGAGGGCTGGAGCAGCTCTGCTATGAGGACAGGCTGAGAGAGTTGGGGCTCTTCAGCCTGGAGAAGAGAAGGCTTCGAGGGGACCTGATAGTAGCCTTCCAGTATCTGAAGGGGGCCTACAGGAAGGCTGGGGAGGGGCTATTTACAAGGTCCTGCAATGACAGGACAAGGGGCAATGGGTTTAAACTGGCAGAGGCGAGATTTAGACTAGGTGTTAGGAGGAAGTTCTTTACAGTGAGGGTGGTGAGACACTGGAACAGGTTGCCCAGGGAGGTCGTGGATGCTCCCTCCCTGGAGGTGTTCAAGGCCAGATTGGATGAGGTCTTGAGTAACCTGTACTAGTGGGAGGTGTTCCAACCCCCTACCATAGGCAGGGACTAGATGATCCTTGAGGTCCCTTCCAACCTTACCATTCTATGTTTTATCCTTGGGTAAGAGGAGAATATATTTCTTAGCCCTGTAGGAAGCCTAAGACTGACCCCTTTGCAACAGTGCATATGGACTGAAATAGAAAAGCATCTGACCCAAATCCTGCTGAAACTGGACCATCCCAAGGTTATTTGCCATCCTGATTTCTTAGTCTTGTCAACCATGGCTTGTAAATTGAGGTAAAAGGCAGAGTATGGGTGTGTTATCACTGCTATATAAATGAAACTTCCCTGATCTTTTGATATTGGTCAATGTCTGTCATGGAGAAGTGTGTGCTTTAATTCTTTGGACTACTTGCTGTTGCAGACTTCTCTTAATGCCTGACTGCCTCACATTGAAAGGGAGTTCCTTTTGAATGTCTTTTGAGGCTCTGAGTTTGACCAGGAAATTTGTAGATCGGCAAAGAGTTTCAGCAGGATGTACAGCTGTGTCTTTCTTACTGCTCTCTGCTCTTGGATTGAACATAAAAGTGTTTAAATGTACATAACTCTTCTGGAATTCATATGGAAATACATAACAAATTGTAAGGAGGATAGCAGGGGTTTGAATGTTAAGAGAAATCAACTACACCATAAAGCTGTGTTTAAATGAAGCCCACTTGTGTTCCTGTCTGATGATGAACAGCAACTCTCTCAAGTTCCTTCTAAGAACTTCTAGTGAAATACCAGTGATAATTGCTGGGTTCTTTTTCTCAAGACCTGCCATTCTGGAGGAGAGGGACAGCTGACTCTTAACACCTGTAATTTACTGCAGCAAGAAGAACGGTATCATTCCTGGTTTAAGAAATTCTTCATCCTACCTGTCTGTAATGGTTTGGGAGTTACCCGCCCCCCACACTTTGTAAAATCACCCAGACTAGAACTCAGCCGGCTGGAAGTTAAGGAATGAAGCTGTATTTACAGCTCAGCACAATATACAAGCAGATATATACACTATAGACAGGAGTATTTACAGAAATATACAAGTTAAAGGTAATACAGAAGCACAACTCCCGTCCCAGAAATCAGAGACCCCAGGAGGGGCTCCCAACCACCCTTCCACTTTCTCCCCACCCCTGTACCTTACCCCAAGGTTTGCCTTCTGCGCAAGGTGAGCTTGGAGGATCAACCAGGTGGGTTAGAAGAAAAGTGGTTAATAAAGATTAATTGGCAAAGAGGAACTAGAAGCCAGACTGCCCGACACGCTGTTCCCCCACAGAGAGACAGACAGAGACTGACTTATCTATGTTTTGGTTTCTTTTCCCAAAACAATCTCAGCAAGTGTATGAGTGAACTAGACATCACCATGTTTTCTTTTCACAGCCTATAGTGTAATTTTCTCTATTAAAATATTCCAATTAGCCTCAAACCAGCACACTGTCTCACCATGCTGTGTTCTCTGTGTTTCATTAAGAAAACTTCTGACTTATTATGTTTATTTTCTTTAATTGTTGACTTCATGATGGTTTTAACTGGAAAAACACCAAATTCCATAAATACCATAGTTAGGAATATTTCAGTGCCCGGTTTGTGTGTGTGTGTGTGTGTGCGCGCGTTTGGCTGGTGTTTTTGTTTGCTTGAGGGGGCAGTTTATGGAGGGCTTTTGTGTGCTTGGGCTTTTTTAAGTGAGGTTATGGGACAGTATTCACCACTTCTACAGGATCTGATAATAATTAAATGTTGACTCTCCTGATTTTGTGACATTCAGATTGTGGAGATAGCCCCCACAACCCCACATCTTATTTTAAGATATTTCTATTGTATTCTATGACGTCTCCAGTATGCTTAAATAAAACAGTGCTCATGGTGTTAAATATGCTGCCTACTTTTGTCCTATGAACTCTGTCTTAAATATTGACTTTTATTCAAATTGCTTTACTTTCCTGGTGTTTTCTTTTCAGGCAAATTTTGAAGGGTGAGCAGAAGGTACCAGACTCCATGAGTTTCCATCGAAATGTCGGAAAAGTCAGGCCAGAGTACAAAAGCAAAGGACGGAAAAACAAAGTATGCAACACTCAGTCTGTTTAATACTTATAAAGGAAAGTCATTGGAAACTCAGAAAACCACAGGTGAGTAAGCTTGCTTCAGTTTTGCATTCTGTTTCATCATTGCTGTAATACTTAAGAGTGCAAATTACATGAGGGCTTAACCACACCAAGGTGTTTGAACTGCTTGATACAACAGTTAAGTGGAAAGCAATGTTGATTACAGTTTCTGATTAACTGTCTCTATTCAGAGACACAGCATCTGCAATCAAATAGGAAGTAGAATGTAGGTAAATAAAAACTTTCATAGCTGTGGTCTCCTTTCATTATCAGCATATGAGATACCATTCCCCAGCTGTGCCTTTTACTGTATTTCAGAAAATGTTTGTCCTACTGGAGGTGTTTGATTAATAAAAAGGCAGTACTGACTTTAGATCAGGTGCTCTATGTATTTTGCAGGCAAACACTGAGTGAAAATTACACTGAAGTTTCAGATAAGGACACCGTGGGCCTGACTTTCAGGACTCATTGGACTGAGAACCAAGGGGGAATGACACTCTGAAGTATTGGAATTTTATTTGACATACTTGGCTAAATTGAGGGGTGAAAGTCAGGAAATGTGTTAAAGCTTTGTTGAAGTTTTCCACAGTATTGTTTGTGAAGGCTGAAACTGAGATGCTTGTAATCATACAACATGCCTAGGGTAATAACTTGCATTTGTTCAACTGAATTCATTAGCCGATAGCTTGAATGTCCCATATAGTGCATTAGCTTCATGTTGCATTTTGTTGTTATACTTGTGGTCTGGAGAAAATGCAATTTGTAGTAATGTTTTTGCGAGAGCAGCATCTGCCAATTGAAACTAAAAAAAAAAAAATTAAATGGGCTGGACCCTTGTGGGTATCCTTGGACTCATCAAGGTGTGCATTAAACCCCAAAAAGGCCAAGAGAGTGATGCTTGACAATTTTTTAAAGGAGTATTATGATGTCAGCACCATATTTTAAAGAGCTCTTCTAGCTTTCTGTCACTGAGCATTGTGTATTAAGGTCCCTTTTTAGTCTCTGCAATAGGCTAAGCAGTGACTTACCATTTTAAAAGTGCTTAAATTCTCCCAAAAGATATATTTGTAATTTCCAATTTTTTAAATTAAACTATAAAGAATCATGAATTTCTAATTTTTATGCTTTTAGATTTTCTGAGCTTTTATTGGGAAATGTTTTTACTGGTTTACACAGCTTTCCATGAACACTGTCCACTAAACAGCATCGTTAACTTGTTCTTTCTGTTTTGGCATCCAGTTGCTGCACGCCATGGATTACAGAGTCTTGGAAAAGTTGCTATTTCTAGGAGGATGCCTCCCCCAGCTAACCTTCCCAGTCTCAAAGCAGAGAATAAAGGCAATGACCCTAATGTGAACATTGTACCTAAAGACGGCACGGGATGGGCTTCAAAACAAGAACAGCACGAAGAAGAAAAGTAAGTGGCCAGTGACATCAGGGTCGTTCTGTTGTGCCTTCCCAAAACCAGGAGTGGGTAGGCCCTGAGAAGAAATGGACTAGATTCAGCTGGTCTCAAGACAGTTACTACAGAGGAAATACCACCACTGTTAATGTTTGTGAGGAAAAATCTTGCTATGAATGGAGTAGTTAAAAAACAGGCAAAAAAACCCCAAACAGTAACAACAAAAGATAAAACCCAGTGCCTCTCCTCCATTTCAAAGCAGGATACTTATAAATTCTGTATGATGTGATGAGTATTTCTTTTAGCCACCCAGTGTGGCTACCATTGTATGAGCTCTGATGGCTACCTAAAGGAAAGATTTTTCGTACATTTTTGTAAGATCAGTGTAATCACCTTAAGGGTTCCTGCTAGAGCTTCAAAAGACTCTTAGGTACGCAACAACTCAGAAATAATAATTTTCAAGTTTCTGACAATATGCAAGAATCTGTTTAATTCAGTGTGATCATGCTTATGAGAACTCAAAAATGCTTAGTTTGTGTACATTTATTTGAGTCTCTGCTTTTATTTTCCTAATAGTTATTAATATTTGCATTTTAATTCCTTAGGATAAAATAAATTCTACAGACTTAAAAGAATTTCTGTCTTAAACTGTATAGTCTTGTTTCATACTACTGTAATATGTGATAAAAACAAAATAGTAGTGATGGTGATGTTGATGCCTTACTGTGTACTGTATATAATTTCTCATGCTTGGTACAGTTTCAGCTGTTAAGTTTGTTTCAGGCTTGTACAAGTCAACTAGAGAAAATAGAGACTCAAACTTTTCAACAATCTGAAAACTATTTAAAGCAAATTTTTGTTGCCATATAAACTTGAAATAGGGTATGATTTTCCCTAGTAAAAGTGGTTATTATTTGACATAAATTGTTCTGAAAAACACTCAAAGATAGATCAGGGGCACTGACTGTTGATAGCACTTGTGAAAGCAAAAGTAGGGGTTTTTTTTGTTTGTTTGTTGGGTTTTTTAAAATTTTCTTCCCCTACTAACTGTCCCTTCAACCTGCATACTTTCCTACATTTGAATGTCAGGTTTTGCCCTCTCTGAAAAGATTATACTTGTGGAGTATGCTATTGTGTTTAGGTTTTATTTTAAACATAAGAAAATACAGATTGACCATCTGTGCCCAGTGAATATGGTGCTTTAACAACATCTTGTACTTCAAGGTCACTTAACACTTCGTCTAGATAACTCTCTGTTGAACCAGTAGCTCGTTTCACTAAAACGCTTCCTCTGTGTCTTGTCTGCCTTCCCACAGTATATTCCAGCAGCAGTTACTGCATTTACAGTAATAGCTATCCCTTATCTGCAAGTGAAAGGTGTTCGTCTTTGTATTTTCATATGTATTCACATAAAGGCTTCAAAGATCACATACTAGTAAAACTGGTTGGAGGGACTTGGTCCTAGGGTCACAAATAAATTCAGACCATTGGTGCATTTGGTCAGGTCCTTCATACCATTATTGTAGTTACTGCTGTATTTCTCCAATATTTTAATACACTTTTAAGTGCAGCAGATTACATGTAAAGTGTTTTGGTATTCTTCTCAAAAGTTTTGTGGATAAAGGGAACACCTTAGTATCAGCTTGCTTTAGTTAAATTATTTTTCTCTTCTGCACCGTTAAGAGTGCACAATTGAGTTGTTACCTGTGATTATGAAGATTTTTTTTCTGCTGCTGCTTTCCCCAGTTGTCACTTTTTCTATGGATATTGCCTCAGACCCTTTTTCCTGGATAGCACAGCCTGTCATGCATTGAGTTAGATTAATCCAACTACAACCAAGCTTATTTGTTTCCCTTGTCAAGTGGTAGTACACCTATTGGACAGTGTTTGGATAACTCTGAATGCGCTCAGCTTTGAAACAGTGGACCTGCAAGAAGTTAACTCTTATGGTCTTGTTTCTCATTTCACTTCTGTGTGACAAAGTACAGCCACTAATTTCCAGTTTACCCAACCTGTTTAAAAAATTTGCAGCTGCAAGAAAATAAAGTGGAAATGGAAAATACGACTAGTTTGGGGATTTTGTTTGTTTTAGAAACAACTATTTTTGAAGGACTCTAAGCAACATCCCTAAATCTGTAGACTGGAAATAGCTTCAAGAACATACCTGGTGTTAATACTGGACAGAAAATGAGTGCTTATGTCTACCTCTTCATTAAGATGATGGAAATTGAGACTCTGTCCTTAATAGACTTAAACTTCTGGGTTCCAATTCACAGTACCCATAAAGGTTTTTTTATTATGTCTCTAGCTTTCTGTATCAGTTCCTTTTACTTTGTAATTTTAGACAGATTTGTCATCTTTCTTTCAGTTCGTGTTGTTTTTTATGTGCTTGCCTCTTAACTCCTGAGGCAAAACAGCATTACTCCAAATTATTCTCTTCCATGGCTGTAAGATTGATTGGGTTTTGATTATCCGATACAGTACTTCAGAAGTTAGAATTCTATTCCAATTTTTAACCATTACTATAACAACTCATTTTATAAGAAATTGCTTTTTCTGCATAAAATTAGTTACTGTTTCTTCAACTGCATAGCTACCTCATTTCGTTCAGTTATTTACAGTAGTAGTCTTGATGATTTTATTCTGTGCTTGCCCTCCTGTATTCACAAGTGCTTTCCCTCTAATTTCAGACAACCAGACGTACCACAGGCGCAGCCAAAACCTGCTGTTCCTGCTCCTCCAGAAGCAGCTCCTGTTGCCAAATCGTGGGCCAACACCAAACCCAGTGCACAGGATGGTAAGTGATGTGCAATATGGAGAGGTTCTTGGCTGACCTAGCAGGCTGTGCATGCTACTGTGAGAGACCTCCACACTCTACAACTCTTTGAGCGTAGACCAAGCCAGCTGAGGTTACAAATGCTGTGGAAGCAATTTTCTTAACTGAAAAGTGGTGCTGGTCTATCACTAAGATGAGCTTCAGCCTGATTTAGCAGCAGTCTGACTACCTTTTAAAGGGCTGGTTTAGTCAGCCCTTTTGGATTGACAGGGAAGTGGTGGTGACAGCGTAACATCTTGAACATAGTTGTGGTGAGGAGAAAAAGTCCCACTTGTATACCATTTTGGCACAGGAAGGAGAACCATAAAGAGCAATTGATCATAATGTATTGTTTCTATTTCAATGTCTCCTACAACAATATCTTTCCCTTTTTTTTATAGAGTCCTTGGGTTTTTTTTGTTTTTCCAAGTGATAGTGTTCATGCCTTTTTTTTTTTTTTTTTTTTCCTGGGAAACATTTTTAAGGTGTGGTTTAGGTTTTTTTCAGCATTGTTTTCAAGAATGGAGAACTATTTTGCTAGCACCAATCTTGGCTTGAGTGGTTTCATTACAAATCAGAGCTAAATCTTCAGACATTTTTTAAACTGCCTGAGTAAGAGATTATTTAGAATTCCTGACTCTGTTATGAGAAATAACTTACCGTATGTTTTATTCCTTAAATTCAACACTTGCAAGCATTCCATGGCTGTGAAATAGTTCTGGCTTTCAAGCTGAAAAAGTGAGCTCTCTTCTGGACAGACACCTTGAACAAAATCCAAATTGCATGGAGGCAACTTCTCAGCTATTAAGAGTTTAAACACATATCTAATGATTTGGGGGTTTGCAGTAGGTGTTAGAAGTGACGATTCTAGAGTCTTCACTTCTTCCTCTCTTCTCTAACGTTACAGTGTTTCCTTCATTGTCAAATACAGGAACTCTCAGCTTTTTCAGGAGTTTGGTAGAATGAAAAAAAAGAGTTAATACTGATGCAAAATGATCTGCATACCAGCCTTTCTACATAAGCTGTAAGATCATCTCTATGACACAGGAAATAGTGATTTGGCTCAGTGTGTTCAAAATGCATTTAGCTCCTTATTTTGTAGTTACCATGGCAGTCTGTGTGCTGAGCCCAGATGGCACCCTCATTTCATTCAATTAATGCAGTAGTGGGTCTGCTGTTTCAAGAAGAAAGGCAGAATGTGAATTGGCATCAGCTGCTTTCTCTCCTCCTGTTTGAAACTTAGGATGCACCTGTTGGTGCTCATGATTTGCTGATCTGCAGTTGGCTGGTGGAACTTGTAGTTTGTCCAGATGCCTTGTACATGTTCCAGCAGTCATTCAGCTGGCTGCCTCATACTTTCAGAATCATGGAATAGAATCATAAAGTTGGTTTTATTGGAAGAAACCTTTAAGATCATCAACACCAGTCATTAACCCAGCATTGCTAGGTCGCCACTAAACCATGTCTCCAAGCACCACGTCTTGTAAGACTTCAGCTGAACGAGACAAAACTAAATCCATCTCTGCAGTTGGTGGCCATGTAGAGAGGAAATACTTCTATAATGGCAACCTGTATTTTTTTTTTAGCTTATGCATTGTCTAAAAGTTGCAATTAATTGCTATCATAACATATCTTTCAAGTCTGAACTGTTGGTTGGCAATGTGGCTGTTTCACATTGATAGCATTCTCAGTGATTAGCTTTATAGTGCTCAAGCTGTTGTGTTGTGATTCAAGACATTGTTGCTGTCTCTGTGTAGACTGTAGCAGAAAACATTTCTCAAGATTCACAAGACTCATGAATGTTCCATGCCATAGGACCTCTGCAGAGGCTCCTTTGCTTGGCAGACCATCTAGTTAGTGTGACTGTTTTTCTGTCGTGTTAACCAGGTAGTTGGATATAGCTGCTTGGGAACATTGGGACTTCAATGTCCATTAACGAAAAATAAGTTAACATGATCTGTAGTACATGAATTTGAATGAAGATTGAAAGATTTCAAGGTAGTTTTTAGGCATAGAGGGATAAATAATGGTATTTGCTGTCACGTCTTTACAAATAATAAGGCATTTATCCTCTGCTTGTCTCTTAAGAAAAATAAATCAAAACCCCTGTATTTTATTGTTACAAAGGTTTCTCTATCAGGTCAGGGTGAATAGAAGTGTTTCTAGCTGTTAGCTGGGAAAAAAAAAGGCACAGTATGGGGATTAGGGGATTTTGGACAGCCTGTGTTCAGATCCTTTTCCTCTGAGTTTATCCTATAGTCTGTGTAGCCTAATACCATGTCCCTTACAGTAGCCAACCAACAGTTAAAGGGACAGGGTGTTATTCGGGCTGTTGGAATGGAAATCTTCCCTCAGTGAGATGATCAGTGGTCTGATACTAAGATGTTTGTGGGAGGGGAGAAATGGATTCAAAGCGGATGCTAATAAAACATTCTGAAGAGAGGCTATTTGACTTCCCTACCATGTGCAACAACAGAAACCTTAAATTCCAATCCCGCATTATGATTTCAGGGACTTTAGCAATCAAAGAATGCTATGTTTCTGATTCTTCTCTCATGATGTGAAAACTGTGGCCTTTTAAAGTCCTGAATAATTATTGTTAGAATATCAGTTAATCTTAACGGCTTTTGGAGTAATTTAGTTGTCCATTCAGGAGGGCAAAAAGGTAAGTGCTAACAGAACTGAGGAACTTCAACTACTCCCCATATAAAGTGTTACTCCATTCTCCCTTACTGCCCTCTAGTGCTTCTGGATTTTTCTCAGCCCCAATAAACGTGATAGTTGGCCTAGGAAATTTCACGCTTGCTACCCAAGCTGTTAATGCTCTAAAAGGATTGCTCTTTGCTTATGTGAATTATGTTCACTTTCTAAGGATGGTCAAACTTTTATCACTTTCTGAACTGTTCTGACTACAGAAAGTTGTGACTTTGTGAATATCTTACTGTGTAGGTCCACCTATTCCAGTTAATAGTTATTTCCAGCAAGAGTTTCCCAGTCTGCCGGCAGCTGGGGACCAGGAAAAGTCAGGCAAAGACAAAGATAGCCCTGAAGAGCAACATGGATCAGGACCCAACCTGAGACCACAAAGTAAGTATATTTTATAAATTTTTGTGAGATTGCATGGATTTGTGTGGAATTTGTCTATTACAAGATTACGCATGGTGCACCATACAAGGTAAACTGATTGTTTTAATCAGTGCATTTCTACACTGAAGCAACAGATTTTTGGAGCTTTTCTCTGAGGAATATTTAATCATGCAATACTGACATTTCCTCATTTCCAGCTGCTAGACGTCCCAACACCTAAAATACATGTTTAAAAGACTCTCCTAGTGTTAACTAATTCTATAAATCGTCATGAAAAGTGTCCCCTCATAAGAGAGGGGCCTGGAAAATCCTGAACAAGAGGTTTAACCTACAGGATACTAAAAGAGTGGACCATCGTTTGGAAGGCATTGGCTCATGGCTGAAGTGTTCTGACTAGTTGGATTTGTTTCAGCCAGAGAAATTTACATCTAGTGAAAATAGTGTCTCAGTGAAGAAATGTGTACTGCTTCCCCAGTGGTTTGGACTGTGCTTGTTTCCTGTAAAAACTGGGATTGCTTTTTTTTTTTTTTCAAAAGCTTGTTTCCAATGATGTTTGATGAGCTAGAGGTCCTTTTCTGCACTGTAGGTGGCACAGTCCTGTGTTGGCAGTAGGCAAAATGTGCACTACTTTTAGAGCCTTGGGGTCTTGGGGAATCCTTAATTCCTTTCTGTGTTAACTCCTTTTTGTTTTCCTTGATTTGTTTGTCAGGTTTTACAGACTGAGATCATGTGCTTGTTAAGATTCTTCCTTGATTTTTATGTAAAGAATAAGTTGTCAAGAAACGTTGAGAGATGTCCAATACCAAGTTAGGAAAATAGCTATGCATGTATATTCCAGCCTCGTGCAGACAGTTGGAATTTTGATCAACACTGTACATGCTATATTAAACCCTTTTTTCAGGTCTGACAGCAGCAAGCTAAACAAATTTGGCAAGTACTGTCCTTCCAGCAGCTGTGCGGCCCAGGGAAGATAAGTGGAAGAACTGTAATAGATACTTAGAAGCTTAGTTTGACACTACTTTAAAGGGTTTGTGCCATGAAAGGAGCAGTGTGTGTCTGAATTTTTGTTGGTCCCCACGGATTTGTGTGCTGCTACTAAGTTCACTTTTTTTTTTTTACTTGATTTTTGTATTAACTCATGATCTGTAGGCAGAAACTGCTGTAAAACATTGTACTGCTTGGCACTAGTGACAGGTCATTAAAATCCCATACATTTCCTGGACACTTTGCTTAGACTTTCATACCCAGAAGTAAAGTCTTCATCAGTTTTACTCCCACCTTTGTCAGACAGTGATACAAGACAGTTTCTAGATACTTATCTTTACTTAGAATGATAATGTGCAGGTATATGTCATTTGGAGCTGCTTGAGAGTTTCATGGTAGACCTTCACTGCTTAAGAAGCTTGATCTGTCCCTTGACAGCATCTTCACACTGAGTCAACAGTGGCCCACTTACCATATCTAAATCTTCTCTTCTGTGCTATTATCAGTACCCTTCCTAAACTGCATTGTGTTTTAGAAGATAGACTAGGACAACTAGAGCAGGCTATAAATTTAACTCTTACCTTTCAGGAATGTACATGGATATAGCGCTGAAGAGGGTTAGAAAACAGCCTCTGTTTTCTCAAGCGACTGTTGTTTTGTTTCAGTACCAAATATGAATGTGTCTCTGCACAGGTCACTGTGAGTTTGATCTGTAAATCTGTAATATAAAATTTGTCCTTGTTTTTTCTCCTGCTGATTCTGTCCATGTAGATGCTACTAGTTGGAGAGAAGGTGGTAATAAGAGCAGCTCTACTGGTTCTCCAACTGATCAAGAAGCTAAGGCTCTTGGACAAGAAGATGGTAGTACTGCACCAGCAGAACAGAACGATGGCCAGAAGGCAGCAGAGAAGAGGGATATGCGGTTACCACAGATCCCTCAGCCTAAGCTGAATGGCCAGCAACAACCACCTATTTCCTCTCAGTACAGAGCAATGATGCCACCTTATGTAAGTGATGGTTACATGAAGAGTTGTTAAGCAGCAGGAACTGATTATTGGCTATTGTGATTTCCTTACTCCCCTTTCTCCTCCCTCCATGGAATGCTTAGCAGTTCTGCTAGAAGAGTGGGATAACAGCCAGCTCCTTAAATGATGTGGATACCTGTTTCTGCTCCTTCCACACTGAGTTTGAACTTGTCAGGAGCTGATGAACACAGTCACTCCATCTTGGTGACTTAATGCCACACTCTTGTTGAATGTAGAGTTCTGGTTTGCTTCCATTGTGATTCTTTTGATGATCACAGTACGCTTAATGTAATGATATTTTTTTAACAAATTGCTCCTGTTCTTAAACCTTTCTCAGATGTTTAATCAGTATCCTAGAATGGCATATCCTCCTTCCATTCAAGGGCCAACAAGATTTCCAAATTCTGAGCCTAACAGGTAAGAAATCTTAGAAGTGTTAGTGTTCAGTGGTAAGCTGTTTGACTCAATTAAAAAAAAAAAAAAATCACCAAAACCCCAACCACTTTGCACTGAGTATCTTTATTATTATACACTGCATAAGACCTGCCACTGGGTAGTCTTATGAGTGTGGCTTATGTGGAGCAGTGCCATGGAGTGATTTGTTTCACAACTCAGCTACAGAACTTAAGGAAATTCTGCATGCTACATAATTTTTGTCTGGGAAGAGCAGGAGTCACTTGGAGACACTTTTGAAACTTAAACCAGTGTTTTGCTTGTAAAGGGACTTTTCCACTGATATTAAAAAAATACTTAATTCCCAGTTTTCAACTCTACTGCACTCCAATTGAAGAACTGTTACACATCATAAAATTAGTTTTCCTCTTTTCTGTGCATTTCTCCATAGTCGAAGATGACTGTCCATGTGCATGGGGAAACAGGTGATGCAGTAGGCAGGAGGGTACAAATTTTGATGGGTGGTTGAGATCAGGAAGAAGTAAAAGCTGAGGGGGATGACTGGAGGAACTTAAGTATAGGACTAGGGAGAAGTTACAGAACCTTTGACAGTGGGAAAACAAGAAATTCCTGAAATGAACAAACTGATGTAAAGGATGCTTTATCTGTCCAGTGCATGTTGTTCGGTAGCCCCAGGGCATGTGTTTTTTTGCTGTCACCTGATGTTTGCATTGTTTGAAGTGTGCAGGCAAGGCTTGTAGCATCTAATCTTTATCTTCTGTAAAGACTCTTCTGGTGATGTAGCAGTAATTATTTAAACTACAGTAGTGCATATGGGTGATACATTTATATTGTATTTGAGAAGGTACTATTGTGTACAAGTTGACCTTTTATCTAGTCATTTTTCTGGATAAATAGTGACAGTGGCTCTTTTTCTTTTTTTAGAGGGCCAAGAGGAAGAGGACCACCTTCATGGTGTTCAGAACCTATTGAGCGCCCATCCATTCTTAGTGCTAGTGAACTTAAAGAACTCGATAAATTTGATAATTTAGATGCTGAGGCTGATGAAGGCTGGGCAGGTAAGAAGATCAGGTATATGTTTTTCTATTTGTATGTTTAACTTTTCTGAAAGACTAACTGAATATTTGCTTATGCATCAGGTGCTCAGAGTGAAGTGGATTACACTGAGCAGTTGAACTTCAGTGATGATGATGAGCAAGGAAGTAGTCAGAAAGAGAAAGAAAGTGGGTGAGTTGGTGTTGTCATTTGAGTATGATAACCACTTAACTGGTTTAGCTTTTGGGAAGGTTAATTGAGATGAGTGCAAGTAGTCATTCCAGTAACATTTAGTCCAGTAATACTGCATTAAATTGCACAACTGCCTGCAGACTCTGGTCATCTGAATGCGTAGTAGAAGTTATCCTTGCTGAGAGAAACTTGTGCTCTTGTTGAGAAATATTAAGGGTAGAAGTTAAATAACCAAATAACCTGTGTGGAGTACACCTTCCATTTTTCTTATTTCTTTGCATGTAGTGATGAACAAACACTGTCAAAAGATTCTGAGAGTGCTGATGGCCAGAAGGAAGGAGAGGAACAGACAAGTGCAAAGTCTGCCACCCAGGTTTCCACAGCAACAACCAAAGGGTCTTATGGCAAAAGCTCTCAGCTGGATCAGGTTTGTGTATGTTCTTCTCTTCAGCTCTTCTGGCAACAGCCTGATCAAGAGAGGTCTGACTCTGGTATATTTCCAAACTGTCAGGTCAATAAAGGTTATGAATGTGAGTGAAAACGTCAGCTACTGAAAGCATTTTCTGAGCTCTGGTAACTGATCGGATGGTGCTTAGTCAACTCAGCTCCTTCTGGTCACAAAATAAAAATAGCCTATCCTTACCTAGTGTGTTCTAACCCCATGGCTGGGAGGGGCTGAGAACTCCTGTGACAGTTACTGTGACTCAACTGACAGCCTTACCCTTGAGACTCTTCTGTCCATTCCTGTTACAGTGAATGAAGCTGTTCTGTTGTCCATTGTGTTTTACAGTGACACAGAGTAAATAGCACCTAGTTGGCCTACACATTTTTCCTGGGTGTGGGGTTGAGGTTTTTTTGTATCATGACCTGTTTCCTTAATGCAGCTCAGCCATAATGTCAACTCGTTTCTGGCATCTCGGTCAGACAGATTTTAAACAGACCATGTAGAATTCAGTAGCTCAACCATTCGGGGTTTTGCTTATGCTCCAGTGGAGGAGAATTGGCAGTCACCTCAGCTTCTCTGCCCCATATTCATTTTCCCAGAAAAAAATTACTTTTAACTTTGACTGAAAGCTGTCCAGAAATATTTTCTCTTGACACTGGTAGTAGTGAAGGTAGGGGATCTACAATTGATTTTGCTTGCACCACATCTTAAGGGTTTGCTACCACTTAGAATCTGAGGAGAAGCAGTACAATAACATACTCTGAAATTTAGATGTGTGAAATCTTAAAGCAGTTGTTTAGCTCTCAGTATATAAAATGAAAATGTTCTAACTTTTGTTTTGCTTGTAGATTTGTATTGTATGCAGATAGTTCACTATATCTAGTATCTTAATGCAGTATAAAACAGTAAATCTAAAATCTGTCTGTTTGGCTGTTATGAGCTTGCTTAACCCTGATCCTGTATTTGATCCAATAGGAACGGGGTCCACCACAGACTTCTATACATGAAAGAGGTGGTCCTGCTCTTCATCCAAAATCTATTCTACCACCGGTAAGAAAGATTGGAATTGTACTTATTGAGTTAAATTCTGTAATGCTGTGGTGGAAGGATTTAAGCTAAAAAATAAAAGTAAAAAGAGAATAATAACTCTTTTCTTTAATAAGTAAATTTATTGTAGTGTGTGGGGCCAGTAAGAATGGGACCCAAACACAGCTGTGCTGCTAATTGTGTAAAGTGGAGCCCATCTTATAAGTGGCATGTGAAACGCATGAGAACTTGAAGAGCTTTCAGTTATTCAGCTCCATCTAGGGAACTAGAGAGGACAGTGGCATGGTAACAGTGCTGGAGGGCTGGCTGCTGAGGGAGACCAGGAGACGAAGTCCCAAATGAAGTATGTATGTAGCAGCTTCTTGACAATTTTCAACAGACCTTGTTAAAAGCTCTTGTATCCTGAGCTACCTTGAATTTCTTTGGCTCCTTGGGACACTTTTATCTGAGGTCTGCTATGAGTCTGTGATTTAGAGCAGCCTGTAAACAAATTTAAAAGATGCTTGTCACTTTTGCTGTCACTTGTTTTGGTGATGGGGGAAAGTCACACGAGCCAAACTAAATCTTTACCTTTCCTTTCTGAGGTCAGATTGCATGAGTCTTGAGTTGTATCAGGAAACTGGGGACTTGCTTTTTCTTCCAGACACTGCTTTTTAAAGATGCCATGCAAATACATGTGTGGATAAATAGTTAAAATGTAGTATTTCAGCTGGCTGTTCAACTTGACTTAACTGATTTTATTACTGCAGCACCCTCCTCCGCCTGATCGCCAGATAGGACCTGGGAGGCAGGGACCCTTTCCCCCTAAACCAGTACCAGACGAAGATGAAATTTGGAAACAGAGGAGAAGGCAGCAATCGGAGATATCCGCTGCAGTGGAGCGTGCCCGTAAGCGGCGAGAAGAGGAAGAAAGAAGAATGGAAGAACAGCGAAAAGCAGCTTGTGCTGAAAAGCTAAAACGATTAAATGAGAAATTTGGCTGTGTGACAAAACCCTCTCGAGAAGACCCTCTGAAAGAGAGGGAGAGGGAAAGGGAGCGGGAGAGAGAAAGAGAAAGAGAGAAGGAGAGGGAGCGGGAGAGGGAGCGAGAAAGAGAAAAGGAGAGGGAGAAGGAAAAGGAAAAAGAGAGGGAAAGGGAGAAAGAAAAGGAAAAAGAAGAAAAAGAAAAACTGGAGAAGGCAAAAGAGCAAGAAAAGGAGAAAGAGAAAGAAAAAGAAAAGGAGATGGAAAAAGAAGAGAAGGAGAATGAGAAAGAACCAGAGACACCAGCACAGGAGGTTCCTGAGCCTGTTGAACCTGTGGCAACACCTGTAGTAGAAAAACAAGAAATTGAAACCAGGAATAACAAGGAGGAAAAAGGTATGCTTGCAAACAAGTCACAGTTCTGCCTTACAGCTGAAGCCACACAGTGTGGTTCTCCTCTAGGAACCCAGGGCATCTAGATCATTTATTTTCCTGACACATTGCAGCTGTGAACTGTCCTTTGAGCTAGACTGGTTTACCCCAATCCATCAAAAGGTTAAGGGGAAAATTGAGCGCTGTGATTTAGCCTGGATTTTGAAGAATACTGAAAAGCAGGCTTTCTTTTCTTGCTAATGGAGGGTCAGGAACTCACGTTGCTAAATAGCAATGTAAATTATTTCAGCTATTCTGTTCTCTCAGACAGAAAGAGCACATAAATAAAGTTAGTGCATTTTTTGGTAACGGAACTCAAATGCCGGAAGAGAACTGTTAGACTGTGCTTAATAATGTTGTGTTATCCTTTAAATGGATAAGTGATTGTAAAACCAAACTTCATTTGATTTTTAAAAAAAAAGTTGTTTCAAATGTAATATGGTAGCACTGATAAAGCACTTCTTAAATCATGTAATAGTTACAACCTAAAATGCCAGTGGTTGATTACGATTACCCAATGTATTTGAGTTTAAAAGAGACACAGGGACATGTATTGACAACGGTCATTCTATTTCCCTTGTGTGGATTGGTTTTATTGGTGGTTGGTTTTGTTTTATTTTTTCAGAAGATCAAGCAGTTTTTATCCGACAAGATAGCGGTCGAAATGAGAAAGAGGTTTCACAGGTGTCTCATGAGAGCGAGCCAGATTCCGGAGCTCAGCCTCGTCCTGCTGTTTCTTCAGGCTATTCTAAGCAGTTCCAGAAATCGTTACCACCAAGATTTCAGAGGCAGCAGGTAACTGACCTGTTCATTAAAAGACTGATGTCTTCTGCCACATTATGAATAAGAATGTGGCCATAGGAGTTTCAGAAAGCCTAAACTGT
The DNA here is from genome assembly GCA_013396675.1 of Eubucco bourcierii. Classification (NCBI taxonomy): domain Eukaryota; kingdom Metazoa; phylum Chordata; class Aves; order Piciformes; family Ramphastidae; genus Eubucco; species Eubucco bourcierii. Next base: position 61,602 of record VWZE01006801.1, on the reverse strand, counting down.
TTGTTTCCAGCTTCTATAGCATCTATGGTTTTGGAAAGAATTACTCTACCTGAAATGCTTGTATCACTTATTAAGTCTCTAGCAGTGAGCAGAAGGCATGAGAAGATTTTAGAACTGCCCAAATTTGCTGGAAGTAGAGCATTGCCTTGTGATTGCCTGTGGAACCTGGGGTCTGATGACCGTTGTGTTTGAGGTTTTTCCTTAAAGGAAAATTCGTGGCACTTGCAAATGTAATTCGGACTTGAATCCTATGATCTGAAGAGCACTGAGGCTTGAATAACATGCATGAAGTATGGGTTGTATCTCAGCTGAACACCTACTAGTTATCTAAAATTGTCTCATCTGGTTTTCTCCCTTTCTCCTTGTTGATCCTGATGCACATTTGCAATTAACTTTCCAAGTACTTGATGTTCTGGAGATAAATATACCTGCCTGCAAGGATTATTTGAGTTCTGCTCAAGTCATCTTCTTAAGAAAGAATCATGTAATACTATTTTCTGTTATGCAGGAGCAAATGAAACAGCAGCAATGGCAGCAACAACAACAAGGTGTCCTTCCACAGTCTGCTCCCTCTCAGCCTTCTAGTGGCCCTGTCCCACCTCCCCAGCACAGGCCCCTTTACCAGCCCATGCAACCACATCCTCAGCATCTAGCTTCAATGGGCTTCGACCCACGGTGGCTTATGATGCAGTCTTACATGGACCCACGAATGATGTCCGGAAGACCTGCAATGGATATACCTCCTATTCATCCAGGTAAAATCTGCCAGGATTTTTTTGCCTACTGAGCTTTCTCCATTCTGAAATAGAAGCCATTACCTAAACACACTGTGTAGGGTAACAACAAACAGGTGAGGCTTTTAAAAAGAAAAGCACATTATTTCAGTCCAAATGCGTTTTAGTAATACTACAAACCTGGTAGTCGCGTCAAAGTATATATTTAATAAAAGTGAAATCACAGTTTGCTTTGTCACAGGTGTGTTAGTGACAGTTAAGGATGTATTTAGAATACCAGCATAAACCTTGCTTTGTTGCAGGTATTAAAGCTGTCATGAGGCTGAACTGAGAAAAATAGTGTATTTACCATTTGCATTTAATTATACATTAGAACCTGATACTACATTGCTCGTTAAAAAAACATGCGAATTTGTTATCTGTACATTGTCTGTTAGCACCTCTAAAGTGTTACTAAATCGGTGGCTTCAGATTCCTGCTACTAAAAAAATCCTTTTTAATTTGTGGAATGGCCATCTGACTTGCTATTGGGAAAGCTCGTGTGCATAAATAATACAAGTGTGGCATGTAGTTTAACAGAGATACTTATCTAGCTAATGAGAAAGGGAAAGGATATTCTGAATGAGTGCAAGGAACTAATAGAGGAAATGACAGGCTCAGAAAAAACACTGAAAACTAGAATTTCTTCAAAATGTTACAAAAAAAAAAGACCCAGAGTCCCTAACAGACCGTGAACACCCCCTACATGTGTACCTTCATCTTACCTTTTGCCATTCAGATCTTACAGCAGGAACCTCATCCACAAGTTCGTGAGTCCTGGTTTGTCCAATTATAGTGGAAGTAGACGGCTTTTCCTTGTGTTTGTGCATAGGGTGCTAGTGGTGAATATGACTTAGTCATTCTGAGGTTAGCTGACAGTGACAGATTTAGTTTCAACATTGGAAGATGCAGAGGAAAGGAAATTGGAGGAGAGAGAATAGCATTGTTCATTACCTCCTGCTGTTTTGTCTGCAACATTACCAAGTTTCTTTGCTAATGTTAAACTGGTTTCAATCGTTGAACTTAATTGTATCACAGGAATTATACCTCCCAAACCACTGATGAGAAGAGACCAGATAGAGGGATCAGCAACGAGTTCAGAATCGTTTGAACATATGGCTCGCTCAACAAGAGAGCATCCTGTTCCTTTGTCAGAGCCCCGCATGATGTGGGGATCAGACCCCTACCCCCATGCAGAACCTCAGCAGTCTAGTTCTCCTCCCAAGGTGTTAGAAGAGCCTGACAATGTGAGGTAAGCCTGGGTTACGTACTCCTGCATGACACTCCCCTGAACCGTATCTTGCTTAGACACTTGTCTGTGTAACTTAAATGTTGCAAACCAAGGTTTAAACTGACCAAGTTATTGCTGCTATTGCAAAGGAGTTGTGGTTGACAGATGTACCTGGTGCCATGGTATAAAACAACAGACATCTGCTCTGTAGTGCAGTGTAGAAAGACAGTTTACCCCTCGGTTAAGAATCCTTAACCTAATCTCATGTATAGCAATTGCCATAATATTTGAATTTTCAGTTGGTGTTGTCCTATTCTCTGTCTGCTTTCCCCCTACCAGAGAACTCTGTATACTGGTTTCAAAAGTGATGCGTTCAGTACCAAAAAAAAAAAAAAAAGTCAGAACAATCACTTTGTACCTTAGCTCTATGATGCATGATCAGGAACACTTCCTCTGCATCTAAAAAGTACCCCAAAATTCTTTTTCCTGTGCTGTGGTCTGGGTAATGTTTGTGATAGTAGCTCGCTAGCTTGGAGGCTCTATTTAAAAATGCTTGTATAGTTAATAACAATAACAGATTCCTCAAGCTAGTTGTACATTTGACACTCAGCTCTTAATCCAGATAGAATAAAATTGACCTCTACAACTAGCAACCACTATGAAAATTAATACCTATTCTTTCCTTGATCTAACATCAGTCTTTCATAGAAATAGGAAATTGTTTAAATAACTACTTGTGAATAAAATTTCCCACACACACCCCTTAATATCTTTGTTTGCTGCGCGCTTAGGTCTGAGGCACACTTGGAGCAAGAACGAATTGCTGTCCCTGCCACTGCCTATCCTGTAGAACATAACCAGCTGGACTCTCATCCAAAGACAGACTTTTTCAGAGAATCAGCAGAGGTGGAGGTGCAAAAGTTCACAAGCAGGTCTTTGGAAGATGTACAACCTCTCCAAACTGACACACCTAACACAGCAGTAAATTTTGAAGGAGCAAATGAGAAAGCTACACGTAGCTCCCCAGAAGAATTGGTCCCTGTTGGGGAAAGTCATTCTTCACTAAAGAGAAGCATTTCCCATGGTTCAAGTCACTCTCTAAAATCAGAAGACCAGAGGAATGAGACAACCACTAATATCTCAAAGTTAAATAGCAGGCCTGTTGAGACAAAGGAGACAATTGAGAGACTTGAGATTAAGCCCAAAAAAGAAATTTTGATCAGTAATCGGACATCAGAAGGACCAAAACCTGAAAAAACTTTCAAACCCAAGTCTGAAACAAGATGGGGTCCTAGGCCCAGTTATGGCAGGAGAGATGAAGGTGGTGATAGACCAGTAAGAAGATCAGGTCCCATTAAAAAACCGGTGCTTAGAGATATGAAGGAAGAACGTGAACAGAGAGAAGAACGTGAGCAGAGGAAGGAGAAAGAAGGAGAAAAGACAGCTTGTGAAAAAGCTAGCAAGTCTGAAAAAACTGACAAAAAGGAAGCACCTCAAGTGCCACTGCCTCAGGCTGAGCCAGAGACACCTGCCTCCAACAGTGTTTCTATGGCTAAGAAAATAAGCCAGGATGCTACTCCAACATCACCAGGCCAGGAGAGCAGTCAAACTGAGACTGCAGCTAAAACTCCAGTTCAGCCACCCACACCTCCAGTCCAGCAACAGCTACCAGCTGCTCAGTCTGCTACTCCACAGCTTCCTCCTGCAGTACAGCAGCCACCTGCTCAATCATCAGCACAGCAGCAGCCCCACACTCAGCAGCCAACCACTGCAGTGAAGGAAGAAAAGCAGACTGAGAAGACAGTTAGCAAGGAAATTGTAGAGAAACCACGCTTAGAAACCAGACCAGTAAAAAGAGAGCCTGGCTTACCACCTAGGACATACTGGAAGGAGGCTAGGGATAGAGACTGGTTCCCAGATCAGGGGTATAGAGGCAGAGGTCGTGGGGAGTATTATTCTAGAGGTCGTAGCTACAGGGGTTCTTATGGAGGACGTGGTCGGGGCAGTAGAGGCCACAACAGAGAGTACCCACACTACAGGGATCCTAAGCCTAGATCAGACCATGTGCCTTCAGGGCCTGTTAGGCAAAGAGAAGAGAGTGAAACTCGTAGTGAGAGTTCTGACTTTGAAGTAATCCCAAAACGACGGCGACAGCATGGTTCAGAGACAGATTCTGACAGTGAAGTTCACGAAAGTGCAAGTGACACACTACTTTCTGACAAAGACAGTCTAATCAAAGGCAAGCACCCGAAAAGAGAAGAGAGATCTGATGTCAAGAAGCCTCAAAAGCCCCTGTCATTCAAACCTGAAAACAGCATCAGAATAGACAACAGAACCCTGGAAAAAACATATATAAGAGATGATGACAATAAACCCAAACCAGGATTTCTTCCTAAAGGGGAGCCTTCTAGACGAGGCAGAGGGGGAATGTATAGGCGTGGTGGCAGAGATCCTGGTGGGCGTCCTCCACGTCCATCTACGATAAGGAGACCAGCCTACAGAGACAATCAGTGGAACCCTAGGCAGACAGAGATCATTAAACCAGAAGATGGGGAGCCTCCAAGAAGAAATGAACATTATGGTCCTGTACCAGTTGATAAAAGACCTCCAAAATTTGAGAGAAAGTTTGATCCAAATAGAGAGAGACCACGAAGACAAAGGCCTGCTCGACCTCCGAGGCAAGATAAGCCACCGCGCTTTAGGCGCCTAAAGGAGAGAGAGGCTGCATCAAAGATAAATGAGATGGTCACCAACTCATCAACAAGTGCCACAGTTAGTAATGCAGTTAATGAGCCTTCCAGCACTGTGCTGGATGTGTCAGGAAGTAAGACCCCAGACTTATCCAATCAGAACTCTTCAGATCAGGCAAATGAAGAGTGGGAAACAGCCTCAGAAAGCAGTGACTTCAATGAGAGGCGGGAAAGGGATGAGAAGAAAACGGCAGACGTAGCAGCACAGGTAGCTGCAAAGGCAGGAGAAAACACTGGAGTCCCAAAAAGGGAAATAGCCAAGAGAAGTTTTTCTAGTCAGCGACCTGGAATAGACCGTCAAAACCGACGTGGCAACAATGGGCCAACTAAACCAGGGAGGAACTTCTCAGGGCCTAGGAGTGAAAGGCGAAGTGGACCTCCACCTAGGAGTGGAAAAAGAGGGTGAGTACCAGCTTCTGTTGGTCTTGTGTTGTCTTCTCCTGGCTCAAAATCATCAGTAGTTACTTAAGATTTTTAATACCTGTTAGAACAACATATGCACCTGTGGCTGTGCACATTCCAGGTTTTTCTCTGGTTATATACAGACACTTGGAACACAGAAATAAGAGATTATTCTTGTATGTATGCGTAGTTCTTAAAAAAAACCTGATTTAAAAACAAGTAGTGCCATTCCTCAGAGTTGAGCTGTATATCTCAAGAGTTGGACGCAAGCTGAAATCTTCAGGTGAACACACTTACAGTTCGATACCTAGATTGCCACGCTGCAAGGAATGCTTGCCATTGAAACATAAGTTTTCACTATGTGCTAAAATTGGAACTCGGTAATTATCTAATGTTACTATTTGCCCACTGTTCTGTAGCCTAAATGCACAGTAGTCTGAGTGGGAGGCAGGACTTCACTGAGTGGCTACCCTTATATTATAGGATTCTTGTGCTTACCACAGAGTGTTAAGAGGTTTGAAGGGACCTCCAGAGATTGAGTCCAACTCCTGCTGCCAAAGCAAGATCACCTAGGGTAGTCCACACAGGAATGCATCCAGGCAGGCTTTGACGGTCTCCAGAGGAGGAGACTCCACAACCTCTCTGGGCAACCTGTTACCCACCCCAAAAAGAAGTTTCTCCTCATTTTGAGGTGAAACCTATGTTCAAATATCTCAAGAAACCGTCTATCGTCAAATCTATCAATAGGAAAAGGAAGAATAGGAAAGGTGTGGGGCCACTGCTGCATAGGAGGCAGCCCTGATAACTGAGGATGCAGAGAAGGCAATGCTGCTGAATGCCTTTTTTGCTTCAATCTTTACACCTAAGGTATGTACTCCAGACCCTGGATGAAGGAGAGGAAGCCTGGAGGATGGAATGCTCCCCACTGGTCAATGCAGACTGAGTTAGGGATCAGTTACCCAAATTGAACATTCACAAGTCCACGAGCCCTGTTGAGATGCACCCAAGGGTGCTGAGAGAACTGGCTAATGTTACCTCTCTACCACTCTCTATCATTTTTGCCAAATCCTGGCAGGCAGGAGAGGTGCCCGAGGACTGGAGGAGAGCCAAGGTCACTCCGGTCTTCAAAAAGGGCAAGAAAGAGGTTCCATGGAACAATTGACCTGTCAACCTCACCTCCTTCCCTGGGAAAATGATGGAGTGGCTCATTCTGGAGGGCATCTCAAGGCACTTGGAAGAGAAGAACCTTATCAGGAATAGTCAGCATGGATTTACCATGAGAAATCATGCTTGATTAACCTGATACCATTCTGTGATGACATAACTGAATGGGTAGATCTAGGGAGACCAGTGGATGTAGTCTACCTTGACCTTAGCAAGGCCTTTGACACTGTCTTCCATGACATCCTGGTGAGCAAGCTGAGGAAGTGTGGGATGGATGAGCAGACAGTAAGGCAGATTAGGAACTGGTTACAAGAGAGAGTTCAAAGAGTAGTGATCAGTGGTGCCGGGTTCATCTGAAGAGCTGTAACTAGTGGAATCCCCCAGGGATCGGTGCTGGATCCAATGCTGTTCAACATCTTCATCAATGACATTGATAAGGGGACAGACAGACTGACAGAATCTGCTCAGCAAGTTTGTTGATGACACCAAACTGGGAGTCTTGGCTGATACAGCTGAAGGCTGTGTGGCCATCCAGTGAGACTTTGACAGACTGGAGAACTGGGCACAGAGGAACCAAATGAGGTTCAACATTTGGTTGAACATTTCAACCAGTCAGCCTCACCTCTGTGCCTGGCAAGATCATGGAGCAGATCCTGCTGAAAGTCCTGCTAAGGCAAATGGAAAACAAAGCAGAGGTGATTGGTGGGAACCAGCATGGCTTCACCAAGGGCAGATCTTGCCTGACAAATTTAGTGGCTTTCTATGATGAAGTCACAGCGACAGTGGACAAGGGAAGGGCAGCTGATGTCATCTACCTGGACCTGAGTAAGGCATTTGACTCTGTCCCACATGACATCTTGGTCACCAAACTGGAAAAACATGGACTTGATGGATGGACCACTCGCTGGATAAGGAATTGGCTGGATGGTCGAACCCAGAGAGTGGCGATCAACGGCACAATGTCCACCTGGAGACCAGTGACAAGTGGTGTCC
>VWZE01006801.1:0-54254 GCA_013396675.1 Eubucco bourcierii | reverse complement strand
TCTGGGTTGATGAAAAGCTCAACATGAGTCTGCAGTGTGCACATGCAGCCCAGACAGCCAACCGAGTCCTAGGCTGCATCAAGAGAAGCGTGGCCAGCAGAGCAAGGGAGGTGATTCTGCCCCTTTACTCTGCTCTCGTCAGACCCCACCTGGAGTACTGTGTGCAGTTCTGGAACCCTCAGCACAGGAAGGACATGGAAGTGTTGGAGCGGGTCCAGAGGAGGGCCACAAAGATGATCAGAGGGCTGGAGCAGCTCTCCTATGAGGACAGGCTGAGGGAGTTGGGGCTCTTCAGCCTGGAGAAGAGAAGGCTTCGAGGGGACCTGATAGTAGCCTTCCAGTATCTGAAGGGGGCCTACAGGAAGGCTGGGGAAGGATTATTTACAAGGTCCTGCAATGACAGGACAAGGGGCAATGGGCTTAAACTGGCAGAGGGGAGATTTAGACTAGATGTTAGGAGAAAGTTCTTTACAGTAAGGGTGGTGAGGCACTGGAACAGGTTGCCCAGGGAGGTTGTGGCTGCTCCCTCCCTGGATGTGTTCAAGGCCAGATTGGATGAGGCCTTGAGTAACCTGTACTAGTGGGAGGTGTCCCTGCCTCTGGCAGGGGGTTGGAACTAGATGATCCTTGAGGTCCCTTCCAACCTTACCATTCTATGATTAACAAGGACAAGTGCAGAGTCCTGTACATGGGGAGGAATAATAAACTACACCAGTGCAGGATAGGAGGTGATCTGCTGGAGAGCAGCCCTGTGGAGAGGGACCTGGGGGTGCTGGTGGATAAGAAGTTGTCCATGGGACAGCAGTGTGCCCTTGTGGCCAAGAAGGCCAATGGGATCCTGCAGTGTATTAGGAAGAGTGTGTCCAGCAGATCAAGGGAGGTTCTCCTCCCCCTCTACTCTGCCCTGGTGAGACCCCATCTTGAGTACTGCATTCAGTTTTGGGTTCCCCAAAGTTTAAGACGGACAGGGATCTGCTGGAGAGGGTCCCGCGGAGGGCTATGAGGATGGTTAGGGGAGTGGAGCACTGCCTGATGAAGAGAGTCTGAGGGACCTGGGGCTGTTTAATCTAGAGAAGAGAAGACTGAGAGGGGATCTAATAAATGTTTATAAATATCTGAGAGCTGGGTGTCAGGTGGAGGAGGACAGGATCTTCTCACTTGCTCTCTGTGTTAGGGCAAGGAGCAGTGGATGTAAGTTGCCGCACAAGAGGTTCCACCTCAACACAATGGGGAACTAATTTACTGTAAGGGTCACAGAGCACTGGAACAGGCTGCCCAGAGAGGTTGTGGTGTCTCCTCTGAAGACTTCCAAGACCCATCTGGATACATTCCTCTGTGACCTGAGCTAGATTGTTTGGTGCTGCTCTGATAGGGGGGTTGGTCTTGATGATCTCTTTGGGTCCCTTTCAACCTTTGACATCCTGTCATCCTGTGATTCAAGTTTGTATCCATTGTTTACTGTCTTATTACTGTGCACCACCAAAAAGAGATTGGCTCCATCCACACTCACCCCTCAGATATTTATAGACATTGATGAGATCTCCTCTCAGCCTTCTCCAGACTAAACAGCCCCAGGTCTCTCAGCCTCTCTTCATAGGGAACATGCTCAGGTCCTCTAATCATCCTTGTGGCTCTCCATTGCGCTCTCTCCAACAGGTTCCTGTCTCTCTTGAATTGAGGAGCCCAAAATTGGACACAGTATTCCAGGTGTAGTCTCACTAGGGCAGAGTAGAGGGAGAGGAGAACCTCCCTATACCTGCTGGACACAATTCCTTTAATGCACCCCAGGATGCCGTTGACACTCTTGACCACAAGGGCACATTGCTATAGATGTTGCTGTATTTGAAGTTCAGGTTTTGCCTGGCCTTAAACTTACGATCAGTGCTCTAAATTGTGAGTCGAAGCCAAGAGTTTGTCTAAGTGATGTGGTGTTAAAGCAAAATTTGGGTGTTGCAGGTTCCACAGCAACGTCAAAGTGCTGTTAATCCAATTCTTACAACCTCAGGTAGTTTTTGGCAAATGAAACTGTGGAACATGTGTACTGAACCTTTTGTGTATTTGCTTATATTGTATACTGTAAGCCTCTGGGATTGGTTGGGGGTTTTTGATTGTTTGGATGAGTGCCAAGGGGTTGGGCTTTTGGGTGGGGTTTGTTGTTTTTTTTTTGTTGGTTTTTTTTTTTTGGTTTTTTTTTTTTTTTTTTTTTTTTTTTTTTTTTTTCTTCGCGGAAGGCTGTACTTGAGTTCTGGACCTCATACTTACAAGTTCTGGTGTGTCAGACCGCACAGAGCAAACCAGAGCTGACCTTAAAATTATACTTGCTTTTCTTTTTGTTAGCAGGGTATTTGATATATCCCCAAAATAGTTTCTCCTCATCGAGAAGTTGAAAGTAAAAGCCTGAAGGGTTCACAAAAGTTGCACAATAGATATTTGTAGCCCTGTAATGTGGTCTGGATTAGATTAACTTCTTTCTGAGTATTCTCTGCAGTTAATTGTTAATTTTACCTTTTGCGGTTTTCTTCTAATACAGACCATTTGAAGAGCAGACTGCAGCTGTCCCTGGTGTTGATCCCCCCAATGGCACCTCTTTACATCAGGAGGATGGAGCTGTTACTGCCACAGGACAAAAGACCACCAAGGATGCAAGTGGCAAAAAGAGAGAAGAACCTAAGACTGGTCCAAAGAAACCCAAGGAAAAAGTGGATGCCTTATCTCAATTTGATCTCAATAATTATGCAAGTATGTATTGCTAATACACTGAATTTTTAATCCTGCTAACTTTCCTGCATGTAGAGAGCTAGATGTTTGAAAGCTTACCAAAAAGGAAAGGTGATGTATTTTTTTTTTAAACACCAAAATAATTGCGTACTTGACTATTGCTACCTTGGTCATATCTAATAAACAATGTCTGTGCCTCTAAAAGGTGGCAAATCACATTGTGTTTTTATATTTGGATAAGAACACTTTTGTTCACCTAATCTTAACTCAGTCATTCAGACCATTTTCCACCATGGTCTGATATTAACCTTCATAAATGAAGGCATATTACTGATAAGCTTACAACTGATATTCAGGAAGGCTGCTAATTATTCATTGTGATGTTTTAGTTCTTACTTCCTGGTTATTTCAGTACAGGAACCTCCAATTTTTCAGTTCTTAAAGATTTTAACTCCTTGTATTCAAAGTCAACAGCAAAACAATTGGTAAGCAGAAGCTTACCTTTAATTGGGGCCACAGTTTGTGTCTGTGGGGAAACTGAATCAGATTTGGTGTGCTGCATCTGAAGATGTTAAAACAGCAGCATCTATACCTTTCCTTTTTCTATAGGTGTTGTGATCATTGATGATCACCCTGAAGTGACAGTACTTGAAGACTCCCAATCTAACTTGAATGATGATGGTTTCACAGAAGTGGTGTCTAAGAAGCAACAAAAACGCTTGCAAGATGAAGAGCGCAGAAAGAAGGAGGAACAGACCGTGCAGGTACAAAACCAGCATTTATAGTGGGAAAGAGTTCCTTGCATTACTGGGAATGTGTGATGGTTTGGGAGTTACCTGCGCCCCCCCATTTGTAAAATGACCCAGACTAGAACTCAACCGGCTGGAAGTTAAGGAATGAAGCTCTATTTACAGCTTTGCACAATGTACGAGCAGATATATACACTACAGGAATATTTACAGAAATATACAAGTTAAAGGTAATACAGAAACACAACTCCCCTCCCAGAAATCAGAGACCCCAGGAGGAGCTCCCAACCACCCTTCCACCTTCTCCCCACCCCTATACCTTACCCCAAGGTTTGCCTTACTTTCTTATACGTCTCAACCAGCCTATGAGTGAAGGGGACATCACTGTGTTTTCCTTTCACAGCCTATAGTGTAATTTTCTCTATTAAAATACTCCAATTAACCTCAAACCAGCACAGAATATTGTAAAGTGTGCAGAATATTTTTTCCAAAAAAAGCTATATTTTCACCTTATAAATATAACTAGTTAGTTGTATAAAGCTAATTTTTACTTGGTTGTCTTAAGATTACATACTTTCTGATTGGACTCTGTCAGGCAGGTGGAACTGGCAAACCAAACAAATCATTTTTCATACTGGGATAAAGATTTATACTATTTCTTGTATTTTGTTTGATTCAAATAGGAAAATGGATGAGAATTCATTGCTCCTGTAGTTAAATAACCCTGGAAACATAAAGTTATTTTAGATAGGCTTAATTTATTTGCTTTTTACTGCTACACAATTGTTGGTTGTGTACACAATTGTTGGTTATGTACAACTACAGTTGGTTGTCCACACAGACTATCATCTGTGAGAATAAAATCGACTTCTGCTTGCAGGTTTGGACCAAAAAAGGATCAAGTGAAAAAGGCCGAGGTCAGAATTCCAAGCTTCCACCCAGATTTGCCAAGAAGCAGCAGCAACAGGCAGCAGCTGCAGCTGCACAGCAGGCACAAGCTCAGGTACAACCTCCAGGTCCAACGCAGACTCCAGGCCAGCCACAGACTGCTGCTCAGCCACCAAACCAGGCAGTAGGAGGGACAGCCGGTGCAGAATACACAACATCAGGCAAAATTCTGCAGAACACCCAAACTAACAATGGGCTAGGAGCTGAATTATGGGAAAACAAGGTGCCTCCTACAGCAGTTCTAAATGACATCTCCAAAAAATGTAAGTGGTGTCTTTTGGATTTGGGTTTGGGGACAAGTGTTGTAGTTAGAGAATGCTGATTGCCAGCTCATGGTTGATGTCTCATTTTTACCTGCAAGTGTATGTAGCACAGGGAATACAGGACAGCATTCCCAGCTGCAGTGTTGTACGCTCTGAATACCTCTGGAAAGAGATTTTTGCAGTATGGTATTGCCCAGTGGTCTATGTTAATGTTCTTCATTCACTATGAATCAGCAATTGTCACTGCCTTCAGGAATCTGTTTAATCAGGCTTAATCATGCTTCCAAACATGATTGCCCTAGCTAAGTAGGGAGCATATTAACTGCTGAATAAGTTAACAGTTTCTAAACAAAGCTTATTTAATCAGAGTATTTAATACTGGGTTATCAGACAATCAGTAATTTTAGTTTAATGCATTTAGTAACATTACGGGAGTTTTTAAACTCTCCTTTTGTCTTAATTGTTAGTGGGACCCATTAGCCCACCTCAACCACCTTCAGTCAGTGCTTGGAACAAACCTTTGACATCGTTTGGTGCAACTACATCTCCAGAGGTAAGAACAAAGGGAAGAATAGCTATGTGTGAAGCCTGCACAAATTATATCTCATTGGGATCAAATACAGATTATCAATTTAGTTAGGCTTGCACACACTTTAAATTTAGTGTATCTAAAATTCTCTGAAGTCAGGAGATAGTACAACCACACAAAATACAGAATATTGCTTTTTATGATTGGAGAATGGAAAAACCGTTCTCTTCCTAAAAACTCATCTGTAGACAGGCACCACTGATCACTGTTGTTGTGCAGTGCATTCTAAAGTAAAAATATTGCCTAGTTTGAATGCCAACACTTGGGCATGGACTTTAATGTAGGAAGAAACAACATGTCTCCAAAGAACTAAATAAACTAAATATCCCCTCTTAAATCAGAGGCACAGAAAGCAGTAGATGCATTCTAACTGTATTAGCTCTGTTTGCCCCATGGAGTTTGCATAACCCTACAGTTTATGGTTTAAGTCCTGTGATTTTGTTTTCTTGCCTTTTTTTGGTCTTTGTTTTAAAATCTAAGAACATGATGTATCTCTTATAAGAACATTTTAGCTTCATTAAGAGATTTGAAAATCTCTTCTAATTTCATACTTCTCCTTTTAAATTGAACTTCCATGAGAATCTTGTGAACTTGAATCCGGACATTTTAATATTGTTCTTATCCTTCTCCTCTGCCAGTTCATCATCTTGATCTTGTTTACGTGTTTCTTCACTGGTCTTTTTTCTTCTTCTCCTTACTCTTGAACTTCTGTAAATAGTAGGAACTTAGGAAGAGGAAATGTACATTCATGTATTCTTTACTCCTGCAAATAATGTTTTTGCTAGCAGAAGGTAAATGTACCCTTTTAGTGGTTTTCATCCAAGTGTATTCTGTGCTTTGAACCAGTGTCACTTCACTGATCTAGAAATTTTTTTTAATGCATTAAATGTTTACATTTTAACTAGGGGACAAAGCCTGGGCAAGAAGGTGGAGTTGATCTTGGTATAGAAACCATTCAGTTTGGAGCCCCGGCATCTAGTGGCAGTGACAATGAAGTTGGCCCTGTACTTTCTGAGAAGTCTGCTGACAAGCTACCAGAACCAAAAGAACAAAGACAAAAACAGCCTCGGGCTGGCCCCATCAAAGCACAGAAGGTAAAAGGTCATCTCTTTAGTACAAACTATTAAAGAAGTTCCATTAAAAAGAGGTTGCAAATAGTGGAACAGAATACTCATTCAGTTAGGACTAGACCTGTAAGAAGAAGTGGTTTGGGGAAATATTAGAGCTATAGATTTGAAGTCTCAAAATTCAAATGTACAGATGTCTGGATAATTAGTGTCAGAAGTTTCCTGTTACTTCTATTGCCATGCATACTGATCTGTGTGTCACTAGCACTTGGCACCAACTTCTTGGTTAGTTCTGTGACCAGCAGGTCAAGAGACGTGATTCTGCTCATGAGATCCCCCTGGAGTACTGCGTCCAGCTCTGCTGAATCCCCAACACAAGAAGGAGATGGATCTACTGGAGAGAGTCCAGAAAAGGACCATGGAGGTGATCAGAGGGCTGGAGCAGCTCTGCTATGAGAACAGGCTGAGTGAGGGAGTTGGGTCTCTTCAGCCTCAGAGAGGAGGTTCTAGGGAGACCTTATGGGTGCCTTCCAGTACCTGAAGGAAGCCTACAGGAAACCTGTTTATAAGGGCCTGTGGTGATGCGTCAAGGGGCAATGGTTTAGAACTACATCAAGGCTAAATTTAGATCAGACATGAGGAAGAAGATCTCTAGTGTGAGGGTGGTGAGACACTGCAACAGGTAGCCCAGAGAAGTTGCAGATGCCTCATCCCTGGAAGTGGTCAGGCTGGATGAGGCTTTGAGCAACCCTGTCTAGTGGGAGGTGTCCCTGCCTATGGCAGGGGTGTTTGAACTTGTTGATCATCAGTGTCCCTTTCAACTCAAACCATTCTATAATTCTTACTCCTGGAGGAAGGTCGTTGTGGCAGGCGAACTTCACTGGTGACTTACAGAAGAACCAGCTGTTTTAGTCCCTCTTGGTAGATCTGAGATTTGGCAGAAGTCGTGATCTAATTAAAGCCTTTTTTGTTTTTCTAGACCTGATGTTTCTTTGTGTGTGCTGATGGTTTGGGGGTTGGTTTGGTTTGGGTTTGTTTTTTTTTTTAAAAATAGCTGAAATCTGAAAGTGCAGTCACACACAGAATGAATTTAATTTCTGCTAAATGGGGGGCTCGTTGTAGAATCATATAATGATCTGGACCAGAAGGAACCTCTAGATGTCATCCAGTCTGCCCCCACTGCAGTCAGCAGGGACGTCCTCACTAGACCAGGTGACCCGGGGTCCTGTCAAGCCTCATTTTGAATGTCTCCAGGGAAGGGGCCTCAACCACCTCCCAGGGGAACCTGTTCCAGTGCTCCACCACCCTCATAGTAAAGAACTTGTTCCTGACACCCAGTCTGAATCTGCTTTTCTCAAACTTGAACCCAGTGCCCCTCGTTCTGTCACTGCAGACCTTTGTAAACTGCTTCTCTACATCCTTCTTGTAGGCCCCTTCAGGTACTGGAGGGCTGCTATTAGGTCTCCCCAGAGCTGCTTCCTCTCCAGACTGAACAATCCCAGCTCCCACAACCTGTCCTCATAGCAGAGGTGCTCCAGCCCTCTGATCATTTTCGTGACCCTCTTCTGGACCCACTCCATCAGGTCCATGTCTCTCCTATAATGAGGGCTCCAGAACTGGACAAAGTACTCCAGGTGAGGTCTCACTGGAGCAGAGCAAAGTAGCTGCAATTCATGGGTTTTTTTAATTGCAAAATATGAAATCCATACAACCAGAGAAATACACAGTAGTTAATACTACAGAAAGCTAGGCTCTAGTGGCCTCTCAAGGGTACCAGATTCCTTTGGGAAACTCCACCCTCTCCAAAGGCCTTGTATTATAAAGAGTTTTCATCTACTTCTGAAACAGCTGGTTTGTATTTGTAGAGACAATACCAGCAGCTTCTGCCTTTCCACTGTCAAAGCTTAAGGAATAGGATTTTAAGAACTACCTTTAAGGTTTTTTTGTACTGCTCTGCAGTGAAGTGGACTGAGTAGTCTCAGCCAGAAAGGCTGAACAGAGCGCAGCCCGGCAGCACTCAGATTCCCTGAGGCAACACTCAGGTTCCCTGAGACTCTTCATTCTGCTTTAATTTAGCAGCACGAAAAGGAACTACTACATTACAAGCAGTTGTTCCAACCATGGTGTCTGCAGTATAAAGGAGCACTTGCGTGTAGGTGTTTTATTTTTTTCTGAGTATCCATCATACATTAAGATACCTTCAAAGGAAGGTTGAGTCTTCTGTTCTAGTTTCCTGGGGCCCTATAAAATCTTGGTTCTCTGAAAATTAAACTAACCAGTGTGTGTATGAAGTCTTGTGGCTTCTGTGCTTTTTTCATTTATGTTTTTCTTGTAAGGAGAATCAAGCTGTCTGTTGGTTTGTTTTTTTTTCCTGTAAGTTTTAACTAAATCTTATTTTAGTTGAGCTCTACCACTTCACATAAAACCTGTATTGCTTGAAAACAATGGTTTAGATTGCCCAGTGTTCAAAATGGGTGTGTTTCATGTACATATGGTTAACTTAGTCTCAAATGATTTATCCATTAGAAAATGTTTACTCTTCAGGAAAGCTTTGTTAGATCTCAGAGGTATTATTTTAAGTATGTTAAAATATTTATGTGGGATAAAACATGGGGGGAAGATAAAACTGACAAGTTAACACTAACTTAGCTTCCAGACTTGAGTCCAGTAGAAAACAAAGAGTATAAACCTGGTCCTATTGGGAAAGAACGTTCTTTAAAGAACAGAAAGGTGAAGGACGCCCAACAGGGAGAGCCTGAGGGACAAGAGAAGCCGTCTCCTACCTCTGTCAGAAGTCCAGAACCTGTCACTACAAAGGAAACAAAAGCAACAAGTGAACTGACCACAGAAATAGGAACGATGATATCTGTGTCTGCCCCTGAGTTTGGAACCACCACAAAGGTAAGAAAAATGCTGACAAATTGTTGAGTACTGTTTGTAAAATATGGCAACAGATATGTAATTAACACTGGGTCATCTGCTGGTGGTAGTTACCAGGACGGCAGAACCCACTGAATAGCAGATCTGAAATACATTGGCACTGCTTGCATTAAACAGTTCTAGAAGTGGTATGGAGACGTACTGTTTGTCATACCCCTGTCCAGAGATCATCTCGGAAAATGTAATTCTTTTGCTGCCTTACAAATATGTCCGTCCTGAGCCTTGCTGTGGAGAGTTCTGCTGAAACCTGGTTGTAGGCAGGTTGGGTAAACTGAGATATATGTGATATATGCAGGATATGAGTGGTTGATTTTCAGCAGAGAACTGTTGTGCACTATCATTGGATGAGTGCATGGATGACCTGAAGCTGTGAACCAAGTGCTGTTCTGTGAAAAAAGAATTCTCTGAACTAGGAAGATGCTAAAGCATTGGATAAGGGGTTTTTTGTTGGTTTTTTTTTTTTAGTTTACCTAAGGGATCCATATGTTAATTTGTGCTGACTTGAATACTGTTGAGGCATCCCTTGCAGAAGTTCAGGATATTGAGGACTTACTATAGTTGTCTGCATCGAATTCCCCTGACTTGTTTCTAACTTGTAACAATGAGGCAGTGACTTTCTGTTCTAGGGCCAGTTCTTAGCTGTGGTGTACTGATCGCACTGACTGAAAATATCCACAGAAGTGCGCTGTCTTTTTTGCCTAAAGACCAGTGTGAGGACTGTCCTCACTACAGCAGCCTTGTCTTGAGCAGTAACTATGGCTGTCATCTTTTGAATGTAAGGAAACCAAGCAGTTTGAGTAGTTACTAGTTAACAGTTACACTGCTTTGGTAAAGGAAAAAGTGCTTCTTGTATGTTTGCAAAGCAGTTCTGTGAGTTTAGACTTACTTGTTGCATGCTGTCTTGGTCTCCCTTTATCTACTCTTAAGCAGATTTTTTCTGATGCCATTTAGGAAAATCAGTCCTCTGCAAAACTTACAGCAATAGTTGAAGAACCTGAAATGCACATCACTCACAAATTATCTTTGTCACATGCTGTTAAAAGACAAGACCGTTTTGGCAGTTTTTTGCCAAGGTGTCACTCAAGCAGAAGGTGCTGTCTCAATGAAGTGTTAAGGAGAGTATTTGCTTCCAACATGGGAGCCACAAACTTGATTTTTCACTGGAATGGCAAATGTGTAAGGAAATTCAGTGATGGAATTTCTCATTATTCCTGGCAGTTTCCATCTTGTAAATTGATGTGACTGGTTAATGTTGATACCAGAAACAGATAAGTGCTGCTTTTATATGCAGAACCATGAGCACCAGCTCGCTGAAGTATTTGATGAGGGCTGCTTGTTTGTGTCCTGTGGTTTCTTACTGTCTTTCAAGCTCCTGTTGCCAAAGGTCAAAATAAGTGGAGATGCTGCTTCTAAACCACATACAGAATACAAAACTTAACTTTTATTAATTACTCTAAATTAAACTTAAAGTAGAATAGCTCTACTAAAATCAGCATAATTTCCTCTCTGTAGTTTTTTTTTTAATGTGTGAGATTTTCAAAGGGGATGTCCGAGTTTTGTGTTTTAGTTAAATGTGGATTTGCCAGAGTTCTTTTGAACTAACACAGTATTAAAGTGCCAAGCTTCTGTCTTCTGGTGGGAAGACCAGAGTGAAAGGAAACTTTCCAGTTTATGCTGGATATGAAAATTCCAAATACCTCCCTCATTTAATGGTTGCTAATAGAAGAATTTAATAATAGACCTAAATATTCCTGTCTCAAAGATTGCATTTGAATTCCTTTATCGTGAATAGTCCCCAGGGCATCAGTAAGTTGTTTTTTCTAGGAGAGGGATGATTGTATTTTATATTTAATTCTGTGAAAGTTGAACCAACAACCTGCAGATCTTTTGGGTAAGAAAAGCTTCCTCTGGATTTTGCAGGAATAAAAAAATCTTGCTGCTTTTTAAAGTGAATTAAAATAGATTCAAATAGTGCTCCAACCTTGGAGCTTCTGCAACTGCATTCTCTTGTCTTTGTACTCTTTTCATTGGTCATTAATGAAGGAAGAAGTGATGACATCTCTAATCTGTTTTTGAGTGGCAGATGTTGAAGTTTTAGCAAACCCACATCATTTCTCTTTTGACACACTCAAAAATCCTTCTCAGAGGCTACTGCACAGCTTCCAGGAAGGCACACTTTCTGTAGCGTATTTGATGATTTAAATGTCTGTTAAAGTCTAACCAACTGTCCTTCAGAAGCAGAAGCTTTGTAGAAGTAGTCCATCCATCCTAAAATAAACACCTGAATAAGACCATGTGAGTTTAATCATACAAGACTGTTATACCTTAGAGAAACTATATAAATATAAATTGACTTGTACTGGTGAGATCCTTAAGATTAGAACATAAGCATAATACGCTGAAGTGATTGCAGCCGTTTCTCTTGGGTGTTGCAGTATTTTTGGAGAAAAGGCAATCTGACATGTAAGGCTGAATCTGGTAAAACACCTTAGCCTTTGCCTTTCCCAACCCTACCATCTCAAAATTTTGAAGCTTTCAAAACACAGGAGGAATCAATATCTGATTGTGGACATGGCAATGAAATTGTTTGCACAGGTACCTGGTGACAGCTGTCTTATATTATGTCTAGAAGGCCACATTCCCGCTGTACTTAATCTTAAGTTTTGAATACCTAACAGGCTCTCTGTTTAGGGTGATTTTACGTAAATCAGGATCAAATTAAATAGCTGATTAAAGAATCAGTTTAGTATATAGGATTATGGCAAGGTCACCTTTGAGGTCTGTCTTGTCCCTTTGTTCATAAAGTCACTTCAGGTTTTGTGATCTCCTCTTTCTGGAGAAAGTTTGCCTATTCTTTTTTCTTCAGGTGTAAATAGCTTTTAGATAAAAAATCATAAGTAGTTTCTTGCTCTTGCTGTTACTACTCTTACTAGTTTATTATAATCAGTTCACTTCAGTAATGTAGTGGTACAGAAGAAGCACTTGAACTGAATTACGAAAGCTTCTTAGACTTACTGTACCAGCAAATGAAAGATGATAGTTAACCTGCAGTTTATGGAGTGGCATTCTTTATAGCTAAAACATTGTCTGACCTGCGTGTTTAGGATTGCATATACGCTTCTAAGGGTGTCAGAGTTGATGTCATGGTTTGGTTTTCAGCACTTTTGTGCTGTAAATTTACAAAGTAAGAAAACCTGACAATAGTCATAATTAATTTAATTTCTTTTGAAAGGAATTTTAGTGCTGAGATCCTGTATAACTTAAATCCAAACCTTGAAGGAATTCTAATAATGTTACATTAAACGCTTCCTCTTTCTTACTGCGGTAAAACATCTTTAGATACTAGGAAGCAGGATGATTCATTAGAAGGACCTTGTGACGTTCAGCCCTAATTAAAGAAATCAGTAAATGACATGACAATGACTAATATATTTCCACAAGGTCTTCCATATTCTTGCCGCTCTAATTGCAAATAAATGTCTCCTGAATTCCTAAGATTTAAGGACTACACAAGGGTCAGGGTTACAAGAAATTTGCACTGAGCTGCCACAGTAAATCTTTACAAAGTACACTCATTAACAGTGCATTAACAACAGTTGCTTTCCTCATGCATAATGAATGTGTAACAACAGAATTCCAAACACCTTAAAACTGTGGTTAAATTACAGAATCTTCAAAACCGCATGTAGAATTTTTCCAGGCAAAAATATGCCTGGGTGGTGAATGGCTGCAGAGCAGCCCTGAGGAGAAAGACCTGGGGATCTGTGTTGATGAAAAGCTCAACATGAGCCTGCAGTGTGCACATGCAGCCCATACAGCAACCGAGTCCTGGGCTGCATCAAGAGCAGTGTGGCCAGCAGGGCAAGGGAGGAGATTCTGCCCCTTTTACTCTGCTCTCATCAGACCCCATCTGGAGTACTGTGTGCAGTTCTGGAGCCCCCAGCACAGGAAGGACATGGAACTGTTGGAACGGGTCCAGAGGAGCACTACAAAGATGATCAGAGGGCTGGAACAGTTCTGCTATGAGGACAGGCTACAAGATCTGTGGCTTTTCAGCCTGGAGAAGAGAAGGCTTCCAGGAGACGTTTTAGTAGCCTTCCAGTATCTGAAGGGGGCCTACAGGAAGGCTGTGGAGGGATTATTTACAAGGTCTTGTAATGGCAGGACAAGGGGCAATGGGTTTAAACTGACAGAGGGGAGATTTAGACTGGATGTTAGGAGGAAGTTCTTTACAGTGAGGATGGTGAGGCACTGGAACAGGTTGCCCAGGGAGGTTGTGGCTGCTCGCTCCCTGAAGGTGTTCAAGGCCAGATTGGATGAAACCTTGAGTGACCTGTACTAGTGGAAGGTGTCTGTGCCTATGGCAGGAGGTTGGAACTAGATGATCTTTGAAGTCCCTTCCAACCTTACCATTCTATGATTCTATGATTAGAGCAGCCTGGTGTGCTTGCCATATTCTACACAAGTGAAGGTTGCCTGTTGGAATCAAATATAAGCATGCAACTTGTGTTGGTACTTCAGATTGGTACTACAGCAGGAAACATGTCTTGTGTTTCACCAGTTTAACAAATGAGGGAAATAACTGAATGGAGAAAATATTCTCTCTCTTTCTTTTGTAAATACAAAGATAAGTCAGTGTGCACATTGTCCTTTCTTGCCCCATTATGGTTTAGCTCATTGTTCTAATATTTGCCAAAATGAACTCATCCTTTTAATGAAGATTCTTTGTTATTTTCCAATTAGTATCTTGATGCTTTAATTACTCTTTTAGAAGATGTTGCCATAGGCTTGAGCATTAGATTGAGTATGCACTTTCTAAATAGTTTATCATTGTACCAGTCAGATGCAATTAAACAAGCAGATGTGGTTTGTGGCTTCAAAATCATTGTGCTGGCAAGTCCAGGCACTCATCACCAGTCCTGCTGCTGATTTGTTCTTCAGTTCCTTCTTGGAGTTTGGTTCTCTAAAAATGATAGAGCCTTTCTGACTTCACGCATGTAAAACTTTGGAGTTTGCAGTGCTTACTGGAGAGTGCATCTTGGATAATTCAGGGTCACACTGTTCATCTAACAAAGTCTGTGGGTCAGGTTCTGGTAACATCTGCTTGTATATCTAGAACACAATCACAGAATGTTAGGGGTTGGAAGGGACCTCCAGAGATGGAGTCCTGCCCCTGCCAAAGCAGGGCAGACTGCACAGAAACAATGCTCAGCATAGCTTCACATGTGTACCAGTACCTTTTTTTTGCGCATTGTAGGTCATTCTCCAAAGAGCTAGCAGTATTTTCAATGAAACACTTTGATCAGACAGTTTATACTTAAAACTGCAATAGTCACTGGCTACAGCTAGATCCATGGAAGTGAACCTTGTTCATTGAACACATGAAGATCCGTTTAACTGTGGCAAGCTTCAAGAAGAACCTCTAGTTAGAGTGAAAATTCCGGTCCTTGTCTTCCTTGAAATCACTGCTCAGTGCAGAAATTGGTATACTTAACCATCCAGGGAAACTGAACTCTTGTGACTTCCAGAGACTTGACTTCAAGGAAAGAAAACTGGTTTGCAAATTGCATCCCTACTTGTTCTTTTAAATCTGGAGGACCTTGCTTGTTGCAGGTTACCCAAGAAATGTCTGTATTTATTTAAAGCTACAGAAATCTTTCAGCTAATACATTTTACTTTTTAAATGCGCTAAAACTGCCTACACATGACTAAAGCATCTTGGGTGACAGGTAATTGGTTATACCACCACAGTTGGGTATGTCTAGTACCCAGGCAGTACATCGCTCTGTATATTCTTGCTTTTCAGCCTGGGTTTTGACTTGTTTCTAGATGTATGTTGTGAGATCATGAGGCAACCTGTAATCTCCCAAGATTTCTTCTGACCTCAGTAGCAGTTCATCAACAAGGATTACTGGGAAGAAAAATTAGTGTGAAATTCTAATCTTCTGTTGCTCAGTGTACTCCTCCTCTAGGAAGGCTGACATCTGTCCAAGAAATTTAAATCTTGTTTAGGTAAGGGAGATATTTTAATGGAATTATTTTTCTTCACAGGAGTCTGTAACAGACTACACTACACCTTCTTCTCATCCTAACACAGTGGCTACTAGCACTACAAAAATGGAGGAGACTTTGGTGACGAACGTAAGTCTATTGCAGTGATCATCTTGACTTTGAAGACAAGAAAATATTTTCACGCTTCTTTAATGCACCAAATAGTGCCTTCAGTAAAAAAGTCACTAAGGTTTCTTTCATGTTAACTAGCTGTGCATTATCCAGTGGTCTTACTCTGAAGTATGTTAGGTTTTCTTAGTGTCTGTTCTGGAATTCCTCAGGGATTTTGTTTGTTGAACAACCACAATGAGCTAAATAGCACAGAAAGTGGAGATACTGCTAGGAACAATTTTATAACAGCAAAGGGAGGAAATAAGCTCTCAGAACCTTAACATGGGACCAGTAGCAAAGCTGTACAGGTGAGTTTGAGGAAAGGCTTTTACAAGCAATGCAATTTTGAACTGTAGCCTGAAATCACAACACCTGTATGTAAAGAGTAGCTTAATGGTTTCTGAAAACAGACAGCAGGTCTTCAACTTGTTCAGTCTCTGCTGAGAGGAGGTGTTTGCAGTCCTCGTAAATCCAGTGATCCTTAATTGTGTGAGTGCGGTACAGTGATTGAGAGGGCAAAATGGGTTGTGGCTTGTAGCCAAATAAGTGTCTTGAGTGTGCTAGGTTGTCAGGGAACTTAGATCTTGTGACTTTTGTTGTTCAAGCAGCAAAAAGAGAATTAGCTCAAGAGTTGAGTCACTTGTTGATTAGGGGAGGAAAGAATCATACTGTAGGATCTCAGGTTTTTATGCCAGCAGTCTTGTGAATTCCATCTAGGAAATGTTTTTCAGCCTTGAATTCAGTTTTGAAGCAATACTGGTTGAACTTCCTCTTCTACTGGATTTTCTTGTGGTGGTGTGGTTTCTGCCTTTGCTGGTTAGTGTGGAAGACTGAATTCTTTTGTTAACAATGTTAGTGTATGCTCCCCTCTGGCACGTTGGAGTTGGATTTCCAACACAGGACATAGGACCTCCTGGCCACAAAGGATCTGTGCTGTCTGTCACCTGCTTTAAAGCTTCAGTATCTCTTGTCTTTTGGATTAACCTCAACTCGTTCAGTGGAAGTCCACTAGCTGTGCTCTGAATGGGGAAAGAAATGGTTAGCAGTGATAGACTGGCCACTGAAGATTTGTGGTACATTTCATTTAAAACATCTAGGAAATACATCAGAGTCTCCTTAGGCAAAGATAGCAATAGCATTATGTCAAATTTGTTTCCTGGAGTTTCAAGTCTTCCATCTTTTGAAAGGGAACTGGATTCAGTTATTGATAGCAAATCTGGTGTGGTTTGTTTCATGGTCCTGTGACTTTGAAGGTTTATAGCTTCCTCTTTTCAGAAACTGCATCTTGGAAGTCAAGGCCACAAAGCCCCATGTACTGTACTGGTACAAAAGGGGTCAGACTTGGCTTGGGAAGAATTCTTGCATACCAGTAAATTGAAATGGTACTTTGCAGTAAATCCCAACATAGAAAATTGGTATTTGTCCATGCAGAAGACATGAACGCTTAAGAAGCTTAATCTTCAACCTCTTAAAGGGAGATGAGAAACATCTCAGCATCTGCTGAATGGCCTTTACCCACCTACCAAATTTTCACCTTTATCAAAATTTCCCTGCCAAATGCTCAAGCCTTGAAGAAATGGTAGCTAACATAATAAAGCTTGAGCTTTGCTTTTCTGGGGCTTTTGTAGTAGACATAGTTAGAATGTGATATGTGTTGCCTGCCTTTCAGGTGCCCCTGCCCCACACCCTTCCCCTCCCTAGGAGGGAGACTCTACAACAGAGCTCCAGCCTAACTCCAGTTTCTCCCGCTACCGTCGACCTCACCCTCAAGGTATGTACCACATCCCTCTAAGGGTCATTTTCTTGCATGAAGGGGAAAAAGTTAATGGAGAACTTGCTGGTGAACCTGTTTTTTAGAGCCTTCCTTTGTTTCCTCTGCTGAACTGCTTTTGCATATAAACGGATGGCTGGAACACAAGACTCTGTCAAAGGATGCATTTAAATTACAGATCTCTAACCCCATTTTGCATTAACACTTGGCATCTCAACCAATCTTGGCTCCCACTGCCCTGGAAAAAAATCCTAGCATTTCAGTGTTGTACCATAGTGTTCATGACAAACCATCAGAACATGAATGAAGTTTTTTGGG
The DNA here is from genome assembly GCA_013396675.1 of Eubucco bourcierii. Lineage (NCBI taxonomy): Eukaryota > Metazoa > Chordata > Aves > Piciformes > Ramphastidae > Eubucco > Eubucco bourcierii. Next base: position 36,729 of record VWZE01006801.1, on the reverse strand, counting down.
AGTTTAGCTTAAAGTGAGTTACCTGGTTTGGTATTAAGGGCTGTAAGGAGTTGCTTAGTGAGCTGAGCTTGAGGATTTCTTAGCTGTAAGATTTTGTTGCAGTGATAAAGTGGTTTTGAGTTGGATGGTTTAAGTAATGAAATGTAGATTGTGTGTTGGTGTCTATGAAGGGCAGTTTGATCAGCTAGTCAGAATGTGTTTTGTTGTGTTGTAACTGCTCTGTTGTTTTCTGCTCTCCAGAGCAGGTGTGTAGAGTATTTTGAACGGTGCTTTCCCGTTTTGTTGGATTTTGGACTGTGTGCATTGTGATTCACTAACATAGACTTGGGCTCTGGCTTTGCTACTGTATCTTTAGAAGGTTTTGGTCTTTTTTTTAAGTGTTCTAGATCTGCTTTGAGATTGATTGCAGGTGATTGAACTGGTAGAAATATTGTTACTGTTTCTAGTCTCAAGCATGTTTGAACTTGGTGTCTCCTAAATTTTTAAAAGAATGAATGAAACTAGGGGTTGGATGCAGAACTAACGCATTGGAGAAACCTGCTTTCCAGTTCCAGAGAGATTTGGGTCTCACTGGTATGGTTTGATAGCTGCTTGTTCCTGTTCTCTACAGGCAATAGTTATTAATGATCTCTTATTGAATCTTGTCTTTTGTTAACACTCTATTCCCTGGAAAAAAACTACATTAGGCAACAAAAAGAGGGAGAGTGATGGAGAAGACCAAGTAATTTAACCCCCAAAAACATCTTTTTCTTGTGTATAAGTTTCCATATCTGACTTTCTGGCGCCTGAAAGCATTTTCCTGAGATAGTAACCTCTAACTGTTGAGCAGCTGGATGTCTGATTCACATGTAACACAGGTGGGAACATTCTGTAGCGTCATGCTGCACAGAATGTGACACCGCTCGGTTACAAAGCAAACTGCAGTGTTTGCATTACTCATCGTGCAGTTCTTTCTCTGGTGGTGTGGTGTTGATGATTTGATTGCTATCTCAGTGGATGATATATCTTTGATCTGCACTAACAAAGCATGTTGAAGATCCATGTTTTGAGGCTACCTTGAAGAACGCTAACCAAATAGAAAAGCATATGGAAGCGGCTTTGTCTCTCATTTCTGTATTTCAGCCACTGGAACTCTGCTTCGTTTTTTGCAAATGCTGAAAGCAGCAGGCTTGTTTTGAAGCACACACCAAAACTGTCACTTTCACAACAGACCTTCTGATCCAGAAAAGGCAAAGCTCTTTATCATGCTCTTTTCAGTATCATCTTTGGGTTTTGGGTTTTTTTTAAACAATCCTTCTGCAACAACAGAGAGGAAAACATTTTCCTTCTTTCTCTTAACAAAATTTCCAGGTTCTGCCTCCATAAATGAATTGTCTTTGCACCTCCTCTTTCCGCCATCCCCTATCAGAAAGCTGTCTGTAAGGAGACTTGGCAGAGGAGTTCAACCACATTTGCTCCAACCGCTTGACATCAGTCTACTAGGCTATGTGTGTAAGGTGCTCATAAGGAAAGGCTTGTTGAAGTCTCTGGTTTCCCTGGAGTAACTTTACTAAAGACTCCTTTATTAAGGCAAACATCCTCTTAAGGACTTAGCTGATGGGGCTAATAGTAGGTAAGGAGCTGAGCAAAATAAAGTCCAAAACATTCTTAAACTGAGCTGCCTGATCCTCTTCTGTGTTCCAAGGTTCCATCTAAAATTCCTCTGTAGGCATCTGGTCCAGAATCTGATACATTTTAGCTTTCTTTTTCTGGCATACTTAGACATGTGCACATTGATACTTGCCTCTAGTAAAGTTTTTGGATAATATGTACTGGACCCTTATAGTGATATGAAAGCCCCAATAGGTCAAGGATGAAGAGAAGCCTCAAGCAACGATGATCTCTGACTTCTGCTGCTCTTTGCCCATAGCAAAGCAAGCAGTGAGATTACAGGGCTTTCCCCATCCTCAGTATAGCCTCTGACTCCTTCATGATCTGGTCTGTAGATGGTACTGCATCGGTGCTGCTAGAGTACTGATTTCTCTTCCATCTTTCTTCTGACTCGACAAGTCAAAGATTGTTAAGGAGGTCTCTAAAAGCAAAACTTTTAGAAAACTCAGGACTGTTACTTGCTCTTTGCTGCAAATTGAAAATGGAATACCAAAGGCAATATGTAGACTCCAGCTCTTGTTTTCAGTAGTTTCTTCAGGACATCATGGAACTCAGTGAACATAGAAGCTTCTACACTTTCTCTAATCAAACATTCGCAGGTACTTGTTCACTTCACTTGATACCAGTGCAGTAAAAGACTGTTTACCCTGTCTTGCCAGAGCCTGTGGTAGTCTTACTTGTACTGCATCTTAAGTAAAATACTTTCCAGCAGAACAGTAATTAATTTTGAAATTTACCTTGTCTTCAAGAATCGGAACCAATTCAGAGGAAAATCTTGCAGAGGGGAAACTGATTACTGGGAAGGATGGTCTCAGAAGTTTTAAATATTTCATGTGTAACAGTTTCCTTCCCCTTTACTCTCTTGAGGAATACAGAACTCCATTTTTCTAAGGTGTGTTTTGATCACCTATTACCCACTTCTGGTGCTGCTTTGCTTTTATCACTTCTGAAGCATCTAGACTAATAACTTAAGTCATATATGGTCTGTCCAAACAGTGTACACCATGTAAAGCGGGGTAGATTGAAAGTGTAACTTCCAGAAACTGCAGGTCCCAGTTAGTGGGCTCTGTTGATCCCAGTAGTGAGGTCAGATTTATTGGTGAGTATGTATTTGTCCCTTATGCCATTAAAGACAGCACCTGCCCTTGAAGCTTTCTACCAGATAAACAATTTCAGCAAGTCTGTGGACTGTGTTTGAGCCTTTAAATTAGTGAGTGTGCCTGAACATTAACATTTCCTTTTTGGTAGTCCCTCAAAATTGTCTGAGTTGAGATTTGGCATTGTGTGTCTAATGTAGCAATAATTAGATTGTTTCTGCCTTTGGTGGAAGATAATTGCATATAAAATATTTAAACTGAAGTTTCATCTTCCTCACTGTGCAAGGCTTAACTCATAATTATTGTAGGAGTAAAGGAGCATGAAGCACTTTTAGCATTAACATAAAGCAGTGCCCACAAGCTGTGTCAGCTCGTGATTGCTCCTTGAATAGTGGTGGTTGCTTTGGAAATCTAAACTTGACTACTCTCATATTTACTGCAGTATGCATTAGATATTTTTGGTAAACACTCAAAAGCGGATGATTTACCAAGAAAGCAAATAGCTGTTTCATTTACATGACCCAAATAACTTGTAACTAAGGGACTTCATGCAAATTTAGAGGAATGTTTACCTGGTTTTTGCTGGCTGTCTTTTCATCTTCAAGTCAAACAAAACCAAACCAAATTAGTATGAGTGAATTCTTTTGAGCATTGAAAGCTAAGATGAACCGTGCACGTGTGGAGTTGGAACAGATAAACTCCAACTTAAGACTGTATGCTTTTTGCATGAACAGGAGTTGCACGATTATGGTGACTTGTAAAAGAGAGGCTCGCATGAAGCCTGCATTGCCTTTTGAACTAAAAAGGACTGCTAAAAGAGGTAGACTGTTTGACTATTTGAAACTTCCTAATAGATGAGGAAATTCTGTTTTCTTTTAAATAGATGGAGTCTGCACGTAAAGCATGGGAGAATTCCCCAAACATGGGGGAGAAGAGTTCACCAGTGACCTCAGCAGCATCTCCCATTGCTGGTGGCAGTGGCAGTAGCAGCAGCAGCAGCAATGCTGGGCCAAGCAGTGGTACTTACAGCTCTTTCTCTAGCGCATCAATGCCTCCTATTCCTGTGGCCTCAGTTACACCAACAACTTCACTATCAGGTACCAGATGTCAAGATTGTAGTATTCTGTTGAATCGTTCCTTGGTTTTATTTCTCAAGATAGTAGATTCCCTTTGGAATTATCCTGAAAAGCTAACAGAAGCTTTTGTGCTAACGTGATACGTAAGATCTGAACAGCATCTTCCCAAGTAGCTTTTAAATAACAAGAAAATGATTCAGTTCTCTGAAAATAGTATTAAAAAGGTATCTCTTTGCCTGTGCATTTTTATATGGACTTGAAAGAGAAGGTAAACTTCTGTCAGCTGCTGTATTGGTTACATTTTGTTCAGTTACATGAAGGCAAGCAAGCAGATTTTGAAGCAGATGGTAGTTCTGTTATCTGCCTAGTTGCAGTCTTACTTTTATTTGTGCACTTGCCTTTGGAGTTAAATCTTCAACAGCTCATGCCAAAATCCTTTTGTGACAGGTGGAACAAATGTCCAGCTACTCTTCAAAAACAGTACTGTTGTCCACCTTGTTTGCTTGCAGCAAACAAAAGATAGTGTAAATAGTTACATCTTCACATCTTGCAGTATTACAGTTGTATACCCAAATCTTAGCTTAAGTGCTTGGAAAAGGCTCTTGGCAACGAATAAGTACTCCCAATGTATGTTGCAGTATTTTGTTGCTTAGTTAACCAGGATGTTACTTCAGTACTTCCATGTGCTCCTGTGCTTGAAGGGAGATGTCTTATGATAGCAGCACTTCCTATAGTGAACTTAACAGAATTGTCTTCACTGTCCATCTTACATTGATGGAAGTAGCTGCATTAGGTTTCAGCATTCTGTACTGTTTGTGGCTGTCTCAAAACTTTGACTGCTGTAAGATGAGGCTTTGAAATATCTTTAACTGTTTTATGATGTATCACTTTTCTTCTAGGAGCGGGAACATACACAACCTCCTCACTGAGTACAAAGACTGCAAGCACCTCGGACCCTCCAAATATATGTAAAGTGAAACCCCAGCAGTTGCAGACAAGCAGCCTAGCTTCTGCCAGTCACTTCTCCCAACTGAGTTGCATGCCATCACTCATTGCCCAGCAACAGCAGAGTCCCCAGGTCTATGTGTCTCAGTCTGCAGCAGGTAATACTATTTGTGAGTGAGATGCCACATGTCTGCTTTTATGGAGTTCTGAAACTGTAGAGTTGAATTCAATTCTGGTTCTATCTGCTGTAAAGACAGAATGATGGAGAGCATTCTATAAGCAGATATTCCCTAACTGTTTAACTATGCAAGTTTCTATGATTAAGTATAAAGATAATGCTGTGAGTTTAGATTTTTGAGGAAAGTACGTTTGAATCCCTTGATGTAACATTTTTATGTTGCAGAATTTTGTATCATGATTTAAGACCATGAATGTCTTAGTCTCACCTTAAACTGCTGCAGTATTTTAGGAGCATGATATTTTTATTTAAAGAAAACCCTACCTATAGTTAACAGAAATTACATGAGAGTGTACCCTGTTTGTCCTCTTCCTTCTCCCAAGTGCCCGTTTTGGCCAGAATCTGTTGCTTATTCCCTGACAACTGCTTGGGACTGAAGATGCTTATGCAAAACTGATCACTTCTGAGGGTGAATTGGAAAAGATACCAAGTTGGGCTGGTTGGGCACTCAGCTCTTCAGTTCTGTTTCTTCTGATCTCTCAGGTCACTGTCACTCTGAGAAGTACTGACAGTGGCTGCATCTCTACATCTTGATCACAACCTTTCTATCAGGGAGGTGTTTGGAATGAGGTACTAATGATATTGTTCTTCCTGAGGTACAGCAGCTCAAATCCCAGCATTTTATATGGATACAAGTCATCTATTCAATACCCAGCATGCACGTTTGGCACCACCTTCTCTGGCCCAGCAGCAAGGCTTTCAACCAGGACTTTCTCAGGTATTTGAGAATTTTTTTTTTCTTTCTTTTCCTCCCCTCCCTGTCCATTTTGCCTTTAAAGCTCTACTGATGAGCTACTGGGGATAGGGAAGGGTGGGACTAAACACGCTGCAAAAAGGAATTCTTGCTCTTGCTGTTTCATTCTGGTGGAGGCAAGCAGTGTTTGCTCTCTGCTGTTCAAAGAATGTAAGCATTTGCCATAAAAGTTGAGAGAGTAAGTTTTCACCGATATGTACTTCAGGTAATAGAAGTACATATTCACAGGAGGTGTTTATGTGGCCATGATAGTACAGACTTGTTCAGCTTTCATATTACATAACTGTATGCAATTTTGTGATGTTTTTAGTTTCTATTGGTTATTTGCAAGCAAACTTGTGGAATTCAACCAGAAAGTTAATTTTCTGAGTGGGAGCAATGCCAGCTCTGCAGGCAGACATGGATTTTGATGTTCTTGGTTTCCTACTTGTAATGTTACACAGATCCTGGCACACTTTTTATTGTAGCTTTTTTCGCGTGGCATTTGTCCTTTGATATTTAATGGTTTCATTTTTATGCAGCCTACTTCGGTTCAGCAGATCCCCATCCCCATGTATGCACCTCTGCAAGGACAGCATCAAGCTCAACTGAGTTTAGGAGCAGCGCCAGCTGTTTCACAAGCCCAAGAGCTGTTCAATTCTTCCTTACAACCTTATAGGTAGGTAACATAATGTACAATCTTGGTGTTCAGAGTGGCAGAACTTACAGAATTTGCTTCCTTGCAGACTTGTGTTCTGTGCTCAATAGCTGACTCATATTCCTGTCTTCCAAAATCTCTTTTGTCTGTCTGGCTGAAAGCTTTGTCGGTTGTCTGACTAGTCTGCATGTGCAGGTATAGCTGTGAAATAGTGAGTTCAAAAGCTATGCATAATAATTGTATCTTTAGGGAACCAGGGAAAAATGCTTAAAACAGGTTTTTCACACTACAAGGACAGAAAAAGCGGAGTTGGTCCCTTTAATTCAGTAATTTGTGTTTATTTTCTATTCAAACCAGCAATGGAGTCTTGAAACACTTCTGAATCCTAGTTTGAACCCCAGAGGTGGTAAAACTTAATTTCAGGTGCACAGAGGGTAGCAGGGCATGTTTAGAATAAATATATTATGCTTCCCACAGAAGATTGGGAAGGCCAGTATCTCTCAAGTGGCATTGATAACCAGACAGATTTCCACATTTTTGCCAAAACTTCCTGGCAGTTCCTATCAAAACTGATTCACAGTGGTAGAATTCGGACAAAATTTGTTAGTTTCACTGTGAAAGTGTCTTTGGAAATTTATTTATGGGGTGTTTGCATGTGCTGCAGAAAAGGCAGAAGACTGAGGCCACAGAAAGTTTAACTGGCTGCATATGTATCCTGACTTTGTGCTTGGCTGACTTTGCAGAGCCAAATACTGTTTGTCTTGCTACGCTGACACAGACTATGGCAAACAGTTAGATAATTGCAGAAATGCAATCAGTCTGGCATGCTGTCCAGATGAACTAAATGCTCCTGGTTGATCTGATCACACACAAGCCCAGTACTAACAGAGTTAGTACTTTATGCTAGTGAGTACTTTCCACACTTCTTTAGAGGTGCAGAGTGGGATAGGCTTTGACGTGTACAAGTGACTGGTTTAAAAGAACAAAAAACTTGTGAAAATGTGGTTGACTAAATTGAAGATAGTCTTCTCAATTCACTTTGTAGAAGTTTCTCCAGTTCTCAGTTTGAGAATGCTTTGCCATTAAGGAGAGGTACAGAGCAAAGCTAAACTGCCAGGCTACTACACTAGCAGGTTCACAGAACCAGTGCTGTGGGGTACATACTGACCAAATGATAAAGTGAAAAGTGTTTTTTTTTACATCAAAAACACTCCTCTGAGTTGAGAAGGGCGTTTATTTTAAAACTGAATCTTTGTTTGGAAGGTAACTGTTTAGCAGGCACTTTATGGAAATGTTTGGATAAATACTTCTGATGGACTAGAACAAGCTAATCTGTCTGCGGTGCTTTGCTGTACTGGTTTTGGTCTTTGTCTTTAAACAAACTGCAACATCCTCATGCTGGTGACAGGAGAATTGAATAAGTAAAATTAAAGGTTGAGATGTCTGTCTGTTTTACTGTTTTGAAGGCAAAACATTAATTTGGAAGCTGCAGCTGTCAGTATCCAGTGATTTAACCAGTAAATATTAGAATTTGGACTACAGAGATCTGTGAAGTCGAGAGAGCAAAGCAGTTTACTTTATGACTTAACTGGAACTACTGACATGGAGTGCTTCCCCACTGTCCTACCTTTCTAGCACAGGAACTAAGAACAGATTGTTTCTGTATGTTACAGTTAAGTTACCCAAAAGCTATATTTGCAGGCACATCTCAATAGCTGAGTGTACTTCAAGATTGAAATAAATATCCTAGCCGTTTTCCCCCATGCCTTTCGTAACTTCTGTTACTTTGTTGTGTGCAGAGTAAGTGGAAAAATCTACATTTCTCAGGTGAAAGTCTGTTCAGTAGAGCTAAACATTCTAATTAATATATATCTTCTGTTCTCATGTCTGATCTCTGCCTGCATTTTTATGTATAATTCTTCAATCTCTTGCAGGTCTCAGCAAGCTTTTATGCAGAGTAGTTTGTCTCAACCATCGCCAGTAGTTCTCTCTGGTACAACCTTACACAACTTCCCAGCTGTACAACACCAGGAGCTTGCGAAGGCACAGTCAAGCCTGGCATTTCAACAGACTTCTAATACACAACCTATTCCCATCTTATATGAACATCAGCTTGGTCAAGCTTCAGGACTGGGAGGCTCTCAGCTGATTGATACACACATCCTCCAGGTACGAGGTGCTCCAAAAACGGCAAACTTACACATTGGTTTGATGCAAATAATGCAATAATGAATTAAGTATTGCTCAGCTTGGCATAAACCCACCTCTGTGATAATTAGATGGTAGTCAAGGTGGCAGGAAACTTAAAATGCTTGGAAAATAATGTTCCTTTAATTACATAAAGCTGTATTAGCATAATCTCTCAGTTGAGGATTGTGCCCCCAAATACAAGACTGTTTGTACTTTTATCACTAATTGGAGGTTCAGGTTTCATTTCTGTTATGGTAAGATAACAAAGGGCTGGTTTACCACTTGCAGCTGAGACCTTTGTCATAAACTGAAAACTTCAGGTTACCAGCTTCCTGTGCTGTGACTTCTACGGTACTGGTTGGAAGTACACAATGATGTGCCATACATCTCAAGAGCTGCTCTCCTAAGTAATGTAATGGTGTCTGTCACTCTTCCTAGGCCAGAGCTACGCTCACTCAGGCTTCAAATCTCTATTCTGGGCAAGTTCAACAACCTGGCCAGAGTAATTTCTACAACACTGCACAGTCTCCCAGTGCTCTCCAGCAGGTAAACCATGGCATGGTAAATTGCTTAAATTATATTCTTCTTAAAAATATGTTGTTGATAGCTTTTGTGTGGTGGGGTCTCAAAGGATCTTTAATTCTCCCAAAATGCAAGAGTTGGAAATTGATAGCACAAGAGAGCTACTGTAGCAGCACTGAAGAATGAAATTGCTGAAAAGTTGGATGGCCTACAAGTTCATGTTGCTCATTTGCCTCTAGCATCCATCCATTTTCCAACGACAGGCAAAGATTTAGTTGGCACAAGTGATGTTGCTAATTGTTTGAGGCTTGTGCTGCCTTTATTTGGGCAGGTATCAGTGATGGCAGAGGGAGAGAGAAACTCCAGATACTCAGTGCAGCAGATACTTACTGAGGTGAAACCTCAGAGCTGCTGCACTTGTCAGCAATATCAAATATGTAGGAAACAAATGAAGCCAACAGCAGACAGATGATCATACAGGCAGGTAGGAATAACTCCAGTGCTTTTAAGTTTGGGGGTTTTGTTCCGTTTTGTGAAAGAATTTGCTGTGTGGGAGCATTCTGTCATTTACAGCATGCTGTCTACTGGTTTCCATCTTCTGGTTCCATTTTTTTAAAGTGACTTTTAAAAAAACCTTCTGATGGACTGGGCATGAGACAACAACATACACTTGCAGCCCAGGAAGCAAATAACACCCTGGGCCACATGAAAAGAAGCATGGCCAGCAGATCAAGAGGTGATTCTGACACACTGCTCTGGTGAGACCTCACCTGGAGTACTGTCTAGCTCTGAGGCCCTCAGTACAAGAAGAACATGGACCTGGTGGTCCAGAGCAGGGCCACAAAAATGACTAGAGGGCTGAAGCACCTCTCCTACAAAGACAGGCTAAGAGAGTTTTGGGTTGTTCAACCTGGAGAAGAGAAGACTTTCCGGAGACCTTACAGCAGCCTTCCAGTACCTGAAGGGAGGAGCCTACAAGAATGATGGAGAGGGGCTGTTTAGAAAGGCATGGAGCACTAGGACAAGGACACTGGTTTTAAACTACAGTAGAGCAGAATTAGATTGGACATTAGAAAGAAGTTCTTTACTATATGGGCAGTGGAATACTGGAACAGATTGCTCAGGGAGATGTCGGAGGGGCCCCATCCATGGAGACATTCAAGGTCAGGCTTGATGGGGCTCTTGAGTAACTGCATGTATTTGGAAATGTCCCTGCTTACTGCAGGGGGTTTGGACTAGGTGACCTGTAGAGGTCCTTTCCAACCCAGAACATTCTGCGTTTCTATAACAGCCTACTTCGTGCACAGGAAAAGTTGCCAAGACAGAGAGCTAGAGGAGTCTTAAAAAATGAAATTTCATCTGTTGGAAATCTATCATAAAGTTTAAAGGACCTTTTAGAAGGATTAGTGCTTTTGATGTGTTCAAGCTTGTCTGTACCTCTACTTTTAATATGTTATCCTGAACATTAAGTCTTTTACATCTGGAGAACATATTCTTTCAGTCACACTTGGAACACAGTCTTGCAGGTTGTGGACTGATGGTCGGAGTAGGAAATGCAGTAACTCTTTCTAGTCAGGTCACTGCTGTTGTACTTGCATGTTTATCACTGCCATTCTGTGGTGTTCTCAGCCCACAGCACTCCCTCTGGACAGGCTGTGGTTTAGGAGTTTAAGTTCCTACTACTGGCTGTTGGGACTCCTGGAGAGTAAAATCCCATCTTTCATCACAGATAGTGTCCTCATGATGACTAAAATTATTTGAAGTACATAGCCACACACACCCCCAACTAGCTAGTTCGTTCTACGTTTATATTCTGAGTTGAATTAATTTTAGTTTTGCAGACAGCAATGGAGGTAAGAGCTAGCATGGAGCTTCGTTCCTGAAAAGCACAGATCCAAATTCTGTTGAAACTGATTATAAAGGCAGACTAAACAATAAATTCACTTATTTGCTTGCATTTGCTTTGCATCTGGGCAAATGTATGAACTCATTTACCTTCACTGTAGCTAAAATCATAGAGCTGTTAAAGTTAAATAATACACTTGTGTATGTTACTGGTGAATTCGTACTTCGGGTTTTTTTCCAGGTGACAGTACCTTTGCCAGGATCGCAAATTTCTTTGCCCAACTTTGGATCCACGGCACAACCACTCATTGCCCTACCCCAATCTTTACAACCACCACTGCAGCACACACCACCGCAAGCGCAGGCTCAAAATCTGAGCAGACCTGCACAAGTAACCCAGCCCTTCAGAGGACTGATTCCAGCAGGAACTCAACACAGCATGATTGCTGCAACTGGAAAGGTAACAATATGGGCAGATGCACAGCACAACCATTAATACAAAGCTCAGCTGTATGCTGCTTTGTAGAACCAGCATGGCAACATGTGCTGACTCTTGCATCTCAAATCTACCTTGGCTTTAAAGGTAGAGAGGGGAAGATAGAAAAACTGGTCAAGATTAGTTCCTTAGTGACTGGGTCTGTGCATTGTAGCTGAGTTTTTGTAGCTGACTTGGTATTAGTCCACTTGCACAGTAGCAATACCTGGTTTGGTAATGATTTTGTGGACTAGTTGGATATTTTGTGTAGAAGCCATGTAGAAAATAGTACAGAGCCATTGTCAGAGCTGTGGGCAAACAAGGTTGCACTGCCAGGGCTGCTTTCTGATTCTGCGCACGCATGTGGTTGTTGCTTTCTTTCTGGTGTCATTACCAGAGCAAGCTGTACAGCATCAGGTCTTCCTAGAGCAACAAACTGGAGTTTTAGGGATTTCAGTGGACTTCGTATCATCTGTGACCTTAAACTGGAATTCAACTGTACTAACATTGCTGGGAGGTCTGCTTTCCTGAATAGCAAAGCAAGGTACATATTGAGAACTTAGCATTGTATGCAAGGCAGGAGCTTCAATGAATCAAAAACAACCAACCACCACCAAGGCTGGTCTTGCAGCTGAAGAAAAGTCTTCAATAAGGAGATAACATGGAAACAGTGCAAGAAGCTTGAAATATTTAGGAGGGAATTATCTCCTCTCCTTTATCTGGAGCTGTTGTGATAATTGTCAGTGAGAGGATGCAAAGAACTGACTTCCAATCATAAGGTCTCTTGTCCTGGATGCAATCAGAGATCTACAGGCACCCAAGATTTTCAGATAGTGTTCAGCACAATACAGCTGCATCATACTTTCAGGCAAGGAATGGTTGATAACATGGGATGTCATCTCAGCTAAGCTGTCTGTCAGGTACATCAAGGTTTCTCCCCGGCTCTGAGAGTAATTTTAATTCTGGAACTGCATTGGAAATCCTTAGAGTTTGTGGCCTAGATTTTAGGGTACTATTGAATATAAAATGCTCCTGTTGTCCCAGTGGTTTACAACTATCATAAGAAAAATCTCTCTCAGGCTTGGACACATTCTGGACAATAATGGCAACCAGAATTCCAGATCTCTTGGGTGAAAACTTTGTCCTATCGCCCACTAGAATATATGGGGGGGTTTGTGCCATGCACTTTTCTGACTTCATAGGATCTGACCAAGCTTTTTCAGTATTACTACTTTGATGAGCTTATCTTGCAAACAACAGTGGCCTGTTTCTTGCTGCAGTTGCCTTTTGTTGAAACAAGTGACTGTTTTCCAGAAATTAATAACTGCAGTGGAATGATGGCCTTGGGTGACATCCTTGTCCTGTGTTAAGGGTTCCATCATGTTCCTGCTAAATAAAGTCAACTTCAAACAACCCCTCACTTTAACTGATTTATGGTTGGTGTCATGCATCATAGCTATTTGTGGAAAGATACTGTTCCAGAGACTGAATTATTCTATTGAGTGTATCTGCAAAACAACATGCAAGATTCATTGCTCCAGTTACAGACCAAAACTGTATTGCATGAAGGACAGTTCCTTTTTTGCTATGCTTTTGGTGTTTGGAGGTTTGGGGTATTTTTGTAACTGGATTGCTTTATGACATTCTTCACTTCAGTGTTTTTCAGGATTGTAGCTTGATATTTTCATGCGGAACCTGAAATGAGAAAAGAAATTTCAATCCTAGAATACTTTTTTTAGGGCCAAATCACAGAATACCAGGTTGGAAGGGACCCCCAAGGATCATCTAGTCCAACCTTTTAGTGCAGGAAGATCAAAGTAGAAAGCCAGTAGCATTACTGGAAGTCCCAAACAACGCAGGGAAATTGTACACAGAAGGTGATTGTGGTGCTGAGATTGTCCTAATTATAAGCAGCCATTTTACAGCGTGGCTTTCACTTCCACTGGAAGTAGGAGGTACTTTCCCATATGCTTTCTCACACGTGGAGAAAAATGTGAGGTAAATGAACAATTTGTAAATGTAATTTGTCTTTGAATTAGAATTAACTTGGCCATTACTGTGTTTTTCAGATATCAGAAATGGATCTGAAGGCCTTCGGAGGTGGCATTGATGTTAAACCTGGAACACCACCAGTCACTGGTAGAAGTACTACTCCAACCTCCAGTCCTTTCCGGTAAATCTCTCTTAAGCTAAAAATTCTTTGAAATCAGAGACAGAAAATGTACCTAGTCATGCATAGGCAACCTCTGAAAGGTATGAGGTGAGGGGCTACTTGTGTAAAATACGGTGCTTAATCTTAGCTTAAAAGCAAGATTCCACTAGTCACCAGATCTGCTGTAGTTGGCCAGAAGTGCATAGCTGTGAAACAAAGCATTAATTATTCTTTTTTAATTAAACAAAACTAAACTAGTTATGTAGAATGACCTGGGATTGTACCAGGAAAACACAGAAGTGGCAAGGAAGATACGCTTCAGGACAGGAGTTTATCTTAACTGCAGTGCTCGAAGTAAAAACACTTACAGGCTTATAGGCTGTGACAGCAATTGTTGGATAACTGAGCATTGTTGCAAGATTTCTACAAGCTTCTCAGAATAAAAGATTCTAGTGAAATTAGTAAGCAGTTTCCAGATCTACTTGGTTGACAGAGTTAACAGTGCACATTTGCAAAGAGCTCCTGTGCAGATGCACTTAAAGGGAAATGAGATTGACTGCTTGTGGATGAAGTTATCAGTGGGTGAAGGAACTTGAAAATAGAATTTTGGTACTAGATAGTTTTTATCTTGAAAACTGCACTCCTTTGTGTAGTAACTATTTGGTGGCTCCCACTGGCAGACCAATAGTGTTGATGACATAAAAATGAGAGTTTGAACTCAGTACTGAAGAACTCAATACTTCACCTAATTAAAAAGCAAGGGATGAGGAAGAAGAAACTTGAATTGGCAAGCTGGTCGGTATTTAGTACAGCTGACTCAATGGCATCTTAGAAGTTTTATATGCCTTTAGCAGCTACAGCAGGGCTTAGCATAAGCTTTTGCTTTTAAGTGTAGAGATACTGGCAAGATTAACACTATAGTAGATCTCAGAGTTCAAAGTGAAAGCTGAAGGGAGGCTTCTTTAAACTTAGAAAACATAGTTGTGCATTGAGTTCAGCTGGCTCACTTGCCACTGGCACCTTGCTGCTCATTTTATGTTAAGTAAGTATATCGCCTACACACTCTGCACAAGACCTCTGCAATTCAAGCTTTGTTTCCTAAAGCTGACCACTCTTCTCCCTCAGGGCTCTTTGGTGCCCTTCCCTCAGATAACTTTTCAGGCTTCATTTAATTCACAGTGATTAAACATCACCTTAAAATTTTAGTACAGGTCATGGGGTAAGTTTTTGTGTGAATTCTTGAAATCCGTTCAAGCGCATTTTCGAACATTTGGCAGCGGGACAGAGTGGAAACAGCTGCTCATGGCAGCTTCTGCTGCATGTGCCTAAAGTCTATGGTGACATGCTCTGAACTTGACATGATAGAGCACACAGTGTCAAGGGACAGGACTGAATGTTAGATAGCAGGGATGGGAAGGAGAATGCACTTAACATTAGTATTTATGTTAGAAATGCTTTGGGGAAAAGCATGTTTCATACAGACTTGAACCTGGAATCTTTCCATATCCATATTTCTGTTTATGGTTTCTCACTGTATTCTTAAATTCTGAGTTTATTTGCATTTGTTATTAACAGTAGATACAGAATAATATTTGATACCAGCTTCTCTAAGAGATTCTAAGTGGTTTCCTTTCCTTTAGGGCCAGTTCTACAAGTCCTAACAATCAGTCCAATAAAATGAACAGCATTGTCTACCAGAAGCAGTTTCAGTCAGCAGCTGCTGCTGTGAGAATGACACAACCATTTCCTGCACAGTTTGCACCACAGGTAGGTGACTGGTGACCTCCTACAAAGAAATCAGTTTGTGTGACCAGGTGACTAACTCTGTGTTTCCTCAGGTTTTATCATGGGGAGATACAAAATGGAATCCTTAAATGAAATGGCATGAGAAAGCTGATTTCAAGATCAAAGTCCGCACAAACCCCTCTGATCATGCTAACTAGTAGTGCAGATTTGATGGTGTTTCTGACTTGTGAGAGTTTCGTGCACCCTGAGGAATTTAGTACAGATGAATGGTGTAGAACAGGCAGCTGTTCTGCTGGCTTCCCGATGCTGCTATAATACACCTCATCCTGCAAAAACAGATTGTTTGGGGAAGGGGAAAAACTTCATGCCTCAGAAGGGTCCCAGTGTATATTTTAAATGCTTAAAGACAAAGTAGAAGTGCAGTTGTTTGTCTGAGATGCAGCCCTGAAGTACTGATGGAGCAGTTCAGACTGGAAGGGGTCTCTGGAAGTCATACAGTCCATAGAAAGCAGGGCTGATGGCAGAGGGTTTGGTTTGTTTCTGGTATTGCAGGGAGCATAGCTTACAGGGCTGGTGCATTCTTGTTACAGGTGACTGTAGCCAGGCTGCCAGAGTAATGTGTCCTCTCTAAAGTGTAGGAGATTCGTCTGTCTGTCAGCATTTGGAGTGTTTGACTACAGGACTTTAAATTTCATTGTTGGGATTGCCACCAGCAGAAACTACCTAGCCTTTCCAGGGCTCCTTTCACTAGCAACTCTTCTCCTGCCTTGCATGGCTCATCTTCCTCATTATGTGCTGGGTTTCCACTGTTGGCCCTACTTTTAGGCACAGCAGCGCTAGAGGGCTGTTTTTTCCTGGAGTCCCTAACATAAAAGTCTGTTTTCCTGACATCAGTTGGACAACAGAGCAGCAGTTTTTTCCCCTTTAAGATAATGCCAACGTGCAGTCTAGTTGGCAGTTTTCTAATTGCAAAATGTCTCTTCTTGTTGTTTTTCCCCCACTTAGATCCTCTCTCAGCCTAACCTGCTCCCTCCATTGCTAAGAGCCCCATATACTAACACCTTCCCAGCGCCCCTTCAGAGGCTGCCAGTAGCACTGCATAGTCAGATGCCGTCGCAGATGACCACAGGCCTTATGAGCCACCCTCATTTACCACGTGTGGCCAGAGGTCTTTGTGGATCAGTGTCTGGAGCCAGAGGCAATCAGGCCCAGGCTGCGATGAAGGCTGAACGAGACATGAAGGTTAGTATTTGAACAGCAGTGCTGTGAACGCCAGTTCAGTCTTGACAGCTTGTAGGACAGGAATGTGTCTGCAAATCATGTCTTAATTAAAATGCCTCTGGATCCAGAGCTGGTAGGTGGACCTTCAGTAGCTGCACAGAGACCTCTTCTAAACACAGGGGGGTTTTAATAAGACCTTTAGATAGAAAAAATTGTAGGGAGCATCCTTTCTCAAGTGATCTTGTGCTCAGCAGTTGTGAAGCTGCCACTGCTGTCAGAGGCTATCTGACAATGAGGTTTCAGGAGCCTGGAGTCTGTGAATGTGTTGAAACCTGTAAACCTGGCTCTTGGCTCCCATTTCACATCTGCCTCCCCAGCTCTGAGCAGCAGTATGAACCATCCTGTTCCAGTCGGCCTCACTCCCTGCTGACTCTGGAGATGGATTTTACCGTGGTCTGAAACACCTGAGATTAATTCTCTGTGGTAGGATATAGTAACTTGCTACAGTCCGCAGAAGAGGTGGCTGCATTTCAGTAGTAGGTGATGGGAGACATCAGACTTGTTAAAACACTTCGGGACCCTTCAGGTTGAAGCCAATTCAGGACTGCAGTCTCGTTAGGGACATGGTTGTACACATAACCTGCTTCTGCAGAGTAAACTTCTTGTATGAGTAAGTGATACCAAGAGCTCCTTCAGCAACTGCCATTCACCATAACTTGTGCACTGAAGTGTAAAAGCAGAGAGTGTGGTTTTCTCTGGCTAGGTCTGGTTGTAGGAGAGTGGATTAGCCCTTACATGCTAAGTGTTTGGTTCATTTAGTTTTCTACCACCAGTTGATGATAGCTGTAGATTCCTGAGTGATGCATAGTGTATTATGTTGAGTCTACCTTGTCAGTTGAATCTAGACAGCCATAGCAAACATTAACACGCAGCCCTGGTTTTCTGAATCTCCCTCCAAATACCCTTCAGAAGAATGTGAGTTACTCTGTCATGCTTGGTTACTTGTGGTCCAGTCTTCCAGCCTTCTAGCCCTAACCGCAGGGATAGATTTCAGGTGTCCATCTGGCACCAATGAAAATCAGTCTGTTGCTGCAGTGCTGGACACCAGAATTCACAGGCTTGTTTTGTGTTGTAGCTTGAGTTACCTGGAGCAGCTACATAGTATTAAAGCCAAATACTACTTGTTCTAGGCTCTTACTGGTTTGTTTTATCCTGCCCCACCTCCGAGCCACTCAGCCCTGCTTTCTGTAAAAAAGTATAAAACACGTAGAGGTACATGGAAGCTTAGTGTCTGTGGTGTAGTCAGGTTTCCTTGCATTAAGACAGGCCTTTCAAATTTTATAAAAGGTGCTTGACTGTACTGACTCAGTTGTGCAGCTTCCTAAGCTCTCACTGCAACCCCTGCTTTGCTGAGTCTGGGTAAGAAAGCATAGTGCTTGGTCTGAAGCATCTGGTCTGCACACGCCTTCAAGTGAAAGCAGGACTGACTGAAATGTTCAGTGTGAAAGGCTGAGCTTCCCAGGCTTAGTCAGGGTTACCAGCAGGATTCAGCAGAGGGATTTGCAGGAATCTGGGCAGCAGTTTGTGCTGCTTGGAACAAGCTCCCAATGGTTAGCAGATAAGGCTTTGGCTTACATACTACACAGCCTTGAACCTGCGTCACTTGCACATCCCTGTTGCAGGCTCAGAAGCCTGTGTCCAGAACAGGAATTAAAATGTGTGTGCTCCGACTAGATTCTGCTGCTGTGGTAACCCCTGTGCTCAGGAAGCCCAGACCACGCAGCAGGAGCAATGGCAGCTGACAGGGCCCCAACCACAGCATCAGGATGTGGGCAGTGTGCAGATGTAGGCATCTTCTGGTCATGCCTGACTCTTACCAAGGAGTGAAGCTTCAGTTTGAGCCTGCTGTAGACAGTTAGCACTTCTTAAGCTATGCGGTAATAATGGTCTAGAAAGATGTTCTAGTGCTTCAAACTATTGTCCTTGGTTCTTTTTTATGGGGTGAGGATTAGGAAGAGGAAAAGAAACTTAGGCATGACATTAAGGCAAGCTCCCAGGTGTCATGACATCTTGGAAAACAGCTGGATGGACAATGCCTTTCTAAGAAAGTCTGGCTACTGCCATTAGTCCTTCCTCTTTCATTTAGGAAATACTTTGGTGAAGTCACTCTTCCCCAGCACCCTTTCTTCAGTAAACATGTTTTCTCCCTTTCCTTAAGGCCAAGCAGAGAGCAGAGGTACTTCAGTCCACCCAGAGGTTCTTTTCTGAGCAGCAGCAGCAGCAGCCGCCGCAGAGCAAACCCATAGGAGGCAAAGCACAGAAGGTGGATGAGAACGGGAGCAAACCCACAGAGGCAATTGCTGACTCTGCAGGAGTCTGCCAGGACAAAGCAGAAGAGAAACCTGCCCCCACACCTCCTGCAGCAACGAAGCCTGTTAGAACTGGACCAATCAAACCTCAGGCAATCAAAACTGAAGAGACAAAATCTTAGAGGCTGTGTCTCCATGGAGGTGGGAGAAGAGGGGAGGGTGGGCGCGATGACTGCAGCATGAATATTGTAGCCCAGAGGGCAGGACAGGAGTATTCTGTCCCTGCAGGGCTCTCAACAGCATAAAGGGATGCAGAGGCTGTTGGCAGTTAGGGTGCACACTGCTGCCTATCCAGCTGAGCTGCTGGGCTCTTTGGGCTTGTGTCTTCACTCACAGCATGAAGGCTGCTTTTGGTGTGTGCACGTTGTACACGTGTGCGCGTGTTTTGGCTTACACACCTATATGCTTCTCAAGGGGAAAACAATTGAGAAATAGCCATGGTGGGGAAGAAGGTGGTTGGGGAGATATGTCCCTAGCTGAGAGGATGACTGTACTCCTCTTTTCTTCAGGCTCTGATCTTCAGCTGCTGTTTATCTTTTTATAAATCTATGAGAATGTGCAGATCTGAAGATGGTGCTGGGCCAAGTAATGTGTGTTGAGTTTTTAGTGACTTAAACTTCTACCTTGTAATAAAGTGAGGGATTCGTACGGCTGGCAAAATAACCTTTGCCAGGCGACCTCTAACCTCTTGTAACAAAGAGTAAGGCTGATGATGTTGAGTTTCCCTCGGAAGGCAGTGCTTTGCTGGCTGCTGCTTCTTGAATGACAATATACTGTATTTAGATCACCATATGAAACTGCTCCTTGGCCACTGTGTCCTTTATGCCCGCTGCCCCTCAGTCGCTCACCTCTGGAGCTGAAAGGTTCATTGCATCAATAGTCAGGTTTGTTCTGTTCACCTCTGTCCAGCTGTCTTTCTATGACGCGAGTGATCCTTAAACGGTTTCCAGCTTATGTCTGTATACAGCAACGAGCACTTAGAACTGTGCCACGAGAATAAAAGAAACCAGATTAAAAGAGAGCTTTTTTTCTCTAAATAAAAGGTGCATTCTTTATACCAGAGCTGCGTCGCACCACCTCCTTGCCCACAGTGTGCTGGAAAGTAGAATCAAGTCAAATGCCTTTTTAATTGTATCCTCTAGTATTCTAGCTGTAGGACAGTACTGTATGATACTTCTGTGAATGTAAGATATCCTGTACCTGCTTATGATATGTAGTAGTGACTGTGCTATACTGGAGCTGTTTTTAATAATGTTATTCTAGAGGATTTTTTTTTTTTTCCAGACAATGATTGAAAAAGCTAATAAAAAGCACCAGGTACCACATCAGTAGCAGAATTTGCTGGTTTTTTTCTGGGATTTTTTTTTTTTCCTTTTTAACTTTTTCTGGAAGGAAGAGTGAGTTGAAAGTCTGATGTGTATAATTTTGTTCAAATGACTGCAGAAGCTGGAGAGGCCATTGCTGCTATTGATGCCTAGTGAATCGCTATTGGTTATCTTTTTATATAAATATATATATAATTTGAATTTTTTTGAAACTAGCTGTGATGTCAACTTTGGAAAAAAACAAAAACACACCAAAAAAAAGGAGTATCCCACTTGTAGTGTGAGTTGGCATTGTACAGAAATTAACAGCCATATTGGTCTAGAAATGTTAAACTTAATTTTTTTTTCCATTTGTACAGGGGTAACGCACTGTATTAAATATGTATGGTCTTATTTACATGGGTTTGATTACAGAACTAATAAAGTATTCTCTAAATAATGCACCCGGGTTAATCTCATGATTAGCACAGTGCAAGGAGGGCCACCCAAACATCATGCAGCTAAGTGGAGAGCATTCCCATGCAGCTTGGGGAAAACAGGCTGCTAGAGAAAAAGCCTTTGAAACAGCTGCCTTCTGTTTCACCCAGCCCCTCTTCATTTCCTCCTCCAGTGAAGGACTTTGAGGACACTGCTGCTCTCTAGCTCTGGAAGGAGGCTGCTGGTTGTGTATGCAGGTTGTTAAATCTCCATCATGTTGGTGAGCTGCCTGGTGCTGGAGGTTTGTGCTTGGTTTAGTAGAGCTTCTCATCAGAGGAGGCCAGGATGAATGCAGCTGGATGCTCTTATTTTAGCTGTTGGGTTAGTGCTGACTACACAGCAAGAGGCTGTTCAAGCAAGAGGTTTCCTTGACATGAGCCTTCCCGTGGACATGGAATGCTTTCTTGTGCTATTCCTGAACTGCTCCCTTTCCAACCTGACAAGCAACATACACCTACTCTCACACAGTCACTGACTTGTGCCCTTAAGCACAGGGCAGCACAAGGGGTTAAGCATCGCGTGCTGCCATTTGGGGGTGAAGCCATCCCCAGTGCTCTGCAAGAGGGAGGGGTAAGAGTCAGGATGCTATCGGCTGGCACCAGAGAGAACTTGATTCATAGCAAACACTAGAAACCTGTTTAGTCTGAGAAGTAATTTCTGCATTGAGAGAAGAGTCTGGCTTGCATTCACTTCTGAGTGCAGAGGAAGGAGAGCTAGATGAGGGTGTCGGGGTGGCCCTGCAAGCACTGATTTGCCTTTGGCTGGACCAGTTGGTGCCAGGGCCATGGTGGTTCAGAGCAGGCAGGAAGTGGTGGTTTGGCAGCACCAGAGGAGCTGGAGCCCTCACCTGCCAAGGTTGGTTCTTTCAGCAGGGTAGAACTGCAGCAATATGGAGTATAAATAAAGGTGCCATAATCCTGAAGTGGAGCAATGCACAGGAGTAACCTCCAAGCAGGTAACACCACAGGTGAATTGCCTTTTTCACAGGAACTGCAAGCAGAGCTGTGGTAAGCACTCGGGATGAGGAGGATGAAGGTCGTGGAACTGAGTCAGTGTAGATGTTGGTTTGATGTATACATGTGCTGTGAAAGTGCATCACGCTGGTGCTCCTGTGTTTTGAGGAGGTCTTCTGCCTGGTTTGTATTGGAAAGACTTCCTAAAACTGGGAACTACTGAACTTTGCTGCTTTTAAAGAAATGCTACAGAAGTAATCTTGAGTTCTTCAGAAAAGTCAGATCCTGCAGTCAGCTCTGGGAACGTACCAAGCTGTTGGCTTATTTCTTGTGCTGAGCGGAACAAGGAGACTATTTCTGCATAAACTGAATTAAAAGCAAACGCTTGAGCACTTAGTGCATCCAGGTAACCCAGTTTGGCTGTGTGCCTCCCCAAAACACCTCAGCTGCCTTTGAGGCTGGGATGAGCTTTCAGTCCCTGAGCTCAGCTCATTGAATATTCTAACATTTAACCAGCTCACTTCTGGCCATTTAGGCTGGAATACATCTTGCTGTTTTAATTTGAGTAGGATTTGTTTTTTTCATGGTGGTCGTTTTTGGTTGCTTGGTTGTTTTTTTTTCCTAGGACTCTGGTCATCACAAATAATTGTGATGAGCCTCCCATAAATTAGGGCCCTGTTCTGTTTGGGGAAGCAATAGTCTGGGGTTTTTTCCTTAACAATGCTCAGTCTGGGGGGGGGAAGTGTAGCGGGGGGGAAAAACAACCGGGAAAGGTTTTTGTTTGCTGCTTTTCTCAAGGATGAGAGCAGAAGTGGTTAATGTATGACTGGGGCCAGATCCAGTAACTCTCCCTCTGTTCAGGCTGGCGTCTTGCTGGGATGCAGTGGGGGGTGGGACTCTGGGCTAGTTTTTGCAAAGCCCGTTAAGTAAAGCTGTGTATTCAGCGCCGTTCAGCTCCAGCCCAGCTCTCTGGAAATCCTGTGTACGCTGCCTTGTCTTCATTTATTTTAGTCAATTAAACGATGGACTTCCAGCCTGAAAAGGCCCCCTTCGTGCTGGCAGCAAGTGGGGAGGTGGGAAGGGCTGGGGCTGTCTGCCTTTAGTGTCTCAGCTCACTGAGAATCAGTTGGTGCTCGTGCTCCCTCAAGGACCTCCAAACAAGCCTTCCCTTTCATGCCGGGGCTTGACTCGTGCCTCTGGGGAGCTGCGGCCCCATACTGGTTTGGGACAGAAAGTTTGTTCTCCCATCCTCGGCGGCAGCTTTCCTGAGCCTTGGGCAGGCGCCTGCTTGCCCAGCTACCCCGGATGAGTTGGATCAGCTACCCGCCTGCCTCCTCTCAGCCCTGGTGGGTACATAATGGCCCCTGCCTGCTCCTGCTGACCCCCCATAGCTGCTTTCATCTCCCAGCTTTATTGTCCTTGCTCTTGCCCTTGACTTTCTCCTGTTTCTTTGCACCAGGACACAGTCAACTGTCCCTCCCAGGTCGACTTTTGCAGCAGGACAGGGGAGTGCTACAGGGATGAGGCTGCTCTGTGCCCATGTTTTCTGAGAACAGGAGAGTCTGTGATGCAGTACCAGTTTATTGCAGCAGCTGCGGTTAAGCACAGTGAGTGCCCTTTCCCCATGATGGGAGCAGGGCAACAGAGACACATGTCCTTTTCATACATTCTTCAAGTGTCCGTGTTCTAACAGCTTGCACACGGCCAGTGGGGTGGTGAAGGCTTACCAGGCTGCATCACGGCAGCTGTGGGGGTGTATGGCTGACTGGGGGAACACCTTTACTCCTAGCAGCAGACCTGGCATGGGGCAGGGATGCTTAAGGAGTGAGAAAGGGCCTTTTAACCTTCTGCCTCGATGTGCTGGGGTCCCACGCTATGGCTCTGCCTCAGTTCCCCGAGGTATGTCCCAGAGCTCATTTCCCCATTCCCCACCCTGGGCTCACCACGACAGCCCAAACCATGGAGGAGCATATGCTGCCTGCAGCCAGCACCCGTTGCATCCCCTGCCTCGGCACACTCTTGTGTCCTACCCCTTCTAGAAGGCGGTCAGACCTGAGCCAGGGCTACGTCTCCCAGCTCCGAGCAGTGTTACCTCCTCATTGTGCTGTGGTAGTAATTGTGCCTCTGTCCCTACATTTCTCCTACTCTGTGCTGCCCGGCAGCACTGGCAAGCCCAAACCCCAGTCCTGCCACCGGGCACTACTTAATCTTTACCATTTAGCAAATCTTCGGGCTTTAGTGCTGAAGCTTTAACTGTGATTCTGATTCAACGTTGTGGGCAAGTCACAGCCCCTCTTCACACGGCACAAAGGTGCTCCTGCAGGGGTCATGCCAGCAACTACCTCCCAAATATGGCATATTCTTGGCCAAAGCTTTACAGCTCCTGTCCCCAGCACCTTCAGCTTGCCGGGGCCTCCAACCCACCAAACCCCCAGGAAAGCCCAAGTTCAGAAAGGCAAGGTGCAAGCTGGGCAACATTTATTGTTCCAGGTCCTTATGCATCCCCTGGGGGATGTGGCTGCTGCTGCCCCACCTGCCCCAGACTCCAGGGAGTGAGGGGAAGAAAAAGCCTCCTATAAGTGCTCTACAATAGTTAAAAGAGTGTGTTCTGGACTGGCGCTGGCAGCTGCGCATAGTGTCGGTGGCCGGGCATGGCCCGTAAAGCCAAAGCGCGTGGCTGAAAGGGGCTGGGCGCACCCAGGGGCTGGGCGCACCCAGGGGCTGCTCAGCTGCGGGATGCCCTGCCAGCACTCTTCACTATTGCTCTCTTAGCTTCCTTTTTTTCCCCCAATAAAATAAGGCTTGTGCAATGAGTGTCCATGCTCCCTGCTGCTTTCGATCCTGCTGGATAATGGAGGTGGTTGAGCTCCGGGCTGCTGTTGGGCACCGGCAGTGAGGCTTAAAGGCTCTCAGCAGGGAAGCTTGACTCTGCAGGGCTGCTCTCAACACGGCGAACGCTGAGTGCTGCTCTCCTCTATAAGGCCAGCCTACATTGAGCAGGTCTTCTCCACGCTGCTGGTGCTAGGGGAGGAGCTGGGGTGCAGCAGTGATGCTCCTGCTTAGCTGGGGCTTGAAAACACAAACCATGGCCTCGCAGCAGAGATCACTGCTTGCAACCAAGGAAAACATTCGTTTTCAGGTAGGACTCTCCCAACCAGCCTCTCCCTTGGTTCTACTGCCTGCCCTGCCCAGCCTTCACTACACCTTGACCCCCCACTTCTCTGGATTCAGGATGGCTAGGCTGGGTGCTCCCAGAGTATGCTGGCACAGCTTAGGGCTGGGCACCACCATGACACATCCAAAATCTGCTGAGACTGTGGAGAGGCGTTTCACTGGCTTGACCAAGCTCTGGAGAAGCATTTAGTTTCTCTCTGCTGCACTCAAGCATGATAGGATGTTGATGGAGGTGCCGGTGGGGATCCTGGTGGCCCCATCATAGTGCAGCTGGGCACTCCCAGCCAAGCTGGAGGGAGCTGAGGAGCAAAGCGGGATGTCATGGCACACATGGGAGTCGCAGGGGCTGAGTCGGCGTGTTCCCAGCTCACGCGTGGGAGAGGCGAACAGGGTAGGTAACCATGTTGAAGCTGTCCCAGGCGAAGAGCTGCCGCTCAGTGGGGTTGTAGTCCACCATGCTGAGGTAGCGGAAGCGGTTCTCAAAGGGGATGCTGAGGGCCCGGCTTGCACCAGTGGCTGTATCATAAGCGAAGTTGATGGTGGCATTGGGTGCTGAGTAGCTGCTGACTGTGTAGAGAGTGCCACAGATGACAAAGGAGTTGGCTACCCCACGCTTGCGGATGTTGGTCTCCCAAGTCCGCTGGATCTCCAGCGTCTCAGGGTTCAACTTGGATAGGACGATGGCTCCTCGGGCTTTGTCAGTGCTGTAGATCACCCAGAGCCCCGTCTCGTCCACCGCCAGATCAATGTCAGTGTAACCCCCCCAGGCGTAGGGGTACTGCCCGTGGTAGCCAGCGCCAGGGATCTCCCTCTCAGCCGTTACAGCCTCTCCCCGCAAGTCGTAGCGGGCCACGGCTCGGGAGCGGCGGGGCTGGAAGAAGAACCCTCCGCGGTAGATGACAGCCCCCGTGCTCTCCAGGGGACGCGGCAAGATGTGCACCTTGGCGGGGTAGCCGCGGGCCAGCTGCTCAGCTGCCTCGTATTGGAAGAGCTGGCGGACCTCGGTGCCCACCGCGTCCACACGCCAGGTGGTTTCCCGTGTGAAGGGGGACACAGGCTCAGGGTCCTTCATCCACACGCCATACTTCCCGGCGATGGAGTCCGCTCGGCCGAAGACGATGGGCTCCCCCACCCACACCAGCTCGCCGCAGCCTGCTCAGGGAGAGAAGGGAAGAGAAAGGATTACAGCTCAGCACGGCACGGCTAGCCCCGTGGAGGACTCAGCGGTGTGCGTGACCCGGAGCACCGAGCTGTCGGGCCGTGTCGGTACCTGACTCCTTGCCTCCCGGGCGGCCGAGCGTGGTCTCCTCCAGCAGCCGGGACACGGGCACCTCGGTCCTCTCCGACTGCAGTTCTTGGTAGGCGAGGGGCTGCGGGTCCCATCGGGAGCCTGTATCAGGGCCAGGCGTAGTGTGAGCCGGGACCGAGCCAGCTCCACTCACCGCTGCGCCTGCTTTCGTCGCCATCGGGGTTCTCCACGCCAAATTATTGCCCCTCAAAGCGCCTTGTCAGGAGACCGGTGCCCCATCCCATTGTGGCAGGGCATATCCGTGACATACTGATGAGGACCTCGCTCCAAAACTGCTGACGCTGTTGCCCTCCAGTGTGAGGTTTCGTACTTGCTGGGGAGAAACCCTAATCCCCCCAGATTAGCCTGGTCCCCTGCATACCCCCTCTGCTGCGGGGCAAATGGTGGGATGAGGAAGGCTCCAGTTCCCATCCCTGATTTACGGATGACGAGAGAGTTAGTGCAATGGGTTGCGACACCCACCCCGGCAGGGCTGAGCCCTGCAGCAGGTGGGCACCCCACCGGTGTCCCCGGGAGTGGGGGGGAAGCAGTGAGTGCACCACGTGGGAGCCAGTAGAGGGATTTAACCAGCGCCTGGAAGAGATGCGGCGGCGGGAACTCGGTGATGCGCAGCGGGTGCCAGCCCCGGCACTTACCTTTGCCAGGGGCACGAGGGGGGTCGCGGCCGGGCCCCTCCCCGCCGGGCAGACAGCGATTGGCCCTTAGCCGAGTGATCTCCTGAGCGCTGCTCTCCAGCCGCCTGCCCAGCTCCTCTTTTTCCTTCTCCAACCGAACCTTCTCCTCCTCCAGCCGGGATTTGACACGCAGCAGCTCGCTGTAGGCAGCCTCCAGGCGAGCGGCTGAAGATGTTTGCTGGGGATCCCAAGTGTCCCCTGCCTCATTTCCCCGCGGCCCCGAGCCCCCCATGCCCCGCTCCCGACTCTCCAGCCGGCTCAGACGGGCAGCAAGGGAAGCCAGCTCTGCCCGCAGCTCCGGTACGCCGCCGGCATCGGGGCAGGCGGCCTCGACGGGGCTGGCTACCGAGAAGGAGTAGGTGCAACGGCCGGTGCTGTCATCGGCACGCCGCAGAAAAGCCTTCTCACCCCTGCAGCCCACAGTCAGCCCCCCCCAGAACAGCAACAACGCCCCCAGCATGATCTCGTATCAGCCGTACCCTCGGCGCCTCCGCTCCGCCGCACGTCGTGTGCTGCCGCCCGCATTTATAGGGCGGGAGGGCGGCGGGGAGAGGGTCGGGGCAGAGAAGGGTGGGGGAACGGGACGGACGAGACGGAATCTTCCAGATGCCTGCGGCGACGGCGGCTTTAGCCCAATGGCAGCCGGCACAACAGCCCTCACCTCCCCCCTGCAGCCTGCGGCCGCCGCTACAAGCTTTGCTACTAGGGCCGTGTGCCAGGGGCGATGCCGGGGGCTGAGGCGGCCTGACTCTGCCTGCCAGCAGCGGGGAGCCGAGTTGGGAGCGCTGCCAGCGCCTGGGCTGCCGAGGCCGCGTGCTGCCGAGCCCGATCGGGCTGGCACCGCCCCCGCCGGCAGAGCCCCGGTTCCCGCCCCGGGACTAGCCCCGCCCCTTTCCCGCCCTCCGGCATCGGTAGCTCGGCGCTCGGCGTGGCGAACGGAGCGCCGAGGTGGTCGATGGGACAGCTGACTGGCCGCTACAGCTGCACTGGCCATTTCTCGCCGGCCCGGCCCGAAGCGGAGCCCGGTGAGCGGGGCTGTGGTGGTGGTGGTGGGGACCTGTACCGTCGCAGGTGTGAGGTACCTTCTCTACCTGGACACCAGCTCTGTTTGCTAGTGGGGGGAATGGGTACGGTAGGGCCGGACGAAAGCGCAGGCGGCCGGTTACCGACTGCTCTGACATCCCCCCCTCTCCTGACTTCCCTCCGCCCTGGGGTCGTTACATTGCCCCGTCTTGGGCCTGTTTCGTTCTTTCTCCTTTTTCCTTCGTCCCATGCCTCCGAGCCTACCGGTGCGGGGCTCTGGCCGCCCGCGGGGCCCACCGAGCACTGCCTCCTTTCTCCCGGGCCCCGGTGACTGGATGCGCGCGGTTCGGGCTCGGAGCATCGAGGTGACCCGGCCGTTTCCTGCCGTTTCCTCTAGGCTTCTCCTTCCGGGCGCGAAGCCGCCTGTCCCGCAGGTAGAGACCATGCCTCCGAAATTCAAGCGGCACCTGAATGACGACGAAGTGACAGGCTCGGTGAAGAGCGAGCGGGTGAGTGCCGGCGGGGACCAGCCCTCTGTTGCTGCCGGCCGTACTAGGCTGTTACTTATGTAGGGGTGCCCAGGGTAGGTGTCTATGGCGGGGAGGTGGGTGTTAACATACTTTGGGGACCCCAAGGTCGCTGGTATTGCCTCTTGTGCCATTAACTGACTGGCTGATGTGGGGGAAGCTCCAGCTCCCTTTGCTGAAGTCATCCTCCATGGCCTAGAAACCAAACAGTGTCACTGTTGATAGTGATATTTAGTGAGGGGACTAGCTGTGCAGCAAGCCTGGCCTGTGTGTATCAAAACAACCCACATTAGGAGATACAGCGGCTTTGAGAACCCCTTCTAGTTCCTTTTGGCTGCCTCTATGGCCATGAGATCCCAGTCTATTTCATTCTCCTGTCTCTTTGCAGAGCTTGGCTTGGACACAATACAGCTTTTCTTCCCCACGTATCTGGCTAAAGGACTCATGTGAAGTTACTCTGTGCTTCACACCTGATTTTCTCTTCTGTCACCAAGGTCCCCTGATGTTTCAGACTTTGAAGTAGGGGTCAGAGTGGTGCACTTGCTTGTTTTTGACAAGGTGGATTTAACCTGATGTGTTTGTCCCGGGGCCATACTGTGCTAAACTCAAGTTGAGGCTGTAGTCTGAAATGTTGCGACAGCTCACGATAGTTGTCAGTGAAAGGAGGATCCTCTGATGCCCAGAGCAGTTTATTCATCCTTTGAGGGAGGTGATGCCTGAAATTATTGTGTGGTCTTGTGGCTTGCTTAAGTTGAGCAAATGTGACAAGGATGGAAATGTAGGTAGGCTTCAAAATAAGAGCACTGTGCTTACAGAGGTGGGAGCCTGAATTTATCCACAGGGGAAGCAGTGGCTGTTGGTACCACAAGGGCCATCTGATATGTTTCTGTGCCTATGCATTTAAGGTGCCATTTCCTTTTCTTGATTATTTTTAGCCCTAAATAGATGTTCCTGGGAGCCCTCAGTTTGACTGGAAAATGTGTGCTGTCCTGGTATGAGAAACGAGATCTGCTAACATGTTTGTCCAAAACTTTCAGGCTGAAGCAAGGTTATGGGGTTACTCTTAAAAATCATCCTTTGAATCATCTGATGGGGTGTAGTGAGGAGCCCTTTGGCATGAACCAGAGGAGCTATGAGGCTACTCTGCTTTCCAGCCTAGCTGTAGCTTTTGCCTAAATTGGGGGTTTGGAAGAGCTGACCCTTCCAGATGTGTCCTGCCTGGAGCTCAGTGTGTTTCTTTGCAACCATCCATCTTACACCTGCTGCTGTCACCGCTGGAGAAACTATGTCCTCCAAATCAGGAGTGGATCTGAATTCCCACATGGATAGGGTACCCTAGGGTGGCTGTAGGCAATGCTGGCACATTTTGAGCAGTTGCTGTTGACAGAGCACAGCGCTGAGGATCATCCCTTGAGCAGAAAGGGCTTTTTCTCCCACAGCTGTCCTGCACAGGGGCTATTCCTGCAGCTGTCCAAGGCAGGACTCCACTCTGCAGATGCACTGGTCCCTCCTGCAGGGAGGGAGGATGCGGGAAGTTGTGCTTGTCCTGAGAACTGGGATCTGAACCTATGCAGGTTACTGCCCACTGACGCAAATCCAGCTTGGCTGAGTGGCAGAGGTGTGAGTTGTCCCAGGTTACAGCTGCAGGTCTGTGCTTTACAGTGTTAGCAAACACCATCAAGGTGATAATAGTGGCACAGAGACATCCAGCTTAGCCCTCGGTCACAAGCAGAGAGAAACAGCATGACTCCAGACACCTAAGAAGTATGGCTGTGACTCTCCAAAGGAGAGCTCACATGTGACCTGTAGTTAGAGAGTGCTGGTTGCATTGTAGGTCCTGGAAATGTGTGTGAAGTGATGGTTGCTCACTGATGAGTTGTTCTGTGGATTTTTTTTTTTTCAGAGGAACCTGCTGGAGGAGGATTCAGATGAAGAGGAAGACTTTTTCTTGTGAGTTTCTGAATGGATGCCACAGGGAATGCAATGTCTTAACTGCCTACTGCTCTGAGATTGGAGGGGTCAAATACCAAGAGCTGCTCCCTGCTATATAGAGGGTTGGGGAGGCTTGGGAATCACAAGCTTTGATTTCTTTGAGGTGATCTGAGACTTGGCATTGAGCATGAAGTCAGACTTAGAAGGTGTGACCTTTATAAGTGGAATGTCTCACGTGTCCTGAGACCTGGGAGGGACTAATGGGAGGCATGACAACAATCCTCCATCTGCAAGGTGTTGATTTTGTCTTGCATGACCTTTCAAGTCTCGTTTGAAAACATATTTCTGTGGTACCTTCCACCCTGATTGCTCTCTCTTCTGCCTGCAGGAGAGGGCCTTCTGGACCGAGGTTTGGACCCAGAAATGACAAGATCAGGCAGTAAGTTGTTGTTCCTCAGCGTCATACAGATGTGTCTCACACACTCCTCCTGCTGTCTTACTGGAGTATTTCTGTGTAGTTCTGAATATGAACATGAGTTGTGCTTGCTTGCTTCTAATTGTTATTTTCTACCTTATCGACCCACAGCTAAGGGAAGTCTCAAATTTGAATCAAGCTATCAAGAAATTGTGCATTAATAGAGATAAAGGGATAGGATAGTTTCAGAGTAACTTAATGGAGTTTCTGAAGGCCTTACTGTATTCTGGTGATTACCTGTTCCATGTCTTTTTAAGTCTTTTTCTAGAGCGTCAACCCTTTTTTAACCTTTGCTAGTACTGTTGGGTTTTTTTGTTTGGTTGGTTGGTTTTTTATTGTTTGTTTTGTTGCTTCTTTTCTTCATCCTATAACTTGCTCCTCAATGTTTCAAGAAAACAAGTGGTCAGGAACACTGGGGCCATATGTTTTGGGCAACAGCTGGTCTTCTGGTCTCCTCTTCTCTAGATAAAAACCTGATATAAGTGACCTGGAGATGAGCAGTGACTCAGTGGGACCAAAGCAGCTGGAAAACAGGAAGCTATTACAGCTGGAGAAGGATTATTGACTGTATTGGGGCAAGAAGGAAGGAGCGAATGCTCTGGATCTTTCTCCCATTGAGTCACTTCCTGGATGATGCCTGTTGTAGGCTCTAGTTTGTCCTGCCTTGCCCTGTGAGGGATGTGATGGCAGTACTTAATAGCCTCCTAGTTTGCATTGCAGTGTTCCCTTTGCTGACCTCTGCAAAACCGGAACAGAGATCTGTGTGGGAACCAGTGACTAGGCATTACTCAGTTGTGCTCTTCATTAGGGATTTTTCTCATGCCAGGAAGGAACCAGTGCAGCTCTGAGATGACTCACTGCCAGTGTCAGTGTTGGGCAGTTCTTGCTTCTGTGCCCACTTGCCACTTTATCGTGAGGGGCAAAGTACACTTGAGTTATCAAGACAGTGGCTCAGTCCCTGCTTTTTCATAGCTATTCTGTTCACTCCAGGGTGTGAGGATGATGCTGGTAGGGGCATGCTGGTCTTTACAGTAGGTCAGTGGAGATAAAACCTCCCTTCTAGGGCAGGGCCAGGCTGATCTGGCATGAATGAGAAGGATGAAAATTGGTTTTATGAGTGGGGTTCCACTTCCATAAAGAGATGGAGAAGGAGTAATACCTACTCCTTCATCCTACTCTGCCAGAAAGTAATTGCAAAGTGCCTTCTGCCTTCCCTGTGTAGTGGGAGGAAATAGGAGTGCTTATGTTCCTGCTGTCTTGGCCAGGCAGAAGGGAGTAGGGGGTTAGGCAGAGGACAGCATCGCAGCCGTGAAGGGGAGGAAAAAAATGAATTCACCCAGGAGCTGGTGGGGTTCATGGGTGTGATGTCACAAATGCTCTACACGCATGAGGCTTGCCTGTTGCCAGAGATTGCCTGTCTAGTGGACCTGGAATGGAATATGTCACTTGAGGCAGCAAGTGGCTACATCTATCTAGTGTTTGGAGGATCTGTTATAAAGCAGTGTCTGTCTTCTGCTCTCATTAATATCAATTACTTCGTTTAACAAGCGCTTGCAGCACGCAGTGGTTATATCTTGGCTTGGAACCACAAGGGTGCTCAAACCACCCCTCCTGTTGGATAGATTGGTGCCTGGTCTTGTAATGGTGCAGCTCACTCTGGTTTCAGCAAAGGAGAAAAAGAAGTGTTGGATTGCTGCTGAAACACTGTAAGGAAAAGACATCTTAAGGAGGAATTTGAATATTTGGGTTACTGAGGCATAGATGGACAAAGCTAGAGAGACTTTAGCTGTATGGGACTGAAGAAATCAGGTGTGAAGATAGGTGTAGAAGGAAACTGGATGGAGGATTGGGTGGAGGAAAAAGTGATAGGATTATGCTGAATATGAGGGGCAAGGCTGGAAACTTTCACTAGTTGTCCCCGCCAGCAAAAGGGCTTGGGTCAGGGTGAAGAGTTTGGCAGCAGAGACTCTCAAGGCTGTCTCAGCTGCAGATAAAGATGGTGGGGAACACTGCAAACCTTGTAGGGAAAAGAGGTGAGATAAAGCCAGTAACAGTGATAGGAAGATTCATGACAGACCTTTCCATGCTGTGTTTTGTCCTGATATATCTGAAAGTTCAGGGTCTGTTGTCCCAACAGCTGTTCAGTCTAGGGGGATCCTCCTGTGGTAATTAAGTGGCAACATGGGATCCCTTAGACTCCCTCTGCGATTTCTGTCTTTGAAAGGTAGCTTTTGACAGGCTTTTATCCACTTCCCTAAAGTTACAAAGAAAAGGTAAAGGAGAGAAAGCTGACATATTTTCTCTACCTTTACATATAAGCTTTGTGAGAAGTCCTCAATGTGTGTTTAGAGAGCCCTTAGTGCCTTTTTGAGGGAAGAGGAAATGCTCATCCCCCAGCTGGGTTTCTTTGATTTAGAACAGGAGCCTCTTACCCCAGGTTATCTTTTCAAAACAGTACTAAAATCACCCCCTTGTCTGCACTGCTTGACTGCCTTTGCTGCTAGTATTGCTACTTTCAGGTAGCAGTGCTGCTGGATTTGGGGTTCCGTTTGCACTGAGGATGAAGCTTAGCACACTGCTGTGGTTCCTGGGGAGTCAGGTCTTGGTGCCTGTGATTCCCTGTGGTGGTGCTGATGGTGGCCAGCATCCCTGGCCTCAGGGCTTGGCCCCAGCAGCCTTGTCTGGCCACAAGCCCCAAATCCCCAAATTTATGTCCCGAGGAGGGGGAGGGTTTGGGGAACGGTTTGAAGCCAAGAGTTGACAACGGCTTCCCAGGGCCTGACCACTTGCTGAAAGTGGCTGGTTGTGCTGTGGACCCCAGCCATAGCCCAGGCTTTCCTTTGATACCAAAACCACCTTGTTGGGCATTGTTGTTGGGTATAATCCTTCCAAGGACTGACAGGGAGACTGCAGGGAGGCTTAGGCTGCTGTCTTCCTCAGAGCTGGGATGAAACAGCAACCTAAACCCAGGAATTTGTGTCACGGTTCAGTGCTGATACCCTGTTCCCAAGTACAGCAGGACTGTCTGCTGGGCAGCCCCTCTGCAGAGGGCTGTGCCTCGGGGAGCAGTGCGCTGGCATCTTCTGTCTGGCTTGGCTCTTCATCCTGTTCCCTCTTCCCTGGGTTCCTGCCACAGCGAGGGGTGCTTGTGTGTAATTTGCACCAAAACACACAGCACTATTAATATCACTGGGGTGGAAAATCAAAGTGTGTCATCCTGGCTGTAAACAGCCAGCTTGGAGACAAGCAGCAGCCTTGAGCAGCACATCCCATGGTGTGTGCACGGCCTGTTTACGATGTCTGAAGAATGCAGCACTGTTGTTAGCCCAACACCATGACCAGCCCAGGCAGTTATTCAGCAGCTAAACCAGTGCAGCCAAAATGGAAAGGCTTATTCCTCCCACTCTAGACCCAGAAAAGCACAGGTTAAGAGGAGTCTAAACCAAGCTAAGCACTACAGGGTCTCTTGTAATTGCTTTGACAGTGTACATTTGCTGTCCTTGTTAAAAACATCATATTTGCAGTAATTAGTAAGAAGGAGGATCATGGGAGATATATGTGATCCTTTTGCCTTCCTGGCAGGTATTCATTGTACTTTATTTCTTCTCTTGGAAATCTGGCAGGAACGAAGCAGATGAGATGTGTGTGTCAAAAGCCAATAGCTTCCTAACAGGAAAAACACTTGGTGTTGGAGGATTCGTTCTATCTTGCTAAGTAAAACAAGGAGATATTTTCTTCTCAATGCAACTTGAGTTTCTAACCTCCAGCATGCTAAATCAGTGGGAAATCCTCCCTATGGAGAGATACAGAGAGAGCTGGGGCCATTTAGTCTTGAGAAGAGAAGACTGAGAGGCGATCTCATCAATGTGTACAAATATCTGAGGGGTGGGTGTCAAGTGGATGTGGCCAATCTCTTTTTGGTGATCAGCAGCAATGAGACGAGGAGCAACAGCTACAAACTGGAACAGAGGTGGTTTCACCTCAACATGAGGAGAAACTTCTTTACAGTGAGGGTGACAGAGCACTGGAGAGTCTGCCCAGAGAGGTTGTGGAGTCTCCATCTCTGGACACTTTCAAACCCCACCTGGATGCATTCCTGTGTGGACTATCCTGGGTGATCCTGCTTGGCAGAGGGATTTGGCTTGATGATCTCTGGAGGTCCCTTCTAACCTCTGATGTTCTGGATGATGAGTTACAGCTTGAGCAAAAGGGGTCTGTGCTGCATAGCTCTCTCCCAAACGCTGGTATGTACTAGAGCAGCTTGAAGTTACATACCTGCCCACTTTGCCTTAAACCCCTCAAGGTGCCCTGGGGGTGCAGCAGCATGTCCAGGCTCTGACATGTGCTAGTGGGGGTATGAAAGGCTTTGCGTTACACTGCATGTTCCTAGATGCTTCATAACCTTGCATGCTCCTGCTCATTAGTTGTTAGAAGATAACTTGGTTACAGCTCAGTTGTGGGAAGAAATCTCTTTGTTTTGAAGCCAGTATATTATTTTAGAAACATTTACATACTGCAAATGTAGTCTTCTGCCTATGAAACTGATGCTGAAGGCCTCAGTGTTTTGCCAAGTTGGCTCACGCGGGGTAGCAGATGTTTCTGCTTTTCCTCTCTTGCCCCAAGCTACAGCAGTGTTGTTGGCAGCTCTGAGCTGGGACTTGTCTATTGTGCTAAAGTAAGGAAAGCCCCTCACAGAGCATGACCCTTCCTCACCTGACGCCCCAAGGAAGGGCCACAGGGCTGTGCACGCTTTGGGTGCACACTTTGTTCCACAGGATACTTCCACCTGTTTCCCAGTCAGCATCTGCCTGCGTCCTTAGTGCCACCTTCTGCACTTTCCTAATGGTGGCAACTCTGCCACTGGCCTCGTAGCTTGTAAAACAAATGGTGGATCAGAACAGGCTTTTGGGCATGGGGCACATTCCTGCCGAGAGGCATTGGGGATTTTATGTGCCTTTTTCCTCCAGATAAGCTCCTAGCAGACAGCTGCCCTCAGTGTGGAAGGCAGCAGGTGCCACCACATGGCGTAGATGAGTGCAGGGAGATGCTATTCCCATGGACTCTGTGATGCAGCACGGGGAAGGCAAGTTCCTTTTTGCAGTATCCTAAGTGAAGCAAGTTTTCACCTGCACTGCTGGGGTCCAGTGTGTGCCATACAGGGGCTGTTGGGTCAGAAAGTGCCTTCAGAGGGGTTGTCTGGTAGTTTCAACTCTGGAAGCTGCAGTGCAGTGATGCTATAGAGCCCAAGCTGAGATGCTAACATGGGAAGCCCCTTCATGTTCAAGGATCTGGACCACTTTCTAGAGCTTTTAGGAGAGAAGAAAGACTTTTCTTTTAATGCCTTCCCTTGCCTCATTTTGGAATGCTAAATAAATGTGAGCAGGGCATCTGCTTCCCCATTGTGACCACTATTGCTTGGTGCAGTTGCTTCTTGTGCTTGTGTCTTGGTGCAAGTGTCTTCTCAGTGCAAGGCAAGTACCTGGTGTGGAGACAAGTTCACATAGACCTGTTTCTGCTGTGTCTCTTATTAATGAATTAGAGGTGTGGTGGCTAAGCCAGGGCTTGTTCCTCATTCTGCAGGGCCACATTTATTGACCTTGGGCAAATTGTTCTCTTTCATGGCTTCGATTTCCCAGGCCATGGTGAGGCATGTGCTCTCCTGAGCTGTGCTGGATAATGAGGGTGGTGACCCAAGAAACAGGGGGGAATGGACACAGGTGCATGGACACGGGGGCAAAGGAAACCCCTTCCAACCCCCCTTACCCCCTCAGTTGCCCTTGCACAGCAGATATAGGGCACTAAAGGTTGAGGATGAGGTGGTTTTGGAGGCAGAAGTAACACCATCTGGGGGGTTGACAAAAGTAAACCAGTCTCCCGTCCTTGCATCAGTACTGGTACAAAAAAGGGGAGGGTAATTGTTACTGGTGATTGCCTTCTGAAAGG
>VWZE01006800.1:81143-117751 GCA_013396675.1 Eubucco bourcierii | reverse complement strand
CAGGCAAGATCTGCCCTTGGTGAAGCCATGCTGGTTCCCACCAATCACCTCTGGTTTGTTTTCCATTTGCCTTAGCAGGACTTTCAGCAGGATCTGCTCCATGATCTTGCCAGGCACAGAGGTGAGGCTGACTGGTCTGTAGTTTCCAGGGTCATCCTTTTTTCCCTTCTTGAAGATGGGTGTTATGTTTGCCCTTCTCCAGTCAGCAGGAACTTCACCAGTCTGTCATCGCCTTTCAAATATGATGGACAGTGGTTTGGCAACTTCATCTGCCAGTTCCCTCAGGACCCGTGGGTGGATCTCGTCAGGCCCTATGGACTTGCACACATTCAGATTTCTTAGGAGCTCATGAACATGATCTTCAATTATAATGGGCAGATCTGCCTGCTCCCAGTCCTCACTTTTGCCCTCTGGAACTTGTACATTGTGGTTGGAACCCTTGCTGTTGAAGACTGAGGTAAAGAAGTCATTGAGCACCTCAGCCTTGTCCATGTCCTTTGTCAGCAGCTCTCCATTTTTCTTCTGTAAGGGTCCCACATTATCCCTAGTCCCCCTTTTCTCACTAATATACCTGAAGAAGTTCTTCTTGTTCCCTTTAATGTCCCTGGCCAGATTCAATTCCAGCTGTGCCTTAACTTTCCTGACCTGAACTCTGGTTGCACGCACGAACAGTATCTTTGTACTTGTCCCATGTCCCCTGTCCTTACTTCCACTCTCTATAAGCTTTCTTCTTGCATCTGAGTGTATCCAGGAGCTCTCATCCATGCAGGCCTCCTGGTGTTCTTACCTGCCTTCCTCTTTTCTGGGACGTATTGTTCCTGAGCCTGGAGGAGGTGATCCTTGAACAATGACCAGCTTTCCTGGGACCCCCTTCCTTCCAGGGTTATTTCCAATGGCACCCTGCCAAGGAGATCCCTGAAGAGGCTGAAGTCTGCTCTTCTGAAGTCCAGAGCTGTGATTTTGCTCCTTGATGCTCTGAGGATCCTAAACTTTACCATTTCATGGTAGCGGCAGCCAAGGCAACCCTTCAGATTTCCTTCACTCACCAACCCCTCCTTGTTGGTGAGAATTAGGAGTAAGTTGTCATCAATGCATTCCAGGAACCTCTTAGATTGCTGGTGCTCTGCTGTGTTGTGCTTCCAACACAGGACAGGTTGGAAGGAAACACAAGAGTCATCTTCCCAGTTAATAGTATGGTTTAAATGAGATAGTCCAGCACCCTGTCAAGCTGAGGCTTAAAACTGACCAAGGTCAGGGGAATGTAGGAGAATCCACTACTCTTCTTGGGAAATTATTAAACTGCCTAACCCTTCTCATTGTTAAGAATTTCCTCTCAGAGTCAAATCGGATTCACCATAGGACTAGCTTGTACCCATTATGCTCCCTGTCTTTTTCACATGACTCCTTGTAAAAAGCGAGTCTCCATCATCCTAGCAACCACCCTTTATGTACTGTTATGTGATAATAAGGTCCATCCTAAGCCTTCTCTTCTCAAGGTGGAGCAAACCCAGTTTTCTCAGCCTTTCCTCATACAACAGGTCTTCCAGTCCTCTGATCACTCTCATGACATTCTCTGGACACTTTCCAGCCTGTCCAAACCTTTTTTTGTACAGCAGGGACCAAAAGTGTGTTCAGTACTCCTGGCATGGGGTGACAAGCACTGAGTAGAATGAGATAATGACTTTATCTTTGCTGGTAATGCCCTGTTGATGCAACCCAGCATCCTGTTGGCTTTGTCACTGCAGCACACTGTTCACTCATGCTGAGCTGATTATCCACCAAGACCCCCAGGTCCCTTTCCGTAAGTCTACTGTCCAGCCGTGTGGACCCCAGCCTGAGCTTCACTCCCGGGCTATATATCCCCAGGTGCATTTGTTGACATTAGACTTCATAAGGTTCTTCCTAACCCGCCCATTCAACCTGCCCTGGTCTTCCTCTTCCTAGCTCACTCATTCAGCCTGTCCAGGTCTCCCTGGAGGGTGGCTTTTCGTTCTGGAGCGTTAACTTCCCTACTCACATTCGTATCATCTGCAACTTTCATCAGGGCTCTCTTCATCCCTAGATCCACATCACTTATGAAAATATTGAGCAGCACTGGGCCTAATACCAGTCCCTGGAGGATCCCAGATGTAACTTTCTGCCATGTTGACAAAGAACTCTTTACTATCTCCCTCTGGATATGGCCTGTTAACCCATTCCCTACCCACTGCACAGACCACCTATCTAGGCTATAACATGTCAGTTTCTGCTGTAGGAGGTTGTGGAGTACCATGTCAAAAACCCTGGAGAAGTTCAAGTAGGCAATGCCAGCTGCTTGCCCTGCATTGACTGAGTGAGTTACTTTGTCATAGAAGTCAATCAGGTTTGTCAAGCACAATTTACCCCTGGTGAATCCATCCATCTTATAATGTGGTCGTTTTATAAAGATAATAATATAGATGAGCATTAGAATTTACTCTCCATTCTAGGAAACTAGCTAAACACTATTGCTTCTTTGAAAGTTTTTGTTCTTAATAGAAGTTATAGAATGTTAATTTACAAGTCAATTGAGAGCTCTGTAAAGGTTTGATCTTCACCGTTTTGATCACTGTAGGTTTAAAATTCAGAATTAAGCCAGTACATTTTGTACCAGTTCAATTAACTACAAGGTAAGGTTATTTGAAAGGTTAATTGAGATGTACCTCCTATGACTGTGAGGAAACACTTTATGATAAGTACTTTAAAAGGTATTGTTTCCCATAAAAGCAATCAAGCATTTTATATTCAGTGGTTTGACAGTAAAAGAAAAAAAAAAAAAAAAAAAAAAAAAAAAAAAGAAAGAAAAAAAAAGAGTGAACTTTCATTCTGATTTACTTGAAAGCCTGATAATCATAAATATTACCAGCAAGAAAGCTGAAAACAAATTATTTGTAGTGTTTTAGCTGGAACGTTCCATATCCGTTTCAAGGCACTTGCCCTATGTCAGCTAGACATTGGCTGATCCTTTGAGTGATTTTTATAGTGATTAAAGAGGGTTGGTGAGACAAGACCAAAATTGATTCCCTGGCACTGCATTTAACAGGCAGCAAAAATGCATGTCAAATATACAGCTTTTAATCTTTGAGCAAGTTCATTGTTAAAAGTAACTTTGTTCACAAAGAAAACATTAATTAATCAGATAATTATGTTACTGGCTAACCTTCTGAATTGCCAGGAAATTGCATGTTATCTGAAAGTTACTCCCCCGTAACTTATAAGAATACTAGAAGTGAATTAGAAAAATACTGTTTGCGACACATGTTATCAACTACAAATGACATCCAAAATCTGAGTCACTTTCAAGCATTCAATTAAGGTAATCAACACAATATGAACTTACATATGCCTAAGATGATGCTACAAGAGAAGATTCTAATGATGTATTTCTTCAAAGATTGATTTCTGTTTTGTAAAGACTTTAAAATACTGGAGTACTGTGTGCAGTTCTGAAGCCCTCAGCACAGGAAGGACATGGAAGTGTTGGAGTGGGTCCAGAGGAGACCATGAAGATGATCAGAGGGCTGGAGCAGCTCTCCTATGAGGACAGGCTGAGAGAGTTGGGGCTTTTCAACCTGGAGAAGAGAAGGCTTCGAGGAGACCTTATAGTAGCCTTCCAATATCTGAAGGGGGCCTACAGGAAGGCTAGAGAGTGATTATTTACAAGGTCTTGCAATGACAGGACAAGGGGAAATGGGTTTAAACTGGCAGAGGGGAGATTTAGACTAGATAGGAAGTTCTTTGCAGTGAGGGTGGTGAGGCACTGGTACAGGTTGCCCAGGGAGGTTGTGGCTGCTCCCTCCCTGGAGGTGTTCAAGGCCAGGTTGGCCGAGGCCTTGAGTGAGCTGTACTAGTGGGAGGTGCCTGTGCCTATGGCAGGGGGTTGGAACTGGATGACCCTTGAGGTCCCTTCCAACCCTACCATTCTATGATTCTATGATCAGAGTATGAACCTATATCATATAGCTTAGCACTTGTACAGTTTGTAGCTAAGTTGTCTAGTTTCTTTTTAAAATCAATACTGTGAAGTTAGCACTTGAATGGTGGGATTCATCTGCTTTATTTGAGTCTAACATAGAATGAGATGAGTTGCATTGTAGCATTGCCTAATTATTAAGAGTAAAACCAAAGAGGCCATTACATATAATCACGTAAATCCTACCTGCATGTTCCCATTTACCTTATGCTTCAGTTCTTTGCTAATTTTGACATGAATGATTTGAGTCGAAAAGCTGATATTTCTCTAAGAACCAACAGGATAACTTCTAGGTTCTCTAGTTGCAGATTTCTACTGGTGGGCACACTGCCAAGCAGCCTGGCTTTGCCCTGTTCTGCCCCACGATCTTTGCCTGTGGAAGCTGTGTCTGAAGTCAGTTTGGACTCTGGTGGGTTTACTCACGTTGGATCCTGTGCCGTGTTGATCCAGCACCGGATCACAATTTGCACTTCCAGACACTACCACAAAGGAGCCAAAGGACCATCTCCAAATTCCTATTCCATCACCATGAGTAGCACAGACGTTCCCTAGGGCTCCAGGCTGCCTTTTATTTGTAAGCAGGGCAAAGCTGTTTTATGGCAAACCTTTTCCAATTTCCTGATTTTCCTGAATTACTAAATTGTCTATAACCATCCTTGTGAAGATCTTCCCAAATGAATTTTAACTCAATCTAACTAATTTGTATAGAGTTTGTGGGTGGGTTTTTTTGGAAATAAAATAACTACATATTTTATAATTACTGCCTCATTAATTCCCATAACCAATTCAGCTCTTTCCAGTTCCTGGACAAGAAACTGATGTGAAAGACTTTGTGCAGGACTGAGGTAAAAAGAAACATTGTTATAAAGCTGCTTATTCTCTTCACATATCCTGGATTTTGGTTACTTCTCTCTGTGAAAACAAATGCAGAGCTCCTTTAACTTAATATGTACCCTTCCTTTCAGTTATAAGTTAAAATCATGGTTGAGAGTGTCATAAAAATTTTCTGGTCTTGAGCTACCTGTGAAGTTGCACAGGTTAAACTCAGCTTTATAATTGGTACCAAACCAATGTCACTCCTTAAAGTTTCAGTAAATTCAGTTTTTTTCCTATTTCTATATATTCATTGATCTTCTCTGGTTACAGAAGAAAAAATGTATTAAAAGGTAATATACATGCAGAGTAAAAGCTTATTATTTTTTGCACAGTATAAAGCAACATCATAAATAACATATATCAGGATTTTAAAGGAAGATGAAGAGTTTATGCCAGAAATTCTAGGTACAACGAACAGCAATCACAGGATCACAGCATGTTAAGTGTTGGAAGGGACCTCTGTCGATCTTCAAGACCAACCTCCCTACCAGAGCAAGACCATATAATCTAGTCCAGGTCACACAGTAACACATCCAGAGGTGTCTTGAAAGTCTCCAGAGAAGGATACTCCACAACCTCTCTGGGGATCCCATTCCAGTGTTCCATGACCCTTACGGTAAAGAAATTCCTCCTCTTGTTGAGATGGAGTTTCCTGTGCTGCAGTTTACATCCATTGTCCCTTATCCTATCACAGGTTGCAAGTGAGAAGAGGTTGTCCTTTCCTTCTTGACCCCCAGCCTTCATATGTTTATATATATTTATTAGATCTCCTCCCAGGTTTCTCTTTTCCAAACTAAAAAGCCCCAGGTTGCTTAGTCTTTCTTCATCAGACACATGTTCCAGTCCCTCAATCACCCTTGTAGCCCTCCATTGGACTCTCTCAAGTAGATCCATGCCCATCTTGAACTGGGGAGCCCAGAACTTGATGCAATATTCTAGATGGGGGCCTCACTGAGGCAGAGTAGGGGGGGAGGAGAATCTCCCTCGATCTGTTGGACATGCTCCTAATGCACCTCAGGATGCCATTGGCTCTCTTGGCCACTGATGTGGGTTAGGAAACTTTCATCCCCCCACTATTTGAAATTTGCCAGACTAGCTCAGACTACCTGGAAGTAAGATGAAGCTATATTTACAGCATGGCAAAATTTACAAGGATATACACATTATATACAAGTATTTACAACTATATACAGATTAGAAATAATGCAGAAATCCAAACTCCCTCCTGGACAAAGAAACTGCCCAGAAGAGCTCAAAGTTACCCCTTCTTTCTCCCTCTCTATCTCCCATCCCAAACAGGCAAGCAAAAACAAAAGTAGCAAAGCTTATGTTGTTATTTGTTAATGAAGAGATTAGAGTAGAGATATCAGAGCAGATCGGAGTTAAGAGGAAGTGATTAGATCCAATGACACAGACCAGACTGAGCAAGATTATTTACATTTTAGCTTTTTATCCCTCTCAGCAAACCAGTGAATGATACAGACATCATCATTATTTTCTTTTCACAACCAATGATCTAATTTCTCTCATTAAAATATTCCAATTAGCCTCAAACCGCCACAGCCACAAAGGCATATTGCTGACCCATGATAGCTTTTTGGCCACCAAGACTCCCATGTCCTGCTCCACAGGGCTGCTCTTTAGCAGGCCACCTCCTAACCTGTACTGCACTTATCCTTGTTAAACCCCATTAAGTTCCTCTTAGTCCAGGTCTCCAACTTGTCCAGGTCTCACTGAATGGCCGCACAGCCTTCAGGTGTGTCAGCCAAGGCTCCCAGTTTGATATTGTCAGCAAACTTGCTGAGCAGACTGTCTGTCTGTCTGTCTGTCTGTCCCCTCATCAACATCATTGATAAAGATGTTGAACAGGACTGAACCCATCACTGATCCCTGGAGGACTCCACTAGTTACAGCTCTCCAGCTGGACTTGGCACCATTGATTACTCTGTGTAATCAGTTCCTAATCCATCTCGCTGTCTGCTCTTCTACCCCATGCTTCCTGAGCTTGGCCGCAAGGATGTTATGGGAGACAGTGTCAAAAGCCTTGCTAAAGTAAAAGTAGACTATATCCACTGGTCTCCCTACATCTAACCATTCAGTTATGACATCATAGAGTACTATCAGATTAATCAAGCATGATTTTCTCTTGGTAAATCCATGCTGACTACTGCTGATAACCTTCTCTTCCATGTGCAATAAAGCAATAACAAAAACTCTATATCCAATTCTTAATTTGTTTTCAAATGCAAAGTTTTTTTTAGTGATACAGTTGCAGTATAAGCAAATAAAAGTTATATGGTTTCATAACAAGGAAAATTTAATCACTCAACCAAAAATGTTAAAATAATCAAATAAAATTTTAAAATTCTGTAATTTTCCCCTCTCACTTTTCTGGAAAAATTATGTAACATTAACAAACTTCTTAACCTTCACCCTTCAGAATGTGTAAAGAACAATTTTGCTTTATTCTTAAAAATATTGCTCTAAACATTTCAACACAAGGATCCTTTTGTGTGCTGTCTGTTACCTGACAATATAATATCAGCAACCG
Organism: Eubucco bourcierii; assembly: GCA_013396675.1. Taxonomy (NCBI): domain Eukaryota; kingdom Metazoa; phylum Chordata; class Aves; order Piciformes; family Ramphastidae; genus Eubucco; species Eubucco bourcierii. Next base: position 110,333 of record VWZE01006800.1, on the reverse strand, counting down.
AGAAGCTTCATCCACACAAAGTACAGTAGATATAACTATAGTTATTGATACCTTCATTGAAAGAGAAAAAAATTTTTCTTCACTCTTCTTATGATGGATTTTGTTCTTTTTAGAGAACATAACCTGTAATTTTATGCAGTTTGATGATATAATTGTTGTAATTATTATACTCATGATAGTTAAACTTGACCAACTTTACATTATTTCAGCCTTAGGCTACATAGTACAAACTGCACAGTAATAACTAATGGGAGAACGTACTCCTTTTTTCATTTTAAAGTTAAACTTTGAGTTCCAAAGTATGAACATACAGGATGGCTTTATCTGAGTGTGTCTTAGAATTCAGCTTTCTTTGCTCACTACCGTCTTTCTTTTTTATGTCTTTTTTTTTTTTAAACCAAGATCTTAAGAGTTTAAAAATCTTCTACTATTAAAAGTTCTAAAGAAATGCATGCTAACACTGCTTGAGATCAGAGTATATTATTTGATCTCAAACAACTGGTGGTTTCAGCAATGACAGTTCATATTCATTTTTTAAGAAGTACCAGAGGAGTGAGTACCCTCATTGTTCCCTCATTTCCAAGCTTTTATCTCTGTCTCAGGTTCTTCACCTATTGAAACACAGTCTTAGTAAAGTTCTGAAAGAAATACCAGCACAGTGGCTTTTTTGTAGGAGTCTTCCCCTTCAGTGCTCTTCTGAAAGTCATGCTTGCCTGCACATAAGCTCAGAAGAATTCCTCTTTTCTCTCTCTTTTTTTTTTTTGTTTCTCACATATCTTTGAAGCTTGCGTTGATCTCTTCAGTAGCTAGAAATGCACTGCAAGCAGCTTTAAGAACTAGAGTCTTCCTCTATTTTTTGAGTTACAGAGACTAGAATGTACTTTCCTGAGAGCTATTGAAAAGCTCTCATGAAAGATTCCTAGACAGTGAGAAAAGAACCTACTAGATAATGCCTGACAGGGCAGTATTCCACCTTCTACCATCTGTACTCACTCAACACTTCCAAAAAAGTATAGAAGCCTATGTAAAAATTTTCTCCATTTTTTATTTATTTCATTCTCTTTCATTATTTTAAGATTGAAAACACCAAGTACAGAAGCTTAGAAGAGTATCACATTTTAACTCTCAAAACATTAAACATTTTTTTTTTTTTTTTTAAGATGTGCCTTCAGGCATTGTCCATAACACCAAATAAAGAAGAATTTCACCATGTATTTTTTATTACAAAACCCTATTTTTGTCTGAATGGTACAAAAAAAGGCAAGATTTAATCATCAGCTACAACCTTAGTGTTGGTATGTGAGGGTTTGATTGATTGAAGATTCACCTTACTGTGACAAAAGAATTAAAAAGGATTTGTGCCCTTAAAACACAAGATGTACAATCACTGCAAGGCACAGATCTTAAAAAACAACTGAAAAAAAAAAGGCATTGTCATCTTAGCTGGTTATGCAATAATGTCCTCATCAGTCAGAAAAGGCACAAATCTTAACGGCTGATAATTTGCAATTTCTTCCTTTAGTGTACGATGATACACAATATAGCACAATATACACACATATATTTACAATATATTACAGATATTTACAGCTATATACAGTAGCATACAAGTTAAAAGTAATACACACTACCCCTCACAGAAGTCAGAGTGCCCAGGAGGGGCTCCCAACCATCCTTCCACCTTCTTTTCACTCCCCTCTATTATCCTAGAATATGCCTTGTGTGCAAGGTGGGTTGAAAGGGTCGGCAAGGGGGGTTAGAAGCAGAATGATTATTAATTGGGTTACACAGATCCAGCTAGAAGCAGTTAATACAGCAGAAGCCAGGCAGAAACAGAGACCACCTTATCTATGTTTGTGTCCTTGTTTTTGTATGTTTCAGCAAACCTATGAGTAGAATGGACATCACCGTTGTTTTCTTTTCACAGCCTGTAATCTAATTTCTCTCATTAAAATATTCCAATTAGCTTCAAACCAGCACACGTAGTCACCAAAAGGGAAAGGCCAAAGACATAGTGTCAAGAAACAGAACATAAAACACTCACAGAGCAACTGTAACATTTTAAACTGCCAGATTTACAGGTAGATTTTAATATAAAGAGCAGAGAAATCTGTAAAATATCTGGGAAATGCAGGTTTGGGAGTTCCCCAACCCCCCACACTTTGTAAAATCAACCAGACTAGACTCAGCTGACTGGAAGTTAAGGACTGAAGCTGTATTTGCAGCTTAGCACATTGTACAAGCAGATATATACACAATATACAAGAATATTTACAGAAATATGCAAGTTAAAGGTAATACAGAAACACAACAGCCCTCCCAGAAATCAGAGTCCCCATGAGGGGCTCCCAACCACCCTTCCACCTCCTCCCCATCCCTATACCTTACCCCACAATTTGGCTTATGTGCAAATTGAGTTTGGAGGATCGGCCAATGGGGTTAGAAGGAAAGTGGTTAGTGAGGTTACTTGGCAGAGAGGAGAAGGTGAGAAACTAGACAGCCTGAGAGTGTCTGTGCCTGAGTGTCTTACCTATGTTTTCTGTTCTTAGTCTTAAAATTCTCAGCAAGCCTATGAGTGAAGTAGACATCACCATTGTTTTCTTTTTATAGCCTATAATTTTCTCCATTAAAATATGTTCCAATTAGCCTCAAAACAGCACATGCAGGAATGAGAGTGAGAATAGAAAAAGCCAGAATAAGAATGAAAAGAATGTGATAGTTCCATCTCAAAGTGTGGTGAACTGCATGCAGAAAGAGAAAAGTTAAGCTGAAACTTGGTAATCTTTCTTAATGAGAAAAACACACACACACACACAAAACCAAAAAACGCTGAAAAAAACAACACAAAAAACTAAAACCAAAAAAGGGGAAAAGCAAGCACAAATAAAAGAATATAATCAGGTAAATGTCAGACTTTGAGTCACCAGACAATGTGAAGTATAAAGCAGAAATGGTAAAAAGACCAGTGAAAGCAAAGAGCTGCATCACTTTTGAGTAACTAAGAAAAGAATTATTTTTTACCCGGACAGAATATTGGCCTTTGCTCTTACTGCCTACTTGACAAATGGAAATTACAAGGAGGAATATACAGGGAACTGTGATATCAAGTATTGTATATCCTGTTTATGCTTGTGTTATAGAAATAATGACTTTAGCCTCTGTTAAAATATGTGTTCTCCTGTCCCAGCTCTTACAAAGGACACTTGTAGTGAAATACTTTCTCTATTCTTCACATAAATACAATATCACATCTTCCACATCAAATTGGAACAACAAGGAGAAACACAGGATCAATTTCATGGTTTCAAATTGATCCTACTCACTCAGTCTTCCAGTCTGCAAGCTGGATGACACAAAACTCATGCTGTCTTACAGCAGAAGAAACTAGTAGGTTGGTATTGGTGTCTTCATTTTTACAGGTTGTAATAGCATCCATTTTTCTATGCTAGTTCCACATGAGTAGCCTTTTTACATGAAAACTGAAATAAAAATTTGATGTCAAAGAGAAGTTGTATTTGCATTTTAATGTATTTACGAAAGATGAAATGTTAATTAATGTTGTTAATTCAAGATATTAATCTAAATGTATTATTGGTGGTTGTAATTATGTTTTACGGTATTTTATTGCAGTCCTTCATGCCATCTCATTTTAATCTCTGAGGTGTACCCTACCTATCAGACAGTTGCTGGATGGTATTTTATTTGTATCAGTATACATGCTGAAAGCATGGCTGTTATTACTGTGGATGTTCAAGGGGACATACTGCTACATGAGACTTCTGCTTATCACATAAATGTATGAAATTTTAGATATAGTGAAGTGAACTACAGAAAATAGTACACAAATAATTCACTATCTATCTTTAAATACTTGGGTTTTTGGGGGGAGGTGGGCTAGAAAAATATTTTAGTATATTATCATTTTGTAAGAAAGCAAGCCTAGTATGTCAGTAAATTGAGGAGGCTACACAAAACTCTCATACTCCAGAAGGTGGGACAGTACTAAGTCTCAAAATACAACTCTGTGAGACTTCTATTATCTTACAACTGAGAAATGAGAAGTGTTCCCTTGGAATTTCAGAGTCATAATACAACTGAATGATTTGAAGTAAACCGTTGATATCTTAAATATCAAAAAGCCAAATAGATGCAGAAGTCTGTCTTGAAAAACTGCTTACAGATTCTTAAATCTGATGAAGAATGCTAGTACATCTTTTAATTTTCCAACCAGTTTGACAGCCTTAATAGATATTGTTGATGACCTACTGAAAATACCCAGAATAGGGGAGAACAAAAGGGATTTCAGGAAGAATATTTCTGAGTACTTCACTTACCAGTCGCCAACATACCAGCTGCTGAGGACAAGATCTAGATTCACAGATCTAGGTGGTTGAAATCTCCCATGGGGACCAGGGCTTCTGAAGGCAAAGGTGCTCCTATCTCTTCATAAAAGGCCTCATCCACTAGGGCTTCTTGGTCAGGTGGCTTGTGGCAGACTCCCACTGTGGTGTCACCTTCCTTGTTTTCCTTTTAATCCTCACCCATAAGCTCTCTGTCACCTTGTCTTCCATCTCCAGGTGGAGCTCCAGTGACTCCAGTTGATCTTTGATGTAAACGGCTGCACCCTCTCCCCTCCTCCCCTCCCTGTCTTTCTGAAAGAAATTATACTCATCTGTTCTCACACTCCAGTCATGGGAGCCATCCCATTATTTTTCAGTAATGTCAATGACATCATAGCCCTGAAGGAATGTGCATATTTGTAGCTCTTGCCTGTTCCTCATTCTCTATGTGTTAGCATATAGAAATTTAAGTTGGGACTCCATTGAAGCTGATTTACTGACTGGGGTCTGCTTACCCTGCTCTTCAGGTGCTCTCTTCACAGCCTGCTGTCCAACTTCAGGCCAAAAATGCTCTTTAGTATCATTGGCTTTGATATGGGATGGATTGATCACCCCTTCCCCTAGCAGCTCCAGTTTAAAGCCCTGGTCAGAGGGCTGGAGCACCTCTCCTGTAAAGGCAGGCTGAAAGAATTGGGACTGTTCAGTCTGGAGAAGATAAAGCCCTGCGGAAATCTTATCACTTCACTTTAGTATCTGGAGGGAACCTACAGGAAAGTTGGGAATCATAGAATCATAGATTGGTAAGGTTGGAAGGGACCTCAAGGATCATCTAGTTCCAACCCCCTGCCATAGGCAGAGACACCTCCCACTGGTACAGGTCACTCAAGGCCTCATCCAACCTGGGACATCCAACCTTCATCCTGTCCTGGTAAAGGACTGTTTAGAAGGGCTTGTAGTGATAGGATGAGAGGAAATGGTATGTAAAGTTATTTCAATGAAGTCTGAAGAAAGGGTAAGACATCTAATATGGTAGAAATACACCCATACTTCTGTAAAAATGCTCTATGCCATACCATTTTCTGTGGTGCTCTGATGATAAACTAGAATACTGTGACTATAATGTCATGTGAGATGCTAATATCTATAATTACAAAATTGCCATTCCCAAATTGTGACTTCACAATGGTTAATGTATCTAAACAAAGTCCACTCACATAGATGTGATTAAAAATACCCTAATATTAAAAAAAAGTAATGATTCATGACTGTAGCCTGATAATATCTCAAAGATATCAAAATGAAAAAAAAAACAAAAAACAAGCAAACATAGAGTGTTCACCTCTTAAATGCTTTTCTACTATTCAACTTACATGATACTCTTTTCTAAAGAAGAAGGCTGAGCAGTACAGCTTTCTAAACTGGATAGAATAGTGTTCAAAATAATTCAAAACCATCAAATTTTTGCCGATAACTTCACCCCTATCTATCTGCTAATTCTATAATAAATTAATCTTTTTAATCCAGTCATGAAATGAATATGAGTACCATGTAATTTTCTGGGCTTATTTCAGATTTTGATCTTGCTTCAGACTCCTCAGACTTTCTATCTTCTGTTTGTTTTTTTTTTTTCCAAACCACATTATTATTAATGTCAGATTGTGTTTAAATTGTCTGAATGTGTATTAATCAGTAAAATTCATTGGTCTATTTCATAAATGTAACAATCGTCATATGACTTTTCTCACAGCATGTATTNCATCAGGTTGGCCTGGGCCCACCTCTCCAGCCTGTCCAGGTCCCTCTGGATGGCATCCCTGCCCTCTAGCAAGTCGACTGTGCCACACAGCTTGGTGCCATCTGCAAACTTGCTGAGGATGCAAGATATATATCTTCTTAAAAATAATGAAAAGCTTGCAGGTACTCAGATTTTTTGCTTGCTTGGTTGGTTTTTGGTGTGTTTTTTTTTCTCTCTTAGTCTCCCGAAAGGCATAGGAACACGGTATCATAACTGCTATATTTTTGTTTTTGAATAAACTATCCCCTGAATCACTGACCTCCTACTAAACATTACAGCAAGTCAATTAACAACTTCAGTCAACATCCAAAGTAAATAACTAATATTCTTATAATCCAGAATCACAGAGTTAATAGAATTATTTTCATTGGAAGTTGTAGTGGAGGGGTAATGAATTGATGTGAGATGATATTTTTCAAAATTTAATATTGTTTGTTAATATTCAGAACCCTCACCACCCTGATCACTAATTTTAATAATAATCAGTTCCTTGCATCAGTCATGGAAACGTTATACAGGTTACAACAGGATCTAGCAATAACTGGTAATAACATATAACATTAATTGAACTCTATTGAACTGGAAGAGAAGGTTGTTGTGGTTAGTGTACCACTTGCGGTCAACACACTGCTTGCCCACTAGATGGACTCAAGGAGCTCCTTTCTACTTATGGTAGAAGGTAATGGTGAATTACAAGAGGCTGAAGTATTCACTAACAAAATGATCTCTCGACTTGCGGGGCCAGTCACAGCTTCAGACAGTACCCAAATGCTTTCAGGGAATTCTGTCACTGTCTTGTCATCCACTGAGACTTCTGGTTCTTCCCAGGCTGCTGGGAAGAGGAGACAGACAATGTCTGACCTGGTCCTGATCTCTCTGGATGATCTATGTATCTCCAGGACTTCCCATCTTGGCAGGAGACCTTCAGGTGCAGGTAGGATGTCTTGTGATGTGCAGTCTTGGCACAATGTCACACTGACTGTGCAGGCTGATTGCGTGGGGGCATTTAGAGCCTGTTCCTGGTCAGGAGTTCCACACAGCTCAGGATACTGTGGGGTAGCGGCATGGATACAATGGCAGAGCACATTGTGCTACCTGAATGTTCTTTTTTATCAATACAAGAGTACTGGACCTTTGAACACAGAACAGCCTATCAGAATGGTAGTTAGCCAAGCTTGACCATATTAGGTAAGCCATAGCTTTGGTCTACCCTTTTTAGGGCAGAACACAGGCTTTGCACAAGGCATACACAAGCTGAGCTTGTGTACCTTGTTTACCACAGAATGCAAAGGGCCAGGGTCCTTAGACTCAGTGGTTCCAGGTTCTTTCCTCTTTCCTGCAGTTGCTTCTCCCCAAAACAGAAGGAGGGAGAGCAGAAAAACATGTCTGGGCAAACCAGGATATGTATAAGCCTATTTTGGCCTATTTAGGCCTACCACAACAGAAGTAGCCTTGAAGATTATCAAGTCCAACTATTAGCCTAACACCACCATGGCAATTCAACCATGCCCTGAAGCACGATGTCTACATGTTTTGTGAACACCTTCAGAAATGGTGACTTCATCACTTCCCTGGCAGACTGTTCCAATGCCTGAGCAACTTTTTAGTAAATAAATGTTTCCTAAGATTCAATATAAACCTCCTGTAGTGCAACTTAAAGCCATTTTCTCTTGTCCTATCACTTGATACTAGGGAGAGGAGATAAATACACACTTCACTACAACCACCTTTCAGTGAGCTGTAGAAAGAAATTAAGTCTCCTCTCTTTTCCTTATCCTTGATCACTATGTTGCTGCCTGCTTTCACAAAACACAGAGATTCTCCCTGGTCCTTCTTTTGTTGTGAATTTATTTGTAGAAGGAGTTCCTGTTCTATTTAAAAATTGAAGATGAATTAATTTCCTGTTGGTCTTTGGCCCTCCTAATTTTCTTCCTATGGAGAAATGCTTATCTGGAGTGGTATTGATTGTATAATTCATTCTGATGTTTCTGCATGAAGCATCACTAAGAGCACTGACATGGTGACCATATTTGACATAATATCAGTATGGAAACAGAATACTTAAGTCCACTTGCTGAAACTACTAAATGAAAGAAATCGAAAGGGTTCTTTATTAAGATAAAATTCAACAGTAACTCCAGAAAAGGCTGCATTCTGCTGAACAGACATTTTGTGCGTTTGATATTGTAGAATCCTGCATTATAGAGCTTGCATATTTGCATATGTTTGGATACACATTGCAAAAACCATATGGCTGATGTAATTTTTGCTGTCCAATATCTTTTTGTTTTCTACTCACTTAAGTCTTTTTTTCTGATCTAAGACTTGATATTTGAGGTCTTTTATCATATGAGTTTACCTGGAAAGTGATCTTGTATAATTTATATTTTTCCAGAGAGACAGTAGGGTTTAGAAATTTCTTTTTTTTTTCTTTTTTTTTTTTTTTTTCATTTAAAACCCTAAGACAACAAAATGGCAGTGAAGATTGGAGAAGCACAGAGTTTTTGCTTAGAACACTGATTTAATTCTACACTACAAATTGTTGATTTTCTAATTTTTTTATTTTTTAAAAATTACCTCCTAATCTTAACATTCCCCAGCTGGCCTTCCTGTGTTCCCTTGGTAAATTAACCATCATCTCCTGGGCTAACTGCCAACACAGTCGAACTATTTCTGAACAGAACAACATTCTATTCTGCAGCTATAGACCCAGAAACAAGACAATTTCTTGCACTCACTATAACACATTTTGGAGACAGTAAACAACATTCTCACAAAAATACGTGTGGTGAAATTTTGATACTCCGTTATCATCACTGATTATTAAACTTTCATGGGGCCATTAAATCAAATCATAGCATCATAGAATCATGGAATGGTAAGGTTGGAAGGGACCTCAAGGATCATCTAGCTCCAATCCCCTGCCATAGGCAGGGACACCTCCCGCTAGCACAGGTCACTCAAGGCCTCATCCAATCTCAAAGAGAAAAATAAAGCTGAAGGTCCCTGGAGATGGAAGCCAATCAGGGCAGTCTTCAAATTGCTAGAATTTGATTCAGTTTAGCTTAATTTATGTGTCCACAATTGTATAAGTGGAATTTTAGTGACATAAAATATTTACTTTGAAAGTTGAAAGTATTCCAGGGAAAGAGAAAATTCTTTACTAAGATGTTTAAAAGAAAAAAAAAAAAAGAAAAAAAAAAGAAAAAAAAGAGAAAATCACAGGAATTTAAGAATTGTCATAATTGCCCATTTAATTTTTTGAGGTAATTATGCTGCAAATATCTATAGTATTTTTCCATACTTTTTACCCTGTGCTACAAAGAAAAATCATAAATATTTAATTCATTTCAGAATATAAAGATGCCTATCACTGAGGAAACAGCAACTGTGGCTAAAAGTAACAGAACAGTATAAAAAAAGCATAACACTTTTGTTGATATACAAACACTAAGAATTATATGCCAGTCTCAGGTAAACATAAATATGAGGCACTGAAATAATTAAAACCAATAAGATGATGGTTACACTCTACTACAATAACTGTTTTATGTGAGGCAGGATTTACTCTTAGGCTTTAATTAAAAGTGTATTGAATGTGTAGGGGTAAACAGTTCCTACAAGAGACAGATATTTTCTTCTTCACATACCAAAATTTTCTCAACAATCTTAAATCTTTCTTTACAACTAACTTATTGACATAAGACTATAATTTCTAAGGATCTTTGTGATATACTCATCAAATAGCAAAAGGATGATGAGTAATTATTTGAGCTAATTTGATTGATAGCTATTTAATCAGCCACCAGAATAGAAGTATGTTAGCCAGAAGTATGCTACCTGAGATCATTCTGGTTTGATAACAAATTGAGACTGTTGCATGTTTAGCAGTAGATTTACTTGATGATTTCTGAAACAAAAACTTGTCCAGTTTTGAGCTTGTTAGTGCTTCAGGAATACTAGGAACAGATTTTGAACATATTTTAATGTGCAGCATGCAGTAAAATGATTCAGTGAATGATACATTCCTCTCTGAAAAATATTCAATAACTTCCACAGAGAGGAAAGAAAAATTCATATCTCCTTGAGGCAATACCTAATTAATCAGATATCAACAAGGTAAATACTAAAGCTGCTTCCCAGCATAACAACTGAGCCTACTGTGTGCACATGCAGCCCAGACAGCAACTGAGTCCTGGGCTGCATCAAGAGCAGTGTGGCCAGCAGGCATGGAAGGGGATTCTGCCCCTTTACTCTGCTCTCCTCAGATCCCACCTGGAGTACTGTGTGCAGTTCTGGAGCTCCCAGCACAGAAGGACATGGAACTGTTGGAGCAGGTCCAGAGGAGGCCACGAAGATGATCAGAGGGCTGGAGCAGCTCTCCTATGAGGACAGGTTGAGAGAGTTGGAGCTCTGTAGCCTGGAGAAGAGAAGGCTTCAAGGAGACCTTCTAGTAGCCTTCCAGTATCTGAAGGGGTCCTACAGGAAGGCTGGGGAGGGACTATTTACAAGGTCTTGTAATACCGGGACAAGGGGCAATGGGTTTGAACTGGCAGAGGGAAGATTTAGACTAGATGTTAGGACGTTCTTTCCAGTGAGGGTGGTGAGGCACTGGCACAGGTTGCCCAGGGAGGTTGTGGCTGCTCCCTCCCTGGAGGTGTTCAAGGTCAGGTTGGATGAGGCCTTGAGTAACCTGTACTAGTGGGAGGTGTCCCTGCCTATGGCAGTGGGTTGGACCTAGATGATCCTTGAGGTCCCTTCCAACCTTGCCATTCTATGATTCTAAAACTTAGACCACTATGCAACACTGGAAGTATGACTTATTCTCATAGAGAAGATTTTATTTTTTTCTCCAACTTGAGAAGGAAAAAGAAAGGACCTGGCAGTATGACTTAATGAGCTAAACTAAAGCAAAGAATTCCAGCCAGAGAGAAGCAGAAAATGTTACGTATTAGTACAAGGAAAATATTTTTTTAATTAACCTTAGTTTCATCTATATTGCATCTGTGTAGGATGAGTGGAGTAATGGTCCACAGAAGACAGCAAAGTGTTTTCTCCAGTGTCTCAGTAAGACTGCAGAATCTCAAGTATACAATAAGGTACCACAGTATAGACTTAAACTTCAAGGGCCACATAGAAATTTTGCTTCCAATCAGGTCACAGTAGGCTTGACCTCTTATAAGGCACTAAAAAAAGCAACCAAACAAACTAAAAAACCAAAAATGAACAAACCAAAACAGAAGTTAAAAGGTTATTCCTCACCCTGTGTAGGTCAGTGGTTATTGTAATTAGCTAGTATTCTTTCATTCTGTGAACTTGTTCCACATCCTTTGCTCTCCTATAGGGAAAAGCTTGCAGTAATGTCCAAGTGGATAGGTTTCAAAATACTCCAGAAAAGTTTTGTTAGGGTGGCAGCAGTTGAATAAGGGACAAGATGATTATGAAGAAGGAAGGCAGTTATGTTCTGTGCAGGTATACTACTATTACTACTACTACTACTATGACAATGACAACAACATTTATAATTATATCCAATCTATTCTATTTAGATAATTACTAATCATAGAATGGTAAGGTTGGAAGGGACCTCAAGGATCATCTAGTTCCAACTCCCTACCATATGCAGGGACACCTCCCACCAGTACAGGTTACTCAAGGCCTCGTCCAACCTGGCCTTGAACACCTCCAGGGAGGGAGAATATAGTGTAATTTTCAAAATACTATCTTCTCTTTTCTGAAGTAAAACCTTCTAGACTTCGCTGCTTAAATTTCATACTGCTTCAGATTTTGAAGATAATTGAAGCTTTTCTGTGGGTAGGGTTTTTAGAAATGTTAATGCTAGAATTAAAATTACTCCAAAGTCTTCATTTTTCAAGTTATCGAACTAGTTTAATATGCTAATTAGGAAAGGAAGTAGTGACTACTTTAAACAAATTGCAGTATCAAGAATGTCTCTCATTGTGCAAATTTGTAGTAGTTTACAGGGTGTGCTTTCTAAAGGTATATTAAAAAATATATGTATATATAAAGCCAAACACTGAATATTGAGTGCCTTTTTCTTGATTATAGATTTTATACTCTGTCATCAACTGAAACTCAAACTGTGATGGCACACTACCAGTCACATCTGTCTTGTTAATGAAATAAACTGTGGAAACCTTTCCAGTTTTCGTGTCCCACTTTGAAAAACAAAGGTGAACAATAGATGCTCCAAATAACAGTGAGTTGTTGTATGTTTTTTAAAAGACTTCCATCACATGAGTGTAATGTTATAAGATGAATTGTTAAGTTGGGATGTTGCGTATCAAATTAATTCTGTTCTATGGAAAATGTGATTACACTTCTTTTTCTTTTTCCCTTTTCTGAGTAAGAATAGCTTTTGTAAGAAAGAAAATGGGCAAAAATGTGTCATTTTTACAAACCACTGAGCTACTAAAAAACAAGTAACTCTAAGGGCAATGATAGTTCATGCTCCTCCTGCAGTGAGGGACTGATGAAAGGAAATCCTGACCCACAATTCATTCAAGACAAGTAAGAATGTTCCCACTGACTTAATTTTTCTCTGGTAAGAATCTTTTTAAATAAGATATCTATTAGATTTGTATCTTTATAAGTACTGAACAAGTATTTATACAATTTTTCATTGCTGAATCAGGTAACTGGACATATAGCCCACAAAGTGTGAGCAAGAAGCTTTATATATGAGCTTGGCATTAAGAAGACATAGATTGGACTTGGTTTTAGAAAAGAAGAGAAAGTCCTTCATATACAATGATTTTCATTAAGAAAACCCATATTCTTCCCTTGCTCTAAATTAAACTATACAGACTATATTTTCTATGTTCCTATTTTGGGAATATTCTTATACCAGTCCCTTATTCCAATGCAAATGACTGGTGAAGATGCACTTTCCAAACATTATATGTAAATGGCACATCAAAACCAATCTTAATTATTGGAAGTATCAACCCAATGAAATATAACTAACTATCTATATCTATATCTATATCATCTATCTATCTATATATATATATATATATATTATCTCTATCTCTATCTATCTATCTATCTATCTATCTATTTATCTATCTATCTATCTATCTACATTAAATATATATGTGGCAAGGCGGGCATACCCAAGTCCCTGCCCCACCAAAGGTTTGAATAGGGCATTAAACTGTTTTGCTCCCCCCCTACCTCTGGCTCCAGGGGTTTGGAATGTGGAAAGAACTAGGCATGAAGTTCCTTACCCCACCCCCACGGGTTTGCACAGGGAAGAGCAAATTGCCCCAACATATATATATGGTAATTGGACACATTATCTAGTGGGACTTTGACTAGGACTTTGACTCGGGCCTTGAGCCAGACCTTGAGTCGGACCATGAGGGGCATCTGGGAGAACGGTGATGAGAAAGTGCATGGTCCCCGCTTTAGGACCGCCGCATCCTGACTTCCTGCTGCAGGGACCTGCCTCTATTGTAAACCTCCGCCATTCGTGGGCACACTGCTGAGCAGTCCAGCTTTGCCCTGTGCTGCCCCATGACCTTTGCCCAAGGCAGCCGTGTCTGCAGTCACTTTGGACTCTGGTGGGTTTACTCACATTGGATCCTGTGCTGTGTTGATCCACCACTGGACTACAATTTGCAATTCAAGACACTACCACAAAAGGAGCCAAGGGAGCATCTCCAAATTTCTACTCCACCACCCTGAGTAGCACAGATGTTCCCTAGGGCTCCAGGCTGCCTTTTATTTGTAAGTTCAGCAAAGTTATTTTTGTAGCAAACCTTTTCCAATTTTCTGATTTTCCTGAATTACTAAATTGCCTATAAGCATCCTTGTGAAGATCTTCCCGAATAAATTTGAACTCAATCTAAATAATTTGTATATAGTTTGTGGGCGGAGCTTTTTGGAAATAAAATAATTACATATTTTATAATTCCTACCTTGTTAATTCCCACAACAAGATTTTTTATATGTGTATATAAATATATATATATATATACACACACAGAGAAAATATCTAATTGTAAGATAAATAATTGCAGTGATAAATGACTCAATTCTATACAGCAAACTGTTGTGATCTACACAAATTTCCTTTTGGTTCTCCTTGTTACTCTAACGAAAATACCCCTCATGTAGTGAAGGGAAAGTGTTAAAATTATATTACCCACATCTTACACATTATCTTTTCCTTTGCAGTTCCTAAAATATTCTTGAAAACTATTTCTAGGGAAGAATTCAGATAACAGAAGGTTGAGCAGATGGTAATTTCCAACTTTATAGTTCCAGAAAAATCAAGGGCTCTCACTGTTGCTGACATCTGAAGTTGATGCAAGAAGATGCCTGCCACAACAGACAATAAATGTAGCAGTTAGTCAACCTCATGATTAGGCAGATTGGCATTTGGTGATAGTATCTTGTCTGTGTGTTGAAATCAGAAGAAAAAAATTAAACAAAAAACATATGATTGCTTAGAAATCCATTCATTTATGTTCCTTTTATTTTTTTTCCCAGAAATGAACAAACACACTTAAAACATGTTTCAGTTTGACAGAGAAAAAGAAATTTTACATTGTGACCCATATTAGTAGATCTGAAATTGCAATAAGAGGGTTGTAAAGAAAATATTTCTGCAGTGTTCTGAGTTAAAGTTCTGTCAGTTGCTCACCTTCAAGTACAACTGAGTGTGAAACCATGCAATACTAATAAAAATGTTTTCAATAATGCCTTAATATCTAGCATTTCATAGAATCATAGAGTCATAGAATGGCAAGGTTGGAAGGGACCTCAAGGATCATCTAGTTCCAACCCCCTGACATAGACAGGGACACCTCTCACTAGGACAGGTTACTCAAGGCCTCATCCAACCTGGCGTTGAACACCTCCAGGGAGGGAGCATCTACAACCTTCCTGGGCAACCTGTTCCAGTGCCTCACCAAGAGGCAGCACTGCATTCCTCTCTTTTTAAAGGTGAGATTTTTGTTTTACATTGGAACAAGTTGTTCCACCATCCTAAGAACCTACAGCTTGGCACAACAATAGATAAACATAACTGGAACAATATTATTTCCACTCTTTCTTACAAAAACATAAGGTTTTGCTACTGCCACAACTAATACATGACAATCAGAATGGCACCTTACCTATGTTCCCATTAACTACTTTCTAATACGCACTTGAGAACTGTTATGTAGCTGACAGTTTCTCTCTCAACTCAAAGTTTTAGTACAAATTAGGTTATCAAGGGAAAATGCAAAGGACTACTGAGTGGTAGCAATTGTTCACATCTGCGTAGATTTCTAGCCTCAATGTCCTGGACTCTATTGAGCCTAACAGAAATCAAGCCACATCTCCTAGTTCTCAGAAAGCAGCTCAATCAATTTACCACCAGTAACAAGAAAATACTTGGTTTACTACTTCTTGAAGGAAACCAGAAAGACCTATGTTAGCGTTCCTCAGTAGCTCTGCTTTTAGGTATGTGTGCATCTATGTGCCACACTTTTACTGGCATTTTCTCCAGTTGTGCACCAATGTCCTGCCATAGATCAGCACACCAAATAGGTTTTCCTTTCCTCTGCCAACCATTCTTTTTCCAATCTTTTAGCCAGTCCCATAGACCATTGCCTACCATGGGAATAAAAATATAATGGCTACCATCCATGCATCAGTGTAGAGGTAAAGGATAGGCCAATTTTCACACTCAGCTACATCAAGAGCAAGTTGGACAGCTTTTACCTCAGTGAATTGACTGGATTCACCTTCTCCATCTCTTGTTCAGTAACTCTGCTGGTAAGACTCCAGACTGCTGACTTCCATCTTCACTTGTTTCCAATGAGACAACAGGAACCACCTGTGAACAAAGCATAGGTCTTTTCCTGATCAGTGAGATCACCATAAGGAGGAGTTCCTTCAGCACTGGTTACTCTGTCCTCTGGAGGTGTTGTACAGTCTGTACCTCCCGGCCAATTGGTGATCATTTCCACCAGGCCAGGTCGATCGAGATTACCCATTTATGCTCACTGGGTGTGTTGATGTTCCTCAGCAGCTCTGCTTTTAGGCATGTGTGCATCTATGTGCCACACCTTTACTGGAATTTTCACCAGTCATGCATCAATGTCCTGCCTTAGATCAGCACACCAAACAGGCTTTCCTTTCCTCTGCCAACCATTCTTTTTCCAGTCTTTTAACCAACCCCATAGAGCATTGGCTACCACGGGAATTAAAATATAATGGGAAATAAAGATAAAATGGAAATAGGATGACAGTTGTTTGGGGATTTGATACAATGGATTAGATCACACAGAAAAAGATATAAGTGCGTATACCGAGTCAAAGAAACTGAGACTGAAACATCAGTTCTTTTTCCCAAGAAGTTTTAACTGAGTTTTGAAGAAGCAACCTATATGTCTGTCCCTCTTCTCTCCTGAGTTTGTTAAATGAGTTATTCTGAAGGGAAAGTCAGGAGCTACCAGTATTCCCAGAACAAATTGCCAAATACATTTTTTTAAAGAAAAAATGAATCATAATTGAAACATTGAGAGGTTCTAGCATCCATTGTTTTGTCTGTTTCTCATCTTTGTACCAGCTCTAAAACTAACAAGCAAATGTTCATTTCTCCACTGGAGCAAGGATAATTGTCCTATTTTTGTTATAGAAAATCTGAGACACATGATGGTTTGACAATTCTCAAAGGTACTGTAGGAAATATATTTGGAAAAGGAACAGTACCTTTATAAGCATAGAACTCAGGAAGAGTTCTCTCCTGTATCGTGTTAACAGTCCCTTTCATAAGTACACTGAAGTCTGGTACTTGTCACTACCTGATTTAAAGTTTATTCTAGAATCTAACTGCAGAAATTTTTATCAAATATTTTCTTGTTTCAATCTTAATTGTATTCATCCAGTTTATATCTTTGGACATACTGCAGAGGGTCTGGGGGTGGGAGTGGATTTTATTATGACAATGGGATATCTCTTCCTCTGCAAAATGTACTGTATTATTAAAGGATAAAGCAGTTCATTAATTGCTGCTCTATATCTTGTCTGAACCATACATAAGCAAATGTTTATTCATTCCCTTGTACATATAATACCTTCGATTTCAATTTCTTAGCACGGGAATATTAATAGAGAAAAAATGAAAAGAGCTGCAATTGCAGTTTAATTGCTTTTCTGAATGTCATATACTGTGCAAATTGTATTGATATTTACTAATTAAAGCTCACAAATTATTATCATGTCAAATAAGATTTTACCTTGAATTTCAACATAAGTAATTGCCTGCTTCTTAGAGAGTCCTTAGTTAAGAGTAGATAAGAATAATAATAATTTTGAAGAAGTACTCTACAAACTAAATTGGTGGTTGTAACACTCATGGAGTGCTACTGTTGTGATTATTTAATATGTTTTTGTAGTATGGAAAGCTGGGATGACCATTTTTACTTTTGTGTGCAATGCCACTAGACACGTGGATAAAATTTTAGGAAATACAGATAAATCAGAAGATGCAGAAGCTGTGNACTTGGTTTACTACTTCTTGAAGGAAACCAGAAAGACCTATGTTAGCGTTCCTCAGTAGCTCTGCTTTTAGGTATGTGTGCATCTATGTGCCACACTTTTACTGGCATTTTCTCCAGTTGTGCACCAATGTCCTGCCATAGATCAGCACACCAAATAGGTTTTCCTTTCCTCTGCCAACCATTCTTTTTCCAATCTTTTAGCCAGTCCCATAGACCATTGCCTACCATGGGAATAAAAATATAATGGCTACCATCCATGCATCAGTGTAGAGGTAAAGGATAGGCCAATTTTCACACTCAGCTACATCAAGAGCAAGTTGGACAGCTTTTACCTCAGTGAATTGACTGGATTCACCTTCTCCATCTCTTGTTCAGTAACTCTGCTGGTAAGACTCCAGACTGCTGACTTCCATCTTCACTTGTTTCCAATGAGACAACAGGAACCACCTGTGAACAAAGCATAGGTCTTTTCCTGATCAGTGAGATCACCATAAGGAGGAGTTCCTTCAGCACTGGTTACTCTGTCCTCTGGAGGTGTTGTACAGTCTGTACCTCCCGGCCAATTGGTGATCATTTCCACCAGGCCAGGTCGATCGAGATTACCCATTTATGCTCACTGGGTGTGTTGATGTTCCTCAGCAGCTCTGCTTTTAGGCATGTGTGCATCTATGTGCCACACCTTTACTGGAATTTTCACCAGTCATGCATCAATGTCCTGCCTTAGATCAGCACACCAAACAGGCTTTCCTTTCCTCTGCCAACCATTCTTTTTCCAGTCTTTTAACCAACCCCATAGAGCATTGGCTACCACGGGAATTAAAATATAATGGGAAATAAAGATAAAATGGAAATAGGATGACAGTTGTTTGGGGATTTGATACAATGGATTAGATCACACAGAAAAAGATATAAGTGCGTATACCGAGTCAAAGAAACTGAGACTGAAACATCAGTTCTTTTTCCCAAGAAGTTTTAACTGAGTTTTGAAGAAGCAACCTATATGTCTGTCCCTCTTCTCTCCTGAGTTTGTTAAATGAGTTATTCTGAAGGGAAAGTCAGGAGCTACCAGTATTCCCAGAACAAATTGCCAAATACATTTTTTTAAAGAAAAAATGAATCATAATTGAAACATTGAGAGGTTCTAGCATCCATTGTTTTGTCTGTTTCTCATCTTTGTACCAGCTCTAAAACTAACAAGCAAATGTTCATTTCTCCACTGGAGCAAGGATAATTGTCCTATTTTTGTTATAGAAAATCTGAGACACATGATGGTTTGACAATTCTCAAAGGTACTGTAGGAAATATATTTGGAAAAGGAACAGTACCTTTATAAGCATAGAACTCAGGAAGAGTTCTCTCCTGTATCGTGTTAACAGTCCCTTTCATAAGTACACTGAAGTCTGGTACTTGTCACTACCTGATTTAAAGTTTATTCTAGAATCTAACTGCAGAAATTTTTATCAAATATTTTCTTGTTTCAATCTTAATTGTATTCATCCAGTTTATATCTTTGGACATACTGCAGAGGGTCTGGGGGTGGGAGTGGATTTTATTATGACAATGGGATATCTCTTCCTCTGCAAAATGTACTGTATTATTAAAGGATAAAGCAGTTCATTAATTGCTGCTCTATATCTTGTCTGAACCATACATAAGCAAATGTTTATTCATTCCCTTGTACATATAATACCTTCGATTTCAATTTCTTAGCACGGGAATATTAATAGAGAAAAAATGAAAAGAGCTGCAATTGCAGTTTAATTGCTTTTCTGAATGTCATATACTGTGCAAATTGTATTGATATTTACTAATTAAAGCTCACAAATTATTATCATGTCAAATAAGATTTTACCTTGAATTTCAACATAAGTAATTGCCTGCTTCTTAGAGAGTCCTTAGTTAAGAGTAGATAAGAATAATAATAATTTTGAAGAAGTACTCTACAAACTAAATTGGTGGTTGTAACACTCATGGAGTGCTACTGTTGTGATTATTTAATATGTTTTTGTAGTATGGAAAGCTGGGATGACCATTTTTACTTTTGTGTGCAATGCCACTAGACACGTGGATAAAATTTTAGGAAATACAGATAAATCAGAAGATGCAGAAGCTGTGTGGCATGGTTATAGATTCTGAAAAAATCAGTGGCATATGGGAGGAAAGCTGATGAAAATATTTTTAGCCACATGCTTCAGTAAGACAACTCAGTAAGCAAAATTCAAAATATGTGCTAATGGTGAAACTAACTGACACTGGTTTCCAAGTACAAACTGCTGAGATACTAAAGGGTATCTCAGTGCTTAGGTGCTGCAGGCGAGTGGATTGGGTGAAGTTTCTCTATTCTATTCTTACCACCTGTGTAAAACTAAGCAAATTATTTTAAGGCATTTTCATTAAACCTTTAAGGTTCTAATGTTGCAAATATTTTTAAGTACCATATCCTGAGTCCTGATCATCTAGCATATTTACCTACTGTGATGGTTTGGGAGTTACTCCCCCCCCGCCTCCCCCCCCAGTGAAATCACCCAGATTCTAGCCAGCCAGCTGGAAGTTAAGGAATGAAGCTACATTTACAGCTTAGCACAATATACAAACAGAGATATACACAATAGACATCAATATTTACAGAAATATACAAGTTAAAGGGAATGCAGAAACACAACACCCCTCTGAGAAATCAGAGTCCCCAGGAGGGGCTCCCAACCACCCTTCCACCTTCTTTCCATCCCTCTACCTTACCCCAGGGTCTGCCTTACGTGCAAGGTGAGTTTGGAGGATCTGCAAGGGGGATTAGAAGCACAGTGGTTAGTTGTGTTACACAGCAGAAAGCAGAAGACACAGTAGCTCCCAGAAAGAGAGTGAGACTTTCTTATCTCTATTTGTATCCTTGTTTTTATACATCTCAGCAAACCTATGAGTGAAGTAGACATCACCATTGTTTTCTTTTCACAGCCTATAATCTTCATTTTCATTAAAATATTCCAATTAGCCTCAAACCAGCACACCTACTTAAAAGAATATTTTAAAACCTCTTTTTCTCATATTTTGCCAGTCTGGATGACATAAGAAAAAAGAAATCAGCAAACAAAACCCAACCAAACAAAACAAACAAACAACTCCCACTACCTTCATTCATTCAACACTTTGCTTTTAAGGGAACTATAGTTAGTTTTTATTAGAAAATAGGTTTCTTCAGCCTGAATTCCTTACTCAAAAAAACCTGAAAACTTATGGACGTTATCATGGTGTTATGGAATATGAAGTATTAATAAAGTTATTAATTGTTTTATTAATAAAAATATTTTATTTACAGAGTCTTTATGCTCAGTTGTGCAAATAGATTACAGAATATGTAGAATGCACAGGACAGTACCAGTAATTTCAAACAATTTAGCAAAAATAGCAAAATGCAAACCAGAAAGCTTTTGAGAAAATTCTTGTGGTGCAATATGCCCGTTGCCCTCTAGGGAGACTCAAGAGGCTACTTTCTACTGAAGCGGAGGGCAAAATTACAGAGTAAGTGGAGAACTTATTTCAAAGAGGTTTTCTAGAATATTTACTCACAAATTAATATCTCTAGAATCTTTCTGGGGCTGTATTATAGTCCAGACAGCACCCAAAACACTTGGAGGGGTGCTGTCATTGGTATAATAACCATTGGAAGCTTTTGGAATTTTCCCAGGACACATAGGCTGTTTGGGAGTCTCATACGGTCCTCCGATTGGTTCATTCTTAGGTTGATAATTTCTTTCCAGGGCTCTGGACTTGGCACAGAGGTCCATAGGTGTGCAGGCAAGCATGATGTCCCATGTCTTGGCAGTAACCTGCCTTCTCTCATAACACAGGCTGCCGCGAGGTCTCTATGTAAGCAGGTGCTGAGGGGGGGAACAACTTACTTTTAATAGCTGTAATTGATAGTGGCAGTAATGCAACTTGCTTGGGGGTACTTGGCTCTCCTGGTCTTACCCCTTCTGCATGGTCTAGGCTGTCATTACAGCAGAGTTGTTCAAATTAAGGTTGACTAGTTTTGGGCAGCTGCCAGGAATGAGTCTTATTGCCTACAGTGTGAAGGGAACTTATGCTTCTCCTTGGTAAACTGAGACATGGCAAAGTTTCCAGGTAGACAAGCTTGAGCTTCAAACACAGCAGCAGAGCTGGTCATGAAGCAGCAAGGCTTCCTGATTCTAAGCTGCAATGCTTAGCAAAGCAAGGCAAAGCAAGGCATAGCAAGATGAGGCATGGTATAGCATGGCAAAGCGAAGCAAGGCGCAGCAAGTTGTTTACAACTTTGCTCATTTTTATCAATTGCCTGAGTCCTGATTGTTTCATTGGGCAGTGTAGATTAACCAATCAGAATGGCACTTGGGCAAAACTAACCATATTAAGTGAAGCCATGGGCTTACTTTACCCAAATCTAGGAAAATATAAATCATACATGAAGTGGACACAAGCCAAGAGTATGTACCTTGTTTACCACAGGGTGTAAACAGGAGCAAAACAAGTCTGGACAAGCCCTGGTCCTTCGGTTAAGTGTCTGAAGGTGCTTTATCCTTTCCCCGCATCTCTCCCCACTCTGGAAGGTGGAGGGAGAGTGGGGGATCACACCTGGACAAGCCAGGATACATATTAAGCCTATTTTGACCTACCATGACAAAAAAAAAAAAAATCAATTTATGCTACTCTATAATCCATTAATCAAGTTTTGTTGCTCCATAAAGTGTGGATAAATTGGTTCAATCTACCTCTATTTAATAGACAAAACAAGAAAGCTAGAGAAGTTTCTTACAAAAAGATGTGTGGTCACTGTATTTTTACTTGGACAAGAAACAGATTCCAGGATCAAGATTTTCTAAATTCTTCTGGAGACGTATCCTTTAACATTCCTCAAAAAGAGGACGCAGTTTTGATTGTGTCCAACTCAACACTTTTCTATGCTACTTTCATCTAGACACATCTTGTTCAAAGTCATACAGTCTTAATGAGAAAGTAAAAATGGTAATTTAACTAGAAGGAAGGTGAATAATTAGTTAACAGTGGGAAACAAAACATTAAAAGAGAAATAATTTAAAATGCAATCCTAACATATGCTTAGCTGTAGGAATGATTCCTGGTATTTCAAAACCTTTTACATTTAACTTTGTAATGTTCTGTTAAGTACTAACATTTAGGGTTGAAAAAATAATGCTTGGGGAGTTTTCTAAGTCTTCAATATCTTTCATCACAACTCACCTCTCTCTAACATGATTATAGGCATTTATTACACATTAAAAAATTCCCATTTAAGCATTGTAAATAGCCAGGCATTAACGTATGAACTGCTGTGCTATTAATGGCTCTTATTTTCTACTCTGAATTATTTTCTGTTTCTTAGATACTTTCAAATTTCATATTAGACATGCATGTTTGATTAATCTTGGCACAATACCAGCTTTATAGTAGAGTTTATTCCTTAACAGATGAACAACTCAAACACTAAGAGCATTGTCTGAATTATGGGAACTGTGTCTCAGCCAGTAGCCTTGGCTGTGGTGACACAGAGTGCCTGTGACTTTCCAGGCATGCATGTTACCAGCAAAGTTCCTAATCTGTTGGAAATAAGACCAACTGTTTTGTTCCTGAAGAAAGTAAGGATTCATATAATTTACTTTTGTAATTAATTGTCTTGCAAATCAGAATATTCATTTCAATATCTGGATTATATCTGACTTTTTTTTCCCAATCTTTATGGCAATTTTTCATAGAATCATAGAATGGTAAGGTTGGAAGAGACTTCAAAGACCATCTAGTTCCAATCCCCTGCCATAGGCAGGGACACCTCCCACTAGAACAGGTCACTCAAGACCTCATCCAATCTGACCTTGAACACCTCCATGGAGGGAGTTCCCACAACCTCCCTGGGCAACCTGTTCTAGTGCCTCACCACCCTCACCGTAAAGAACTTTCTTCTAATATCCAGTTTAAATCTCCCCTCTTCCAGTTTAAACCCATTTTTGAGCAATATGCATTTTTTTTTTATTCAACTGTAAGCAGACTCCAAAGTGTGTATTATCCAAATACATTGTGTTGAGACTAAATTGGTGTATAATTGGTTTTGTGACCAACTACTGCTGAATGCTGCTTGTGCATCAATAAAATTCTTTTTTCTTTTTTATTCCACATGCACTTCCTCATCAAGTAGGTTGAAGGTACACAAGAAGCTGAGAGAGGATTGTCATGGTAGGCCTAAGCAGGCCAAAATAGGCTTCTACATGTCCTGGTTTGCCCAGATGTGTTT
Organism: Eubucco bourcierii; assembly: GCA_013396675.1. Taxonomy (NCBI): domain Eukaryota; kingdom Metazoa; phylum Chordata; class Aves; order Piciformes; family Ramphastidae; genus Eubucco; species Eubucco bourcierii. Next base: position 86,402 of record VWZE01006800.1, on the reverse strand, counting down.
TCTGCTCTCCCTCCTTCTGTTTTGGGGAGAAGCAACTGCAGGAAAGAGGACAAATAATCTGGAGCCATTGAGTTTAAGGACTTTGGCTTGCCCAGACTTGTTTGCACCCTGTGGTAAACAAAGTACAGGCTCTCAGCTTGTACCTGTCTAGTGCAAGGCCTGTATTCTGCCCTAAAAAAGGGTAAAGCAAGCCTATGGCTTCACCCAATATGGTCAAGCTTGACTGACTGCCATTGTGATTGACTATTCTGTGTCCAAAGGCTCATTAATCTTGGGCTGTATTGATAATNTTTTGGGGAGAAGCAACTGCAGGAAAGAGGACAAATAATCTGGAGCCATTGAGTTTAAGGACTTTGGCTTGCCCAGACTTGTTTGCACCCTGTGGTAAACAAATTACAGGCTCTCAGCTTGTACCTGTCTAGTGCAAGGCCTGTATTCTGCCCTAAAAAAGGGTAAAGCAAGCCTATGGCTTCACCCAATATGGTCAAGCTTGACTGACTGCCATTGTGATTGACTATTCTGTGTCCAAAGGCTCATTAATCTTGGGCTGTATTGATAATAGGAGATGAGCAGGTGACACAATGTGCTCTGCCATTTTATCCATGCTCTGCCATTGTATCTGTGCTTGCTTGTCACTGCCTGGAAACTGCCTGGCTCAAGTTTTCCAGGAACATGCTTTAAATGACTCCACGCAATTAGCCTGAATAGCCAGAGTGACGTTGTGGTGAGACTGCACATCGCATGATATCCTGCCTACACCTGAAAGCCTCCTGCCAAGATGGAGAGACACTGGCACAGGTTGCCCAGGGAGGTTGTGGATGCTCCCTCCCTGGAGGTGTTCAAGGCCAGGTTGGAGGAGGCCTTGAGTAACCTGTACTAGTGGGAGGTGTCCCTGCCTATGGCAGGGGGTTGGAACTAGATGATCTTTGAGGTCCCTTCCAACCTTACCATTCTATGATTCTATGGGAAGTCCTAGATACACAAATCATCCAGAGATATCAGGACCAGGTCAGAGATTGTCTGCCTCCTTTCCCCAGCAGCCTGGGAAGAATCACAAGTCTCAGCGTATGACAAGACAGTAACAGAATTTCCTGAAAGCATTTGGGTACTGTCTGAAGCTGTGACTGGCTCCAGGAGTCAGGAGATGTATTTTGAGGAAATACTTAAAGCCTCTTATAATTCACCATTGCCTTCTACCATAAGCAGAAAGGAGCTCCCCAAGTCTATCTAGTGGGCAAGCAGTGTATTGACCGCAAGTGTTATATTGACCACAGCAACCTTCTCTTCCAGTCCATTTGAGTTTGTTTAATGTTATATATTATTGCCAGTTATTTCTACAGCCTATATTATTATCTGTACAACATTTCCATGACTGTGCAAATAACCTAATTATTATTAAAAAATAGTGATTGGGGTGGTGAGAGTTCTGAATATTGAATATTAATAGACAATATTAATTAAAAGAAATATCATCTTACATTAATTAATTGCCCCTCCATAACAGGGATAGAGCCAGGACAGGTGATTCAGACAAGCCAAAGGGATATTCCACATTGTATGACATCATCCTCAGTAATGATAACCCAGAGAAAGTAGGAGGGAGGAGGATGTTTGTGGTTATGACATTTGTCTTCTCAAGTAACCATTGTGTCTGCTGAGACATTGCCTTCCAGCAAGTAGCTAAATGTCTGACTGCTGATGTGAAGTAGAAATAAATTCCTCTTTTTGGTTTGTTTGTGCATAGAGCTTTGCTTCACTTACTATTTTCACTTTATCTCACATGATAAGATCCAGCTCTTGCTCCTCCTATTTTGTCCACCATTTTGCTGACAAGGGTTATCTAGCAGCTAAGCTTGACTTCAGGCTAGTGTCAAACTATCACAGCAAAGATTAATCTGAATGGACAAGTTTGCATGCATTTATTACAATGTACAAATAATAATGCCAATGGTTATGTAGATATTGTCGTTTTAGTTGGCAAGTAATATAATCCAGTAATTAAAGATTTCCATATTCTGGGTTTTCTTAAGTAATCTGATTAAATATATAATATACATGTATAAAGTCTAAACAACAAAGTGTAAACCAAGTAAAAGATAAGTCCAAGTAAGTTTTATAGGGATTAAAATTGCATTTTAAAATAGACATAACTAAACTAAAAACATGATGCATTTCATAGTATATTCACTGTATTCCAAAGAAAAGATAAAATGCTTAGAGAAATAGTATAATTTTCCATGACTGTGAGAGATTTTAGAAAATGTAGTAACTGAAAGAGTAATTACAGGTCAAAAGCTATATAATATCAAACAACTCTAACTGGTTTAGATGATTCCATTACATTTTCAGGTATGTTTTTGTGTGTATATATAATTTTAAAAGAAAAACAGTATCCACTGTAGCTAAGTTTTCCTTGGATTATATTCAAAGCTCTCTGTCATCCTATTACATGAAAGAAAAGGTGGCATAAAAGATTATATGTCACATTATATGTCATTACAGTCTTATTTCAATTCCATTTAAATCAATCTTTATTAAATCATGTATCAGTAAATATAAATACATGTGGGTTTGGGTTTTTTTCGCCCTTGGCTTCCTATATGCAGGTTCAACACCAATGTTGTCTTCTAACCTTCCCTCGCTGTGTTAAGAAAGCTTTTACCCTTATTTAACTTCTGTTACCACCCATGCCTTAAAATACTCTGAACTCCTGATTTAAAGGGTCAGCTCACAGCAGCCTTTATGTAATTGAAAGAGGGTTACAATGAAATCAGGAATGGAAGATTCATAAATTTAGAGGGACAGACAAAGGTCTGGAGTCAGTTCAGTTCACCATTCCGTTACGGAAAACCTGACTGCTACTCCAGTATTTCTGAATCCAAGACCATCACTACTCATGTGTCTAAAGTGGAGTCACGGTCAGCCTCTTAAAGGAAACCAAGTGCCTTTTATCTTAAAAAGGGCAAATCTTGGAGTGCTTGACACCTGAAGTATGGTGCTTGTAAGACTTAAAGGTCAAATTGGAAATATCTACCAAATCTAACTGACTTCAACTGTAGGAAATGCCTGAATTGTTTGAAATTTAGATGGATTTTAGTGTCATTACTAAGGGTGCTGGTACTGTAACCTAGAGTACAAGAACTTGGAGGAGGATGATCTCATAAACATATCTAAGTACTTGAATAATTTTTATGATGAAATGGATGATGATCCTCAGCAAGTTTGAAGATGACACTAAAACAGCAGGAGTGGTTTTGAAGAAGAAAAGTCTTGGGGTTTTTGTCTCTGTAATTTCATACTTTTTTGAAAAAAAAAGGATTAGTTTCCAGTTACTTTGAAAAGATTTGAGAAGCAAAGACAATGTCTCCATGTAAGAAAAAGTTTATTTGTTTGTTTGAAAATGTGCTGTTTCAGTCTCATGGTACACATCCTACTCTTTTACCTCATTTAAAGGCCAAATTCACAATTAATAAGAGCAGGAAGAGATTACTTTTTAAATTAATTGTGCTAAAATGAGCATTTCTTATTGAAATGTTGTCTTGATTTAGATAACCTAATCATTTTATTCACATGTAACTCTGGCTTTACTATTTGTAAAATAGGATATCTAAAAAATAAAATTTAGAATATTTTCAGAAACAAATTTTAAATCACAGAGCTTTGCTTTACCAAAGGACACCATCATCTTTTATTACCTTCCATGCTCAAATGTTTGTTGATTTCATTTTTTAAGACATGAAATACAGTTATGAGGAACTTTCAAAATTAATGAACCCAGTCTGTTGGCTCCTTCAAGGCTATTAGAACACATATGAAGACGTGAAAGTACTAATCCCTAAGATAGTGTTGCTGAAGCCTAAAGTAAAATAAATGGTTGCAGGGTGTCTTTAGTGGGTCTCATTTTAGCAGTCAGACAGACAAAGATATTTTATGAGTAGTTAGTAATCCACATAACTAATCTAGATGCACATCTTGATATCATGGATAAGCTGTGACCACTATTTAACATAGGTGTATCTGATCATTAGCATAATTCATATATAGTCACTGCATATATAGTCAATGTGTATTTATTCCTGAATATATATAAAGTGTATTGTCTCTGCCACTTGAAATATTATACACACCTGTTTAGCAACTGTGGCTTCATTAGTGAGCTTAAAATATTAGAGTATCTTGTGCAAGAGAGTCCCCCAAAGCTGATTTTGCATTCCAGGGTTGTTTGCTGCGCTTCATAACACTGTGCTGTGTGAAACATATTAAACATATGCTTTGGTTATAAATCATGTCTGCTACACTAAAAATGGAAGTAGTTTAAAATGTGTAAACAGGAAAAAAAATGAACATGCTTTTCTCAGATATTGTGATAGTTAGATAACTAAATTATATGTGCAGTGACTTCTGCCTTGAACTGTATAAAAGGTGGTATCAGAAAAAACAAAGCATCCAGGGATGTTCACAATAATACTGACTCTTCACTTATATATTTCTGCGTGTACTATATATATTTATATATTGTATATATTTTTTTATATATGCATAGCATTACTCTTAGGTTGCATATTGAAGGTTCATCAAGAGAAAAGAAAATCTGCTTCATAAGAAAGAAGACAAGCATCTAGTTTGCAACTCAAATTAGAGTTGATTTTGTTATTAATCACTGCTGTGATTAAAAAAACCCAAACAAACAACACCAAAAAAAATCAAAACACAACTAAATGAAACAAACAATCAAAACCCCAAAAAAACTCCACAAACAAATTATAAAAAAAACAACCCAAAAACCAAAAAACACCTCTGTGCTTCAAGATCATGGAGCAGATCCTCCTGAAAGCTCTGTTAAGGCAAACAGAAAACAAAGAGGTGGTGGTAACCAGCATAGCTTACCCAAGGGCAAATTATACCTGTCAAATTTGGTGGCTTTTTATGATGAGGTCATAGCAACAGTGGAGAAGAGAAGGGCAACTGATGTCATCTACCAGGACCTGAGTAAAGCATTTGACTCCATCCCACGTGACATCATGGTCACCAAACTGGAAAAACATGGACTTGATGGGTGGAGCACTGCTGGATAAGGGATTAACTGGATGATTTCACATGCAGAGTGGTGATCAGCAGCACAATGTTCACTCGGAGACCGGTGGCGTCCCTCAGGGGTCGGTGCTGGGACCAGTGCATCTTGGTCAGCGCTATGGACAGAGGAATCAGTGCACCCTCAGCAAGTCTGCAGACGCCACCAAGCTGTGTGGCACAGTAGAC
>VWZE01006800.1:41230-80970 GCA_013396675.1 Eubucco bourcierii | reverse complement strand
GGTTGATGAAAAGCTCAACATGAGCCTGCAGTGTGTGCATGCAGCCCAGACAGCAACTGAGTCTTGGGCTGCATCAAGAGCAGCATGGCCAGGAGGGCAAGGGAGGTGATTCTGTCCCTTTACTCTGCTCTCTTCAGATCCCATCTGGAGTACTGTGTGCAGTTATGGAGCCTCCAGCATAGGAAGGACAGGTGTTCAAGGCCAGGTTGGATGAGGCTTTGAGTGACCTGTTCTAGTGGGTGGTTTCTCTGCCTATGACAGGGGGGTGGAACTGGATGATCTTTGAGGTACCTTCCAACCTTACCATTCTATGATTCTGTGGGAAAAAAAAAAACAAAACAAAACAACCACAACAACAAAAAAAACCAACCAAAACCCAAAACCCACAAAAACAAAAAAACCCCACCAAAACCCCAAACCAAAACTTTTAAGGAACCTAGAAAACTATTTTTCTAGTGACTTTAATGGAAATGAATTGATGACAATGCCAGGTAACCAGAAAAGACAGGGTTTTTTATGCATGCTATAGAAATACAGAGTCTATCTAAACAAAGGACTCTTAGCTAATGATTTGGGATTTTAAAAGAATCTGTATCAAAATGTAAACTTGAATAAATATTAAGGTTATACTATCTTCATAATTAGAGATCTTCCAGGCCTGTTTTCTGTGCTTCTAAAGCAGAAATTACTCATATCCCTAATAAACAGATTTTGGCAAAGAATATTGTAATTATTATAAGCAGATTCTAAGGGCAACAGACAGCCTCTAATACAATGTAATGATGAATATGCTCTTCACAGAAGCCCTTCTGTAGGAAATTCAAGGACAGGCTCAAACCAGTGAAAAAGTGCAATTCTAGTAAAAAATGTAATATGTGAAATATATTCACAGTACTTTGGAGAAACATGCAGACAAGAAAAGGTTTAATAATCATGCTGAGGAACTAATTTGAGTCACTTTGCCCAAGTACATTTATACTTACGTGACACCCTGAATATTTTCATTAGCTCAAACACTGAGGGGTGAGGATGCACATGGTACTTTGCCTAGGTCTTGTAGGCAGTGCCCTGCTGCATGCGAGAGGTGAGAACAAAAATGGGGGACTTGTGGGGAAGCAGAAGGAAGCTGTGTGGTTCCTGCTGCTGTGTTCAGCCCAGTTGTGGCAGTGGCAGTAACAGCCATGGCCACAGCTCTGCATCCCCACTATACTGCTCAGTTCTGTGCCTTGACGTGGCCTGGAGATAAACCATGCGGCATGGCCCTGCTTCACACTGCCCATGGCCTGGACTACATCACACAGCACAGCCCTTCTCTCTCGCTGCTGCCAGGAAACTTGGAACTGCTCCTGCAGAGGTGCTGCAATTTTCAAACCAGAGAAATGGTAAGGCCCCTTCTCTTTGATATGCATTTTTTTCCCACTGCTTTTCCCTTCTGTTATGGTAGGGTTGTTATGAATTATGAAAGATGAACTATTAATAAAATTATTCATCCAGTGTATTTGCCTACTTAATGGAATATTTTTAAACCATTTTTTCTCATCTTTTGCTATTCTGGATGATGGAAGAAAAAAAAGCAAACCACCAAACAAAAACACACACACACACCCCACCTTTTGTTTGACACTTTGCTTTTAGGGAATTATAGTTAGTTTTTATTAAGTTTCATCAACCTGAATTCTTTACTTTAAAAAAAAAAAAAAAGTTATGGAGGTTATTATGGAGGAATAGGAAATATGAATATTGTTATAAAGGATCTTAGGCACAGTCCAATTCATACCAAAGACAATGTGAAATTTATTTGTTAAAATGGAAGCAAGTAGTGCTGGCCGTGAGGGGAGTCTTTGCTCTACCAACTCATACAATGACCACACAACAACCTCTCCTATTTATATATTCAGTTTATGCATATGTATCAAGTTTCTTGAAATATGTAAATGAGTCCTTGAAATTCTTTATGCCTTTTATCACAACACCAACTGGTCTATACGTGACACAGAAAGGACCTGTGGGATTCTAAAGGTTCAATCTTTCCTAGTGATTAATCCAGGAAGCAGATCACACCCCTTCTCCTTACAAAATGTGTTCACTGCTAATTGTTTGTGGATTTGGCATAAGGTGCCACTGCCACATAGGGTTTGGAGAGCATTTAGAACATTGAGTTGTTATACAATTGTCAGTGGCAGACACTTGCCTTCTCTCTAGTGAGACAGATCAACTCTTGGTGGAGTTTTATTCTACTGATTGTTTCACATACTCACTTGCTCACCTACCATGCTTGACAAAAGGGAGTCTAATCACAAAGTTCATTAGAAGAGGTGGGTGCCACTGAATGAGATGTAAATTATTCATCCTTTGAGGAAGAAGTTGTGTAACATTACATTTTTCAAAAGACAGCTCAAATCAATGAAAAAACCCTGAATAGGATGAATTTTAAGTCATGACTCAGTAGTACAGTTCAGCTTCAGTAAAAGACTCACTTAGGTTGTTGTATTTATAGACTGGTTAGATCATATTCATAGAATCATAGAATCATAGAATGGTAAGGTTGGAAGGGACCTCAAGGATCATCTAGTTCCAACCCCCTGCCATAGGCAGAGACATCTCCCACTAGTACAGGTTACTCAAGGCCTCCTCTAACCTGGCCTTGAACACCTCCAGGGAGGGAACATTCACAACCTCCCTGGGCAACCTGTTCCAGTGCCTCACCACCCTCACTGTAAAGAACTTCCTCCTAATATCCAGTTTAAATCTCCCCTCTTCCAGTTTAAACCCATTGCCCCCTGTCCTGTCATTGCAGGACCTTGTAAATAGTCCCTCCCCAGTCTTCTTGTAGGTCACCTTCAGATACTGGAAGGCTACTCTAAGGTGTCCTCAAAGCCTTCTCTTCTCCAGGTTGAAGAGCCCCAACTCTCTCAACCTGTCCTCCTATATTTCATTACCTTACCACATTTGAAGCCTGCACCAACCTAATCTTTTTTTGTTGAGAAGTTAACTGAATACACCACATAACAGTCCAGCCCACTTCTTTTGAACCTCTGCAAAATAATTTAAGATCTATTTGATTCATAAATGACTGTTAAAAAAAGAAGCATTATGGTATAGTTTAGCAGTTAAATTACTTATAAGCGCTCAATTTTGTCGTGAAGTGTGTGCTGGTTTGAGGCTAATTGGAATATTTTAATAGAGAAAATTACACTATAGGCTGTGAAGGGAAAACATGGTGATGTCTAATTTGTTCATAGGCTTGTTGATATGTTTGGGATAAAAAGACCAAAACACAGATAAGTCAGTCTCAGTCTGTCTCTTTCTGGGGGCACAGTGTTTCTGGCAGTCTAGCTTCTGGCTCCTCTTTGCCGGTTAATCTTCACTAACCACTTTTCTTCTAACCCACCTGGCTGATCCTCCAAACTCACCTCGCACATAAGGCAAACCTTGGGGTAAGGTACAGGGGTGGGGAGAAGGTGGAAGGGTGGTTGGGAGCCCCGCCTGGGGTCTCTGATTTCTGGGAGGGGTGTTGTGTTGCTGTATTCCCTTTAACTTGTATATTTCTGTAACTATTCCTGTATATAGTGTATATCTCTGCTTGTATATTGTGCTGAGCTGTAAATAGAGCTTCAGTCCTTAACTTCCAGCCAGCTGAGTTCTAGTCTGGGTCATTTCACAAAGTGTGGGGGGTGGGGAACTCCCAAACCGTCACAAAGTGTGATTTCACATTACTTTAACAGTGCATCTAGTGTAACAATTTGCAAATTAGGATCTCACTGAATAAAATATGTTTAAAATTGAAATCAAAGGGTTCTACTGCAGCTTTCATTGAATAATATAATCCTTAGAAGAAATATAAGAAATCAGAAAATGGGGGAAAAAGACCATTGCTGTAACTGCATATATTTGTAGATTTATTACCAATTTCAACTTATTTTTATATAAGCATAATATAAATTTGATGTGATGGTCATTGTCAGTGTCATTGACAGTATATTGTTCTCTTTGTCCTATATAAAATCAGAAGATAATTAGGTTAGGAAAATTAAAAGATAAAAATTGTATTACTGAGTGTTAAAGTATAACCTAGGAAAATTCTGTAAGACTACAGAAAAGTGACACTTTTATTATTTCATGGTTGTAATCTGAAATTTTTGGTGTTTGTAAGAATAAGACATTTTCAGAGATTGTATGATGAGTGACACTGTGTTGCTAAAGTATTTAGCTCCAATTCACCAAAAATCAGTCAGTGTTACCTAAGGATAGGGCTTAAATATTTTCATAAATAGAAATTATGATAACATTTTCATGGACATTTCCATCTCATTGACATTAATAGCTCCAAATGAATTAGTAATGATCACTATTAATATTGTGAATATCAAATGTATTGGTAATGATAGGGCACTTATAATGAAATAAAAAACATAATAAAATCAATTCTGACATGAATTCATGTGATAGTAATGACTGTAGTTAATTAAATTGGTATTTTCACAGGTGGAATATATGAAACATGATATCAGTAACACTCAATATCAACGTTATAATTTGTTTTGATCAAACAAAAAACATGGAGTGTTTTAAGAATCATTAATATAAATCAAGTGATTTCTTAGTAAATAAAATATAATTATGTTTGCCTTAAAATACAAGACAAAACAAGCAAACAAAAAAAAAAAAAGAAACAGAAAAAACCAAGCAGACATTTACCCTCACGTAATGCTATTATTTCCTGGCCTCTGCTAACTGAGGGAATACACTCCTGCTGTTCATAACACAGAATAACAGAAATAATTTGAGCAGGAGAAATTACCAAAAACCCAACCAACCAACAACCAGAAACCAAAACATAGTTGTTAGTTTGAATACCAGAAAGAAACTACCTGCATGTAGAAGGAATAAGTACTCAGAGATAATTACTCAGAGATAATTAGCTCAATATTATTGTCACCTTAGGGTGATAGTAGTTTGCACTCAAGACATTATTTTTAAAATAAAAAAGAAAAGAAAAAAAAAAGAAAAAAAAAAAGGTAACCCAACAGTATATGGTAGGATCTAAAATAACTCCCATAGGTTACATTTATTTTCACCTCCAGTTGAGGATGACAGATATTTCTGAATAAAGTCCTCACATAAGCTGAGGGTAACATGTGTCCCAGTATAGGCAAAATGAAAAGCATTCAAGGGGAAAATGAAAATGAAAATTGAAAAGCATGTCGAGGGGAGCTGCTTTGGAACAGACCCAGCTCCCAGTAGAGTGGCATATCATGGCTCACAGTAGAGTCCTGTTAAGGCAGCAGAGAGACCCATCAGGATCCAGCAGCTCTCAAAGGCGCTGCTGATCAGGTGTTAAGTGCTGCTAGGACAAAGGCAACCACTCTCATGTCTATAAGAAAAGCTCCTGGGGAATGCTGTGATCAGAGCAGATAGAGTGCAGTACATTAGTCAGAGGATGGCATGGCAGTTTGTGCAAAAGGACACAAGGAAAGGCAATACTTTACTTATTTTACTTTATAAATTCAACACATGATGTCTAGTAACTTGCAAGTAATTTTTTTCATTCCTAAATTTTAACAAAACCAGTAGGTTAGAAAAATCCACATGGAATCTTTTAATGTATCAACACTGATCCAATAAACTACAAAAATCTTCAATATTTATTCTAAACATGTAGGGGTTTTTTGTTTGCTTGTTTGTTTTTTTAGTTGGAACATCATTATGGAAACTGTAAGGAGCTAATAAAAGAGAAATAATAGAATCATAGAATCATAGAATGGTAAGGTTGGAAGGGACCTCAAGGATCATCTAGTTCCAACCCCCTGACATAGACAGGGACACCTCTCACTAGGACAGGTTACTCAAGGCCTCATCCAACCTGGCCTTGAACACCTCCAGGGAGGGAGCATCTACAACCTTCCTGGGCAACCCGTTGTAATGATCAGTATTTATTGGTCAACTTTGCAAATGTCAGTAAAAGTCATGTCTTAGGCATTCACCAACGAGTTTAAAATAAAGAATGTTTCAAGAGTCCATTTATTAATTGTGATTATTACAAGTTGTTAAACTTTTATTTGTATTTCATTCTTTTTCTATACCAGTTTATCTTCTACAGGCTTCATGGGCACTATTATCTTACCTCTATATCTACTTTCCATTCACTAGCAAAGCAAAGACCTAAACCTCCAAAGGAAGAGGACTGTATTTCTTCATGCTTCTTTTAAAGTGGATTTAGTATTGGCATAGCTTTTATTATTATTTTGTTTTTAATATTTACTTGCTACATAGATTTGTTTTATTTGTAGGGAAAGCTTATTTGATTAGATGTTTTTACTCATGGCAAGGCAGCCAGGATTAGACTAATTTCATTGCATGTGCTTTCCAAATGTCTTTCAAATAACTTATCCCTTAATTTTCCATCCATTTCTTGTAAAGGTCTTACTTTTCAGAATTAAGTGTGTTACTTTAAGTAACACACTTAAAATAGGGATTTTAAGTTATTAATTATAAATTAAATAAAAGACAATTAACTTATCCCTTAATTTTGCATCCGTTGCTTGCAAAGGTCTTTTCAGAATTAAGTGTGTTACTTTAAGTAACACACTTAAAATAGGGATTTTAAGTTATTAATTATAACTTAAATAAAAGATAATTAACTTATCCCTTAACTTTGCATCCATTGCTTGCAAAGGTCTTACTTTTCAGAGGTCTTACTTCTCAGGTCTTACTTAAAATAGTAGGAAAAGTAGAGGGAACTAAATGTAAAAAAAACAAACTAAAAAAACCAAACAATCAAACAACCAAAACCAAACCAAAACAGAAAAAAACAAACCCTCCCCAAAACAACCAGCCTCCAAACCCAGAACATTTTTTTTCTGGATATCTGCAATGTTTCCTAAATAATTACTGTGAACAGCCTTGCAAGTAACACCAGTTTACCACTTAAACAAAGGAGGTAAGCCACTTAGTGCTTATTAAAAGTAATTGGATCTGTTGTGCTCATTCTGTTTTGTAGTGATTATTTCAGTATAAGAGGTTTAACTGGATGTCAATTAAAGGTCAAATTTTGTTCCCACTGAATTCAATGTAAATTTAATCCTTAATTTCAGCAAGATTAGTATTTCATTTTAATGAGTCATATGCTAGGATAGATAATAGAAATCTAAAAATACTGTCATAAATCAGACCTAACCTCCTTTTAAAATAATAATGTTTTCATGGAAAGGATTTTAAGGAAGTTTTGTATCTGTGTATTTGCTTCTGAAATTTTAAATAGTGTTTGATTTTATGGCTACTGTTTCAGAAGACTCATATCTGTGTTTGCATGGGTTTTGTTTTGTTTTTTCTTATTTTGCTTTATTGACGAATGAGGAATGTTTCTGGTAGAAGTAAAAAAGAGAGGAGAGAAAATTTTATAAAAGGAAAGAAAAAAACCACAGAGGAGGTATCAAAATGGATGTAAAATTGAGTGTGTTTCAAGTCATATTCCTCTCTTGAAGTTTAGTGCTAAAAAAGATTAAAGGGAAGTTATGATTAAGTATTTCTCCACACACATTTACCTTCAAAAACCAACACCGTGGTCATCGTCATTATGTCCAGATTGCTGTTGTATGAACACTTAGGGGCAGCTTAAGCCAGAAGGATCTATGTATAGTGTATTTGCAGGTCCTGAATGCATTACATTTATGCTTTCTAGCATTACTTGACACTCTCAGAGTACGATATTTGGAATACCCTACAGATATCCAAAGAGCTAGGCAATTCAGATGCCTCTGACACTGTCAACATTTGACTAAGCAGAGTCACTTTTCCAAATCTGGATCCAGAACTTTGAGGTCCATAGCTGTAACTAGAGTGCTAAACACAACCAGATCATAAAGTACCTTCCTCTCCAAAACAAAGTGATACATCCAAAATACTGAAAGTGAACATGATAGTAGCCTTCCAGTATCTGAAGGGGGCTTACAGGAAGGCTGGGGAAGGATTATTTACAAGGTCCTGCAACGACAGGACAAGGGGCAATGGGTTTAAACTGGCAGAGAGGAGATTTAGACTAGATGTTAGGAGGAAGTTCTTTACAGTGAGGGTGGTGAGACACTGGAACAGGTTGCCCAGGGAGGTTGTGGCTGCTCCCTCCCTGGAGGTGTTCAAGGCCAGGTTGGACGAGACCTTGAGTGAGCTGTACTAGTGGGAGGTGTCCCTGCCTATGGCAGTGGGTTGGAACTAGATGATCCTTGAGGTCCCTTCCAACCTTACCATTCTATGATTCTATGATTCTATGATCACATCCAGTACATCTAATACATACTTCTGATCATTTCTAGTGATATCCTTGGGGTATTAAGACAGTTATTTCAGTGAGGTGTGCTTTTTCTTTTTTTCTTCCCCTCTCTATTGCAAAGTGTGTGAACAGTGTCAGACCTGCATGCTAATCATCTGTGTGATGCCATTGTAAATTATTTTAGCTCATTTGTTTCTTATACCTGGAATATAGAGGTTATGCTAAATCTGATAAGAGTCTGTTTTAATAGAGTATAAGGCAAAAGGAGGGGCAAACATGGAATAGTTCTACCTAAATTACTTTTTAAACAGTACATCTTAACCTTTCAATAATAATTGGGCATTGTATCAGACAACAATAAGCTGCACAAACCCACACCAGTAAATACATTAAAATAAAATGTAAACACTTTTAAATTAAATCCTATAAATGATCAATGAATCACTGATGGTGCTTCTTTCCTAATATTCCTTCATCTAACAGTATAAATAAAAGTCTTTTGTTTTCTAATTTATCTTCTTAGCACTCTCTGCTTACATAAAAAAATGTAATAGCAATTTTGATTAGCTAAATGAAATTACTTTTGAACGACTAGATTTTTCTCATTCCATTGGTTTGAGGATCATTTTGCAATATGACTGAAGAGAAATGTTCCCCAACAAGTAAAGATACTTTGCTAGGTATATGATGATGTTTTTCACATTGCAGACCATTATGCAAAAATAAATTAAGAAACTGTAAATAAAATTAATTATTAAAATTCAGAAAATAAAGTTACTAAAACTTTCATCCCAGATCAGTTCCCAGGCAACAGAGTAGTGGAGCTAAAAGTGAAAGGAATCAATAGGTGGCAGGCAAATGCTGCTTTTTGTAAAGTGGGTATTGTTCTTTTAATTAGTAATGTCTGTTTTTATAGAAGAGAGCAATAGATCAATTTATCAATAAGGATAATCAGTTCCTCTTATGCATAGTATGGTTGGCAACACTGCAACACTTTTTATGTGCATTTTATAATTTCTATTCAATGTGAATTTTGGGTGTGCTGCAAAAAAAAAAAATTTTAAACAACTGAACCTTGTAGAAGTGTTATAGTACTCAATAATAATAATGAATTTTAAAAAATATAAATTCCACAAGCACTACTGTGTATTTATCTGTTGTATTGATTTATTGTTAGTTCCATTCGTAGCAGACACCTATGTTGAAAAAAAAGAAAAAAGAAAGAAGAAAAAAGAAAATAGAAAAAAGAAAAAAAAGGGAAAGAAAAAAGAAAGAAGAAAAAAGAAAATAGAAAAAAGAAAAAAAAGGGAAAGAAAAAAGAAAGAAGAAAAAAGAAAATAGAAAAAAGAAAAAAAAGGGAAAGAAAAAAGAAAGAAGAAAAAAGAAAATAGAAAAAAGAAAAAAAAGGGAAAGAAAAAAGAAAGAAGAAAAAAGAAAATAGAAAAGAAAAAAGAAAGAAGAAAAAAGAAAATAGAAAAAAGAAAAAAAAGGGAAAGAAAAAAGAAAGAAGAAAGAAGAAAAAAAANAAAAAAAAAGAAAAAAGAAAGAAGAAAAAAAGAAAAAAGAAGAAAAAAGAAAATAGAAAAGAAAAAAATAGAAAAGAAAAAGAAAAAAGAAAATAGAAAAAAAGAAAAAAGAAAAAAGAAGAAAAAAGAAAATAGAAAAGAAAAAAGAAAGAAGAAAAAAGAAAATAGAAAAAAGAAAAAAAAGGGAAAGAAAAAAGAAAGAAGAAAGAAGAAAAAAAAGAGGGAAAAAAGAAAAAAGTGAAAAGAAAAAAAAAAAGAAAAAGAGGACAGCAGTGGAGATCTACTAAAAGGTTAACTGCAAACTCCAAACTTGCAGCATTTATCACCAAATTCTAACAGATATATGGAAGAATGTCTAATGCTAATTCCCCCCAAATAGTAGTAGAGATGTATTACCAAAGCATTATTTGTATTCTGGGTAAGCAGTATCCACAGACAGATGACATCACTGGATGAAGGTGCAGCCATCTAAGCATGAGGTCAATTATAAATCTAGACCACTTATCTGTGTAGTCCTACATGGTATATATATTTCAGTAATTTTGATTGCTACTCTGATGTATAAAATGGATTGTTAGCATTTTTTATTTCTTTAAAGTCTCTAAGTGGATGATACATCTTATGTTTTCCAGAAGTGATAATTTTCACAATCAATGATATAATCCTGCAGTGAAAGGAGGAATGGGCCGTTATTGTGTCTGCACTATAATACCCTGGCTTTAAGAGGAAGACAAAAAAGTCCAACCTAGTAAGCAAAAAACTTTTAGAATTACATTTCCCTCGTGCACTTCAATTATGGAACAGAGACTTGGCAAGATTTGCCATTTTAGCATTAGTGTGTGGAAAAATAGCCTGTTTAGTGTAGTGTTAGTGTGACATTCAACTAAACCCATAAATTACTACACTGCCTGGCAGGTAGCCTAAATAAAAAAACAAGACAAGAAAGCTAATGTTTCATGAAAAATTGTATAGCTGGAGAAAAAAAATTGTAAGTCAGTCCTACACTATTTATGTTCTCTCTGTGTTTCAGGGAAGCATATGGCAAATCTTTTCATAGTGATCTTTTTGATAATCCCTAATAAATGTTTTAAAAGAATTGACAAATGCCTTCTGGATGCCCCATCTTCTTTCTAGAATAGGGAGAGAAAAGAACCCTTCATATAAGTCATGTTTATCTTCTTTCACTCTTCTCAGAGTAGTTTTCTTTCTTGCGATCTATTTATTTAGTAATTTATTTTTACCACAGTAATTACTATCTGGAGCTTACAGCTACATGAAAATGTTGTTTGTTTGTTTGTCTGTTTTTACCATTTATTGTATGCAGAAAAAAATTAATTTTACTAAAGTAAAATTTAAAGTAAAATTTTAAATTTTACTATTTATTGTATGCAGAGAATTTGAAACATATCTATGCACTTTCTGTAATCCGTAGGAATTCAAGAACTGTAATGACCATCATCCAAATTTGAAGCTTACATGTCACAAAATATGTCTTCATTATTCAAAGGTGTTTTGATGAATGTCTTTCTAAGAGAGAAGATTGAATCCATTTCAAGGAAGTACAGATGTCATAGAAGTGTAGATATCATGTCAAGACCCATTGTAAAAATCTACATCTTATCTTCTAATGTATCTGTTTAATGTTCCTGTAACAGAATTATCAGGTAAGGAATTTTCTGATTAATAAATGAGGTTTGTTTAAGCTTTTCTTCTCTGAGAACTTCTTGAGCCAAAAAATATATATCTTCGCTACCCATGGTAAGCAACTAATTCCATCAACTACCACTTACAGTAGGCTTTTTAGATGAAAAACAAATAATGAATCAATTCAGAAGCAATTCAAAACATTTCAGCCTCTTAAAGGAAACAATCAAAACTATAGAAAGAATAAACACTCAGGAAGAATTAGGACAGGATAAGACTAGCATAGGAAAGCTGTCACCTGTGTGCTGTGAACTCCACAAGAGCTGGTAGACTACTGATTTTGTTATGGAACTGTTAGCTGCAGCTGCTTCTGCTCTATCAAGCATATGCACAATATTAGAAAATATCTGACTGTCTGACTTCATTACAGCATACCATTTATGTGTTTAAGGACTTTACTGGATCAGGACCAGAATCCTGAGTTACTTACATGACTAAACAATTATGCATGCCACAAAAAAGTGACGAATGCAAACAAAGAGTTTGTGTCTTGTATTGTTAGTGTTCAAAGCAAAAAAAAAGATCTTTTCCCGATTTTTGGCAGAGTTGTACTCCTGTACATTGACAACTTTGTTTAAAAAAACAGTGACTAATAAATTTGTTTCGTTTTTAGATAGATGAATTATTGACAATATACTAAACTAAATTTACATAGTAATTTATGTAATTCAGCAATAATGACAATCCAGTATTGATCCCAAAAGTGTATCAATACATCACAATTCTGTTTTGATTTTTTTTTTTGTTGTTGGATTTGGTTTTGTTCTTGATTAATTGGCTGGCATGTCTCCAATCCACATAATTCTTTTATATTTCTAACAGCTTGCATTAACTTAGCTTTAATCATTCAGGTAGCAACATAAATCACCTTACAGTTCTAATTTAATCAAAACAAATTAACAATTAGACTTTTGTAACAATGAGAGCTATAGAATAAGGCCACCCTGTAATTTGATTTTTTTTTTGCCCCCTTGTAAATCTTCCATGTGACTTTAAAATTTTTCTGAGAAGAGAAGGCTTTGAGGAGACCTTGGAGTAGCTTTCCAGTATCTGAAGGGGGCCTACAGGAAGGCTGGGGAAGGACTATTGACAAGGTCTTGCAATGACAGGACAAGGGGCAATGGGTTTAAACTGGCAGAGGGGAGGTTGAAACTGGATGTTAGGAGGAAGTTCTTTCCAGTGAGGGTGGTGAGGCACTGGAACAGGTTGCCCAGGGAGGTTGTGGCTGCTCCCTCCCTGGAGGTGTTCAAGGCCAGGCTGGACAAGGCCTTTATTAACCTGTACTAGGGGCAGGTGTCCCTGCCTATGGCAGGGGGTTCTAACTAGGTGATCCTTGAGGTCTCTTCCAACCTTACCATTCTATGATTCTATGATTCTATGATCTCTTTCTTCATTAGTTACAACTCCAGTGCACTGTACTGGAATTTTCCTAATATAAAATGAAATCCCAATTAATTTAGTGGCTGTATTTTAAAAATATGTTTTACCTTTATGATGTAAAAGAGACAAAATGGAAGAGGACTGCAGGCTAATTATAAAAATAGAGATTAACAGATATTTTACGCTGCATATATTAGTGTCTTCTGGTATATGAGTTAGAAAGTTTAGTATCTGAATACACTGCCAATTTGAAAGAGATGAGGAAAACTAGGACTGAACATTTATTTGTTTTATTTGTCTTTTAAGCTTCAGTCTATGTGAAGCTGCCAAACAGAGAAGATGCTGCAGCAATGCTCTCTTTTACTTTGTCCATGTTTACATGGTGATTTGCAAACAGATATAAGTAAGCTCTTGCAGTGTTACAGACCAGCCTGTGGCTAACCAGATGCTTGTCAGCTCTAACCAGGAAGCCTTGAAGGCAAGTTAGCATGGTGCTACAGCTGAGCTCCTGCCACTGTGCACAGCTTGTTACTCTATGTTTGGCACTGCTGTATTTGTGACTGAACAGCTGTTTGAACTAAAAATAACTGGGAAAAAAACCTGAATCATGAAGGAAAGAAAAGAAAAAGCTACGTGTTAAGAACTACTTGGGTCCTGGTTAGATCACTAATGTTACCAGTTTTGGGAAAAAATGATGGCAGATCTCTGGTCTG
Organism: Eubucco bourcierii; assembly: GCA_013396675.1. Taxonomy (NCBI): domain Eukaryota; kingdom Metazoa; phylum Chordata; class Aves; order Piciformes; family Ramphastidae; genus Eubucco; species Eubucco bourcierii. The sequence continues at coordinate 67,381 of VWZE01006800.1, read as the reverse complement.
CATGCAAAAGTAACTTAGTTTGGCAGAGATGAACGGTGACAAATCTTAGACTAGATGAGTGAATCTAACACAAACAGATGCTTTTCATTTAACAGATTAAATTAGAATTTGTATCACATTGTAAATTCTAAATCATAGAATCATAGAATCATAGAATGGTAAAGGTTGTAAGACACCACAAAGATCATCTAGTTCCACCCCCCCAAGCCATAGACAGGGACACCTCGTCCAACCTGGCCTTGAACACCTCCAGGGAGGGAGCAACCACAACCTCCCTGGGCAACCTGTACCAGTACCTCACCACCCTAAATGTGATCAATTAACTTCAGGCATCTTTCATCTTTATGTCCCGAAGTTCTTTATTTTAATTTGTCTTCAATAGTTCAAAAAGCTCATATGACTTCAGCAGCAACAGTCAGGATATTAAGCAAATTATGGAATCAGGGTCAGGATCTAATATTATGTATGTGGCTATAATAAACATGTGACACTAAAGAATTATTAGTTTTCTATATTACATTAAGTCATTGTTCTTAAGGTTGTTCCTAAATATTTTAAAACCTCAGAGTCACTTAAGATAAAACTTAACACAGTAAATCTGGCAGATATCTAATTTCCTATTTCTTGTTCTCAACTACAGTTTAATAATAAGTGAAGAATCTGATTATCTTAATCAATTCCAAAACTGCAAGGTGACTCAGTTAATAAATTTCAAAGATATGAATTTGAATAATTTTAATGAAAGTACATCATAATATTGTGACAGAAGTAAACTACTTTATAATAATAATAAAAAATCTTCTGTGTTTTGTGTTTGCATTACAGATTATAATCACAGAATAACTTAGGTAGAAGTGGCCTCTGGAGTTCCCTAGTCCAACCCTCTTACTCAAAGCAGGTTCAGTAAGAATCATTTTCAGCTAATTCTTGGAGAACCTCCCAGGAAGGAAATCCTACCATATCTCTGAGCAATGACTTCACATATTTTACAGCCTCAATGGGTAAAATAGATTCTTCCTTACATGTAATACGAATTTGGGCTCTTCCAAACTGTATCCAGGGCTCTCACGTCTTAGTCCACATTTTGCTTTTATTATGACTCTGCTTATCACTAACTTAAGATGTAAAATCAATGTACTCTTTTGCTTGAACAAGGTAATATCTTTAAGAAATATTGGTTTAGAGTACAAACTAGACCATAGCATAGAAAGAAAATGTTGATATTGTGTTTGAGACACAAACTAGTAGAGATTGTCAACAAATTTCTTCAGAAAGAGAAGAGGCCATCACTAAGAAATATCGAGAATGCTATAGAAACAGTTTCGTTGCTCTGCTTTAAAGAGACTTTGTAGTTTGGTTCTTTCTTTTAATAAGAAAAAAAGTCTGTCAAACTTAAGTTGTCTCAGTTCTGTTGCCAAACTCGAGACTTTAGATGGTCTAATTCATCATTATTTGGTTATATTTCTTCTTTTACTTCTGTGTATTTTCATCACTAAAACTATAATTATTTTGATGAGCTTATTTTCAATCCTTTCTTTCAGTATTGATGACAGTCTTTTAATTCAATTCTAGAGCAAAGATATACTTTAGAGTTATGTCACTTGAAAGTATGAAGAAGCAGGTTTTTCTGAAAATATGTTGAGTTGTCCCATCCAGCAGTTAAGCACCCACACAGCTTCTTGCTCACTCCACTCACCATCAAAAAGAAGAGGCAGAGAATAGAAAGAGCTGAAGCTAGAAAACTTGTGGTTCAAGATAAAGACAGTTGAATAGGTGAAGGAAAAAAAAAAAACAAAAAAAACCTGATGCAAAATCAATCATTCAGCACCTCCCACAAGCAAATTAATGTCCAGAGAGTCTCTAAGCAATGTCAGTCTTTGATTTTTATTGCTTGGTATCATGTTTTATGTTATGGAATATGACTTTGACCGATTTGGGTCAGCTGTCTCAGGTGTTTCCTCTCCCACCTTGTTTTAGGATAGTTTAATAACATGACATATATTAGAACAGGTTAATTGGGAAATACAGGCTGTGGCACAAAAATCAGCTGTTTTGGAGCAGAAGTGCAGTTACTGACACTATCTTCACCTACATTTCTGAAATACCAAGCAATCATTAATGAATGAGATGACATCACAATTGAAGAACTAATCTATAAACCCATCTTCTTTCCTTAGTGCAATGATTGCCTGAAAAAACATGGAAGTTGTATATATGAGTAGACCAGACCTGAAGAAGGGGCCCTTGAAGGACTGTTGTGGTAGATCTAAATAGGCGAAAATAGGCTTATACATGTCCTGGCTTGCCCAGACATGTTCCCCTGCTCCCCCTCCTTCTGTTTTGAGAAGAAGCAGTTACGGGAAAGAGGACAAAGAACCTGGAGTCACTGAGTCTGAGGACTGCGGCTTGCCCAGACTTGTTTTGAACCCTGCAGTAAACGAGGTACAGATGGTTGCCTTGTGCAAAGCCTATGTGCTGCCCAAATTTGGGTAAAGCAAGCCTATAGCTTCACTTAATATGGTTAAGCTTGGCAAAGTCCCATCCTGATTTGCTGTTCTGTGTCCAATGGCCCATTAGTCTCAGAGCTGTATTGCAGTAATGAAACTCTTATTACCTGTGCAGATAAACACCAGGAAAGTATCTGAAAGCAAGTTAGATTATAGAATCATAGACTTGTAGAACAGTAAGGTTGGAAGGGACCTCAAGGATCATCTAGTTCCAATCCCCTGCCATAGGCAGGAACACCTCCCACTAGTACAGCTCACTCAAGGCCTCATCCAACCTGGCCTTGAACAGAGAGGAAACATCCACAACCTCCCTGGGCAACATGTTCCAGTGTCTCACCACCCTCACTGTAAAGAACTCCCTCCTAAAACCCAGTCTAAATCTCCAGACATTCACAGACAAATACAACTGCAACTCCCTTCCTCTTCAGAGCAGTTTAATTTTGCACTGTTATCACAACTTACTCAAACAATTTGCTAATAGACGAGCAAACAGTGAATTTTGAGAATTACAGATTTCATCATTACATTTCTTTAACTGAACATAAAGTGTTTTTAATTAGATTTAAGTACACTTGATTAATCTTTTGGTTTTCATTGTGTAATAAAGTTTGTTGAGTTAAGTTCATTGAGTTGAACTTTTGGAAGTAACGATAGTTCACTGACTGCATGAAAGAAATCTGTGAGAAGCAGTGCAGTCTCCTGCTAAAGTGGAGTATCAGAAAACCCTTTGAATGCTACACATAAGTTATTACAGAATTAAAAGTGAAACACTGTTCCTCTCAAGTCTGTCATCACAGTTATCTTCTGTTCTCTTTAGATATGAATTCAGTTTGAAAGACAAAAAGATCAGTCATAACAAAAGATAAAATAATAACCTAGACAGTATCAATCACAAAGTTTGGATTTAAGACCTTATCATTAATCACAATAAGAACTTACCTGAATTTGTCAATCATCTATGACTGAGATCAATATAATTTAAGTACCAAGATTCAGATGTTTTGAGGACCATATTAACTGCAGCTGAGAATTGTAAAGTTCTGTATTATCACTTTCCCAGTTTTTAATCAGTTTAATGACTTTGATTTAAGGAATTATTTTGCTATAGCTGATAGTAAAATAAAATAATAATCCTTCACTTTCTCCTGTTTTCAATAACAAAAAAAAAATGGTTTATACAAGATGTTATATTTTCAATGTAAAGTTAAAATTTCCTCCTAACTCTTCCTTAATCTTAAAAAAAAAGATTGTAGTGTTCATTTCCTCAGAGAGATCAAAAAGAGAATAAGAATCTTAGAAATAAATTTGGGAAAGCATTCTGGATAGAGATTGAAACAGTAATATGTCATCAGGAAAATAATTACCAAGAGAAATAAGGGTTGCTGTTCTACCAAGAAACTGAAGAAGAAAACAAATGAAACTACAGTCATAAAAGATATGTTTTTCTACAGCAGACGTGTATCTGTTAAAGTGTTCATATTGGCTGACTGAAATGGATCATTTTCTGATGAAAAAAATCAAGTGTCTGAGTTTTATTAGCTGATGAAACTGTTATTACATTCCATTTTGCACTACATTTCCAGATAATGAAAAGAAAACAAACTTTTTAGCTTTCAGAACTCTTTGGTAAGGTGAGTTTTTATCAAGAATCTCACCTTAAATCTCTTCTAAAGTCCAGGTCTTATTCTTCCAAAGTACAATCATAACTTAAATTGCTCAAAAATAAATATTTTTTTCCTTTGTTTCTTTTACAACAAAGTCACAAAAGGCTCCAGAAGCTCCATTTGACTGAATTTGAATAGTTCAACCAGTCCAGTCATTAAATTTATTACCTTGTTAAAATTCACAAGAAGATACGCTTCATGACTTTGAAAACTTTATGTAGTCTCCAAAGTTAGAATTTTGCTTAAAACAGGATATAAGATTTTAGTTCATCACACTGTCATGGTCTGATGAAGCATTTCACACTCTGACTCCGTTAGAGATATTGCAACAGAAAATAGCAGAAAACGTTCAAAGTGAGCTCCAGATAATTTATGCTTTATCATCTCAATTAATATTCTTCATTTTCTGTGAATAAAAAGTTTTACTTGATCTGCAGCATACATAAATGGAAAAGCATGTAATTTCTGGTGGTTCTATTTGTGACTGCATGTGAAAGGAGTTCTTTTAAAGTTACTTCAATTTTTTTCACTTTTGGTTATGTGGGAACAGAGATCTGTCAAGTTAATTTAAATGGAGATTTAGGAGTCTATATGCCCCTTAGTTCTGTCTTGTTTCAAATGTTAGCTAAGACTTCAGGCAACTGTTTAGTATGTTGAGGTCTTCTTGCTTAAATGCCTGTTCTTCAAAGTACTTTGAGAATGTATTAACCTCTTTCTTATATAAGGTCTGTTATATTCCAGAATTTGTGAGAAAACAGTTTTCTTGTGCATGAGACATCTAAGATTTTTTTCAGATTGCATTTCTGATTGTAGGGATGTTGATCGCTTATACATAGCAAATTAATAGTAAGAATGCTGCCCTGTGTCCCAGATGATATCTTTTTTAGGTGTTAGAGAGATGTCCTCCACATTTCAGAAAAATAAAATGCCATTAAAAAAAAAAATGGCAGAAAAAAAGGACACATCTCAGGTAAATGATGGAAGTGATAAAACCTAGCTCCTGAGCAATCAAGGATACAGTAAAAAGTGAAACCAGGAAAAAAAAGGAAAGAGGAACTTTTCTACTTCAGCACAGTGACTTCTTATAAATTTAGTGCTTTTAAACTAAAAACAATGTTTAGTGTATCCTTATAAATGACTCATAAAGTTCTAGCTAAGGCATTCACATACAAAATGACAGTTCAGGCTTCTTTTTGGGTCTGTTTTGTTTATAATGGTACAATATAAAAATGCTTAAGATGCACTTACTTGCCATTTCCTTTCCCAGAAGGAAACTCAAGCCTTTTATGCAAGTGTTTTTCTGTAAGTTTTCCAGGTCCACATTAGAATTTCTGATTAAATTAAAAGGTACTTCTGACACTAATTACATAAGACTAAATCTACCTGCAGAAGTGTCCCACACATCCCATAGCATAGATTGAACAGAACACACATTTGAAACATATCTTTTCAGGGAAGTGAAGGAAGTGATTATAAACCTAAAGAGCAAATGTTTTCAAACAGTCAATAACTCTTAAAGGATCTGAAGTAGTGTAGTGGAGGGTAATTAATTAATGCAAGATTATATTTGTCAATATTTAATATAGTTTATTAAATATACAGAACTCTCATCACCCCGATCACTAAGTTTAATAATAATCGGTTCTTTGCATTGAGCACGGAAACTTTTTGCAGGTTATAACAGGATCTCGCAATAACTAGTAGTAATATATAACATTAATTGAACTCTACTGAACTGGAAGAGAAGGCTTTGCAGTTAGTGTACCGCTAGAGGTCAATACTCCCCTTGCCCACTAGATGGACTCAAGGAGCACCTTTCTGCTTATGGCAGAAGGCAATGGTGAATTACAAGAGGCTTTAAGTACTGACTCACAAAATGATCTCCTGACTCACAGGGCTGGCTACAGCTTCAAACAGTACCCAAATGCTTTTGGGGAATTCTGTTACTGTCTTGTCATCTGCTGAGACTTCTGATTCTTCCCAAACTTCCTAGGCCGCTGTGGAAAGGAGGCAAACAATCTCAGACCTGGTCCTGATCTCCCCTGGATTATCTGTATATCTCCAGGACTTCCCATCTTGGCAGGAGATTTTCAGGTGTAGTCAGGATATCTTGTGAAGCGCAGTCTTAGCACAGATGTCATGCTGGATATGCAGGTTGATCACATGGAGGGGTTTAGAGCCTCTTTCTGGTAAACTTGAGGCAGTGGAGTTTCCAGGCAGTTCAGGATGCAATAAGGCAGTAGCAAGCAGCAAGCACAGATACAATGGCAGAGCATTTTGTGTTTACCTGTTCATCTCCTTTTATCGATACAGCCCAAGACTAATGGGTCTTTGGACACAGAACAGATAATCAGAATGGCAGTTAATCAAGAATGGCTTGACCATATTAGGGAAGGTATAGGCTTGCTTTACCCTTTTTAGGGCAAAACACAGGCCTTGCACAAGGCATATGCAAGCCACGTGTGTACCTTGTTTACCACAGGATGCAAACAAGTCTGGGCAGGCCAGAGTCCTTAGACTCAGTGGCTCCAGGTTCTTTGTCCTCTTTCCCGCGGTTGCTTCTTCCCAAAACAGAAGGATGGAGAGCAGAAAAACATGTCTGGGCAAGCCAGGACATGTATAAGCCTATTTTGGCCTACTTAAACCTACCACAACAGACAGATAAAACAAAACAATACATAATCTCCCTTCCCTACACTGTTCTGTAAAACTACCACGACCTGATTTTCACTGTCAAAATTCTCCTCCAGATTGTCAGTGCACATTGTGGTTACAATATACTAACCCTCAGTAAAACTACTAACATTTATCCTATTTTCAAGAGATCTCAAGTCTCTATTGTTAAATAATAGAGGGCCATAGAGCTAACTTAATATCTGTATCTCTTTTTGTTCTCATTGGTCAGTTGTTAGCTCAGTCTGTTAAGAGTGAGGGAAATCTGGGGATGGAAATCTGTTAAGAAAAATCAGTTAGAGGAGATACTTAGTCCAAGCAGTTTTGAAGCAAACTCTTTAGTAGTTCTCGCTCTCCTATCCTCTTCCTATATGAAAGACAGTCCAGTCCCTTACTAAACTTTGTAGCTCTGTGATTGACTCAGTCAAACATGCCTCTCATGCACTGTGAAGCTGCGAACTGGACACATTACTGAAGGTGTGACCTCACCAGTGCTGAGGATATATGAATGATAACTTCCCTTGACCCTTACACTGATCTTCATAATGCAGCTCCGGACCATTAAGCTTCTTTGCTGTAAGAATTCTTTACTGGTTTTTATTCAACTTGTGTCCATCAGGACCCTAAGGTCTTTCTCAGCAGAGGTGCTTTCTAGGCAGTCCACATCGAGTATGTACTGGTGCCTAGGTTTATTTCTTTGTAAGGGCAGGATCTTGCCTCTCCCTTTGTTTAACTTCATGGGATTTCTGTGTGCTGTTGTATCCAGTTTTTTTAATTCCCCGTGATTGAAACAGTTGCATCAAATAATTCTCACAGGGTTATTTTTATCTGCAGACTTGCAGAGGGTGCTCTTGATCACAGCATCCAGACCACTGATGTTAAACAGTATTGGGTTATATACTAAATACCAGTATAACACTTCATCTCAGAATTAATAATTTTGGTGTGTTTGGAGTATTTTGTCCTACTCCAGAATGTCATTAATTTTGCATGCTCAGAAAAAAATGCAGAAAGCTGCTGCATCTGCACAGTGTGTACTGTGTAGGTTTTTGTCTCCAGTGATTACTGTGATGAGTACTCATGGCTGTCCTTAGGCGTATAAAAGACAAGAGGGTCATTAGGAGCAGTCAACATGATTTTATCAATGGGAAGTCATGTTTGACCAATCTTATAGCCTTTTATGAGGACATAACCAGGTGGATAGATGATGTTCAAACAGTGGATGTGATTTATCTTGATTTCAGTAAACATTTGACACTGTCTTCTGCATCATCCTCCTGGCTAAACTGAGGAATTGTAGTCTGGATGATTGGTTAGTGAGGTAGATTGTTGAAGAAAAGAAGTCAGGGAGATGTGGTCAGTGGGACAGAGTCTAGTTGGAGGCCTGTATCTAGTGGTGTGCCTCAGGGGTCAGTACTGGGACCAGTACTAGTCAATATAATCATCAATGACCTGGATGAGTCAACAGAGAGCAATGTCAGCAAGTTTGCTGATGGCACAAAACTGGATGGAATGTCTGGCTCACTGGTGGGTTGTGTTGCCATTCAGTGAGACTTAGGCAGGCTGGAGACTTGGCCAGACAGAAATTTAATGCCTTATTTTCTCTTGGTATTGTTTTGAGACTTTTGTTTGTTTGTTTTGTTTGTTTGTCTAATAACATAACTCTAGCCAAAGAGTAATTGAGTCATATCTTTCCTTTAGGAAATCTTCGTTCTTGCTCCATTGCATTTCTTTTCTGTCTTGCTGTCCCACCATCTCAATATTGACCTTATTTTATTCCATACTGCTGAAACTCTATTTGCAGTAGCTGAAATGAAACATGAATCACAGCAAAAGATCCACTACATACTTAACAAAACAAATTTGAGTTATTATTTTAATTTTAAAAAATGATTATTACTTTTATTTCTTTTCCTGGTTTTCTAAAAACAGCAGCAGAGATAAGAAGAGACATATCTGATTTTCATTGATGTAATTTCTGAGTTAGATGGGAATATATAGCTTTCTGGGAAAAGAAGATGAGAACAAACAACCTTGCCTTGTACAACTAGAGCCACTTGACAAACTCAAGTGTTCTGAAAAATGTGGATGGCGAACATTCTTCGGCAACTTCTAATATTCTGTTCCTATTTTCAGAATTATGAGTGTAACATGACAGAACTTTCTGTATGATAACAATACAATCATGTTTCACTACAACTTTCTGCTGTCAAAACTCTGTATTGGAGTGTGGGAGGAATCCAATACTGGAATCTAAACCAAGTATGTCTGTGAAAGGAACTATATATCAAAGTACATGTCTTAGATTTTATTTCCTCTTCCCTCCCACATTGTTTCCCATCACAACCAGTGCATAAGAACTTAGAGAACTATAGATGTCTAAAAGATACCCATTAAAAACCACATCAAAATAAATACAGTTTGGACAGAGTAGCACATTCTAATGAGATGATATCTGTCAAAAATATTTTGTCTAGCTCTGGTCAATACACTCAAAATAATCCTCGTTGCTTCTCCGTGATGAAAGCAACATCCTGAGTAGTCATTATATTGGGGATCTTATCAACATCTGTAAGTATCTGAGAGATGGGTGTTGAGATAAAGGTGCCAGTATCTTTGGTAATAGTGACAGGACAAGGGAAAATGGGTACAAGGTAGAACACAGGAGATTCCACCTCAATATGAGGAGGCACTTCATGACAAGGCTGACAGAGCACTGGAACAGGCTACCCAGAGAGGTTTTGGAGTCTCTTTCTCTGGAGACTTTCAAAAGTCACCTGAACAAGTTTCTGTGTGGCCTACCTTATGTGCTCCTGATTTAGCAGAGGAATTGGACTCGATGATCAACAAAGGTTCCTTCAAATTCCTAAGATTTTTTGATTCTGTGATTCTGTCTATCTAGAGACAAAGAGTGGAGAATAATTTCATTAGTAAGGTGTGCTAGCACACTGCCTCTTTTACAAACTTTAGATAACAATTTCTAAAACATTTTGCATAGTAATATTATTAGGTCTACAGTTATTACTGAAGCAATTAGTACACATGTAAATGTGGATGAGAAGGACCAACCATAAAATATCTTGAAATTTCTTGAAGAAAAATGTCAGAAGTACATGTCAAAATTTTCTAATTTCCTCTTATTAGTACCTGTTTCATAAAACCAGCATAAATTTATCAGCTTTCACACAATATTTAAAATATCCAGAGTCACCTTTTTTTGTTGTTGCTTTTCATTGGTGGTTTTTTTTTTGTTTGTTTGTTTGTTTGGATTTTTTTTTAATCTTTTGCAATGTAAAAGTTGAAATTTAATGTAAAAGTAGAGAACTTTAATTGATCTTTAAATATGAAGATGTCATTGTCTCTATTTTACTATAGGTGGTATTATTTTATCCTCAGGAATTTGTCTCTGACTTCTTGGTTATTGTTATCAATAGAGTATTTTGAAAATCTGTTTGAGTCATGAAATAATGAGAGAGTTTAATGGTTTGAGATGAATCATGTATACCCCTACACTATTCTGAGCAATGCTGGCTAGAATTTGTAACACTTGAAAGATGTTGTTGTATTCAGGGGATGTGGGGGCTGAGCTCACTCTCTGGTTTCATTGTTATGTGGCGCAGTTGTCCTGTGTGAATTTCAGTTGGGTATTTTCCCTTTTATTTTTTTCCCTTTTATCTCTCTTATGGTGTGGTTTAGTATCTCTGCAGTAGAATAGTGAATGATTTTGTGTAACTCAGATAAAACTCTTCACTTTCCTTTTTTTACTGTCATGCCAGTGGGGGATAGAGGGTCAAGGAGAAAAGGACAGGATGGGGAAAAAAACCAAACAGTGGCGTTAACCTCTGACACTTAAGATTTTTAAGTGTCACTGCTGTAAATTTCAGGCTGTTTTTATAACTGATTTTAATATCAACAATCTTTTTAACTTAGTAATTTAAATATTGTAATGAAGAAAATTACAGGAAAAATTATTAGAATGTGAGGGAAAAAAAATTACTTCAGCTTATTATATATTGCAGCTACCAGTATGCCAAAATAAGCATTCTGCTTTAATGCTAGAGTGAAAGAAGAGTCATCTTACTGCACTGTGAATGCCAAAATTAAACAATATACTGGTAAAAATAGCATTCTGCAGTAAGTGTCCTAATATATTTAGTGTAGCATTATTGCATACTTATAATAACCCAATTGATGTTTAGTTGCCCATTTGCCCATAGGAAGTGATCTCCCCTCCCCTCCTCCTCTCCTCTCCTCTCCTCGAGTCTCCTCTCCTCTCCTCGAGTCTCCTCTCCTCGAGTCTCCTCGAATCTCCTCTCCTCCCCACCCCTCCCCTCCCCTCCCCTCCCCTCAAGTCTCCTCTCCCTTCCCCTCCTCCCATCCCCTTTTGCAATACTGTTGGCTTTTTTGTTTGGTCTTTAGTTGTCAGTCATTGAGATAAAGAGTGGACAAGTATTAGATATGTCAAGGCATGTAAATTGTTACAGCTGTGTTTCAAGGCTGCTATATTAACACACTTGATGAGACACAGGAATTGTTTCCATTTCTGATCAAGGCTCCTGGGACTAATTATCCAGCTGGAATAAATCAATAGCTTCTATGAAGGAAAATAATTTTGCTGCATGTTTTTCATTATAGGAGAGAAGTAATTTTATTTCTCATACTTTGGAAGGAAGGCAACAGCTGACAGTACGTAGCTTCAATATCTGTAGGGTGAGGACTATTTTTTCCACTATGTCCTGAGTTCTGCAGGCCTGATTCTTAGCAGGGTCTCTTACTGGATATCACAGTTTAGTAGTAGGATAAATTATTTTGGTCTTTGCTAAACTACTACTCCTCTGTGGGAAAGACATGCAGCAAAAACTGGAGACTGCAAATGTTTTGGAGTTAAGGAAATGACAGAAATTACAAAAACTTACAAATTTTGAAAAATCATAGAATCATAGAATCATGGAATGGTAAGGTTGGAAGGGACCTCAAGGATCGTCTAGTACCAACCCTCTGCCATAGGCACAGACACCTCCCACTACGACAGCTCACTCAAGGCCTCATCCAATCTGGCCTTGAACACCTCCAGGGAGGGAGCATCCACAACCTCCCTGGGCAACCTGTGCCAGTGCCTCACCCCCCTCACTGGAAAGAACTTCCTCCTAACATCCAGTCTAAATCTCCCCTCTGCCAGTTTAAACTCTTTGCCCCTCATCCCGTCGTTGCAGGACCTTGTAAATAATCCCTCCCCAACCTTCCTGTAGGCCCCCTTCAGATACTGGAAGGCTACTATCAGGTCCCCTCGAAGCCTTCTCTTCTCCAGGCTGCAGAGCCCAACTCTCTCAACCTGTCCTCATAGGAGAGCTGCTCCAGCCCTCTGATCATCTTCATGACCCTCCTCTGGACCCGCTCCAACATTTCCATGTCCTTCCTGTGCTGAGGGTTCCAGAACTGCAAATTGAATGTTTGAACTTAGTTGTTGATATTGGTTTGGTTTTGGATTCTATTAAGAATCTAATTTTAAAGGACAGTGTACATAATATATTGAGATTTTTTTGGGTTTTTTTTCCAATTTTTTTCTTAAAAAAAAAAAAGCATAATGTGCTTTTCTGTTCTTAGACAATTATAAAATGCTTTTTCATTTAAAGAATAGATTCTGGTTTGTGTTATTGAGAGACTGAACTAATTCTGAATTACAAAAGATAAAAACAAGATTTCTCTGCAGAGACAAATTGATTGCTGGAATGAAGTACACTACTTATAATGAATTTGTTTTTAAAAGGAAAATGGTAAATAGAGCCAAATAAATTTACAGACTAATAACTAATGTTAATTATGAATACACTGTTGAAACTGATGTGAGTATTGCACATGCAGAAAAGACAAAAGAGTATTTTACTGGATCTTGATCCATTATGAAATCTATTTTCATATCTTAAATCTCTTGCAATACCATTTTATTTTTAAATGAATTTTCTTTTGTCTGATTCATAGAGTTTTGAAGACTGTGTTTATTTTACAACAACCTGGAAATAGCCCAACGATATTGATATTTCCAATATAAATTCATGGAACTTGTATCTCAGAAACATTATTAATTGCTACAAAAATATTTTAAACATTCATTGTTTAAATCTGTACAATATGATGATTTTTTTTTTAATTTGATATATTGACAATAATCTTAAAAAAATTAATACTGACCATTTTTGCTATGTCATCGGTCTTTTAAAGAATCATAGAATGGTAAGGTTGGAAGGGATCTCAAGGATCATCTAGTTCCAAACCCCTACCATAGGCAGGGACACCTCCCACTAGTACAGCTCACTCAAGGCCTTGTCCAACCTGGCCTTGAACACCTCCAGGGAGAGAGCAGCCACAACCTCCCTGGGCAACCTGTGCCAGTGTCTCACCACCCTCACTGCAATGAACTTTCTCCTAACATCCAGTCTAAACTGAAAATGCTGTAGGCTGTAAGAAAAAAAATTTATAAGCATTCTGCGATCTCAGTTTTCTCTAACTCTTTAATGAATATTTATTAATAAATAGTTTATTTGTTTGTTTAAACTCACATAATTTTCTGGAATTTAACACACAACCTTTTATTCCATTTGCAATATTGAATTGTATATTCTATAAAAAAATCCTGTGACTTTTTAAAGTTATGATTAATGTAGAAGACTAAGAGCAAAAAACCTGATGAGTTCAGTGATTATATCTTGTCCTGACACAACTATAGCACCACTAACTGTAACTTTTACCCACAAAACCATATAAAAACAGGTCAGCATATAGAGATATATTCCTTGTGCAATCTCTCAGTTTTCATCAACCTGTTTTTTGAGATGAAAAGAAATGAAATATGAAAATGTTTTAGTTTATGCTGTAAATAAGAACCAACACCCCCAAACTGAAAAACTGAATTTTGGATGCTGTAGTTCCTGTTCTGGAGAACTCTACAATTTAAACATAAAATAGCTGCTTAGTTTATGTCATATTTTCCATTAAACATCCAAAATAAATGGCCACCAGTCCTGAAGACTATCAAGTTATGGCTTCTCAAAGAAATAGAAGACATTCTGTCTGCATAACTCTGCATAGTCAGGCACTACTTCCTGTGCAGGAGAAATTAGAAATCTGAAAGCACTTGTTTTGGTTTTTTGGGCTTTCTCCATTAGCCATATTGATTTTTCCCTTTGAAGAATCAATACCTTCAAGACAGAGAGCCAGACTTCAAGTGCCAGTTTCTTCAGTTGTTATGTTATGGTCTGCACCATGCATTTGCTAAATTGTTTTCAGTCTCTGCTTCTCACACCATTTTCTACCCAGCACACAGTAAACATTTCTATTGCACATATTTCAGGTATGCAGCCAGCTGAATGCCTGTCGAAGATATTAAGCAGATATCTGAGGAGAACTCCTCTGACTGCTGAACTGATAAATGTGTTAGAGGTAGGAAGTTTCAAAAAAGAATACTAAAAAAGGCAAATGGAATTGTTGCAATGCTAGTTATGTCAATAAAATGGAGCACAGTGAGCTCCATTTAACCGAAACAAGATTTCTTGTGCTCTAGTATAAAGCTGTATATTTGGTGTAGGTGTCAAAGTTTTGGCAGTAGGGGAATACAGTGGTGACCTCTTTAAGAAAAGGCCAGGGACTGCCCGATGATAGACACAACTGGTTCCTGTCAACTCCAAAGGATCCAATGAAGAACACAGATGAGCCCATAGGCAAACATGGTGGCATCCTGGGGAAAATACATTTGAGAAAAGGTAAAGCTCATTGTCTGTTAGTTGTTGTCAAGGTCTGGAGAACAGAGATTAAAAATATCTCTGTCCAGAGGAGCACGATTTGTTCTCCTAGATTTCTGTGTTGTGAAATTAAGGTGCAAACGAGACCATACATCACCACTAAACTCTTTATTACAGGATAAAGTTGAATGAAACAGATGGAGAGAGGGAAGAGGGGAGAGAGGGAACAATGAAGAAAGAGAGAAGTGCAGGGAAGGAAAAGAGGAGGGATTATATTTCCATCAGGCAAAGATGGGAGGAGAGAGAGAGAGACACGTGTGCCTGGCCCAGGGATGTTCTTCTGTGGCATTGTTCTGCAGTTGTTCTGGTCTTCTGGTAGAGGTACCCCGGTGGTGGTGTTCTGGTGGAGGTGCTCATGTGGAGGTGCTCCGGTGGTGGTGTTCATCATTGCAGGCATTGCTCATGTCTTTTTATATTTTTTAGACCATTGCCCAGGTGCAGTTCCCCAGGAAATCTTCCTGTGTATTCTCAGGCATTTGCAGGGATCTGGCAGTGGCACCGGGGAGGGCTTCTACCCCCTCCCTATGCTGCTTACCTGTCCATACCCCAAGTACACATAAGCCTTTTCTCTTCAGGGTAGTTGGTGTAAGGTGTCCACATCCTGGCAATTCAAGCCCTGCTGAAGTCCAGAAAGTCAGCAAAGGTGCTGTATCTCTTGATTTGCATCCTTGATCCAGGAACCTGAGCTGAGTCCGGGAAGGTAACAAAGGCAATCTTTATCTTTGTTGATTTGAACTCTCAGAGAAAAGCAAGAAAAAAGCAAGATAGAAAACTCTGTGAATACCGAGGTTAGTGAAGAAGAATGACTGGGAGGACCTCCAGGTGCCAGAGCAGAAATTCTCCTGTATCTCATGCTGAAGACCATACTGAAGCAGCGCTCTTTCAGCCAATGGAATATCATGGTGAGGCAGATGCTCACACTGCAGCCCATGGGGGACCCCATGCCAAAGCAGGTGGGTGTGTCCTGAAGGGAGCTACAGCACATGGAGAGCCCACAATGGAGCAGGTGTTCTGTTGGGACCTGTGTCTGTTGGGAACCCGTTCTGTAACAATGTATTCCTCCTGGGCTATATCATGTGAAAAGGACCTATGCTGGAGCAGATCTTGAAGGAGCTCACAGTCTATGGGAAGGATCTCATGCTGGAGCAGAGAAAGGTGTCAGGAGAAGGGAGCACCAGAGAGGAAATATTACAAACTGCTTGCATCTGCTGTTCCTCAGTCTCCTGTACCACTCAGTAGGATGAGGCAGTAGAGAGTTAGGAATGAAAAAATGAGGTTGAGTGAAGGGCAGAAGGGGTTGTAAGTTTTAGCTTTGTTTCTTATCACTCTACTTCATTTTTAATTGACAATACATTGAATTAATTTTACCCAAGTCAAGTCTGTTTTGCTTGTGATGTTTAACTGGTAAGCAAACATCCTTTCTTGACATAGGAGCATTTCCATCATATTTTCTCCCTCTTTTCTTTTGAGGGGGAGGAGCCTCAGAGACCAATGGGGTGGGGCTTTGGCAACCAGTCAAGTGCAACCTACCACAACCTGAAATATAGAATCATAGAATGATAAGCTTGGAAGGGACCTCAAAGATCATCTAGTTCCAACCCCCTGACATAGACAGGGACACCTCTCACTAGGATAGGTCACTCAAGGCCTCATCCAGCCTGGCCTTGAACACCTCCAGGGAGGAGCAGCTACAACCTCCCTGGGCAACCTGTGCCAGTGCCTCACCACCTTCACTGGAAAGAACTTTCTCCTAACATCCAGTCTCAATCTCCCCTCTGCCAGTTTAAACCCATTGCCCCTTGTCCTGTCATTGCAACACCTTGTAAATAATCCCTCCCCAGCCTTCTTGTAAGCCCCCTTCAGATATTGGAAGGCTACTTTAAGGGCTCCTTGAATTACTTCAGTTCACTTCAAATCCAACAAATCCAGAGATATTCAGCCAAATAACCCTGAACACACGAGGCAAAAGCAAGCCTTGAACCATCTGGAATGGAAGACTCTCCGTAGTTTCATAGCATCTTAGAATTGTCTGGGCTGGAAGGGACCTTAAATATCATCTTGTTCCAACCTCCCTGCCATGGGCAGAGACACCTCATACTAGATCGGGCTGTCTAGAGCCTCATCCAGCCTGATTTTAAACACCTTCAAGGATGGGGCTTTCACCACTTCCCTGGGCGACCTGTTCCCGTGTCTCACCACCCTCGTGGTGAAGAACTTCTTCCTAACATCCAATTTGAATCTATCCATTTCTAGGTTTGCTCCTTTTCCCCTAGTCCTATCACTACTTGATACCCTAAATAATCCCAACTTTCCTGGCCCCCTCCAGATACTGGAGAGCCACAACAAGGTCTCCTTTGAGCCTCCTCTTCTCCAGACTGAACAACCCTACCTCTCTCAGTCTGTCTTCATAGGAGAGGTGCTCCAGCCCTCTGATCATCCTTGTGGCATTCATCTGGACATGTTCCAGCATGTCTAGATCTTTCTTGTAATAGGGGCTCCAGAACCGGATGCAGTATTCCAGGTAAGGTCTCACCAGAGTGGAGTAGAGGGGGAGAATTGCCTTCCTCGACCTTATGACCAAACTTCTTTTGATGAAGCCAGGATCTGGTTGGCTTTCTGGGATTCAAGTGCACACTGGTGTCTGATGTTGAGCTTCTCATCCACCAGCACAACCAAGTCCCTCTCTCCAGGGCTGCTCTCAAACCATTCACTGCCCAGCCTATATTGGTGCTTGGGATTGCCCTGACCTAGGTTCAGGATCTTTCACTTGGTCTTGCTGAGCTTCATGAGGTTGGCTTGGACCCACCTCTCCAGCCTGTTCAGGTCCCTCTGGATAGTACGTATTCCCTCCAGTGTGCTGTGGTCCCTCAGCTGTAGCACACAGCTTGGTATCATTCAGCAAACTTGCTGAAGGTGTACTCAATGCCACTATCCACATCACCGACAGAGATATTGAATAAGTCTGGTCCCAGTACTGATCCTTGAGGGACTCCACTTGTCACTGGCCTCCACTTGGACATGGACTCATTGACAGCCACTCTTTGTGTGCAGCCATCAAGCCAGTTTTTAATCCGTGGAATTGTCCATTTGTCAAACCCATGTTTTACCAGTTTGTAGACCAGAATGTCATGCAGGACAGTGTCAAAGGCTTGCTCAGGTCCAAGTAGATGATGTCAGTTGCTCATCACTCATCTATTAATACTGTGACCTTTTCATAGCAGGCTACCAGGTTTGTCAGGCATGATTTGCCCTTGGTGTACCAAATCACCTCTTCACTATTATTCTGCTTCAGCACTGCTTCCAGGAGGATCTGCTTCATGATCTTACCAGGTACAGAGGCGAGACTGACTGGCCTATAGTTTCCTGCATCATCTTTCTTTCCCTTTTTGAAAATGAGGCTTATGTTTCCCCGTTTCCAGACAGTGGGGACTTCACCAGACTTTTGGAATAGAATAGTGGTTTAGCAAGCTCATCTGCCAGTTCCCTCAGTACCTGTGGGTGTATCCTTCTGGGTCCCATGGACCTGAACACCTTCAGCTTCATCATACAGTCACAGACCTGATCTTCACTCACAATGGGCAGTTCTTTCTTCCAGTCCCTTACATTACCCTCTGTGACTCTGGGAGTATGGCTGGAGCCCTTTCCAGTGAAGACTGAGGTAAAGAAGTCATTGAGAACCTCAGCCTTTTCCATGTCACTTGTCACCTGTTTGCCTGCTTCTTTCCTAAGGGGGCCCACACCTTCCCTAGTCTTCTTTCTACCATTAATGTACCTATAGAAAGTTTTACTATTCCACTTGATCTTCCTGACTAGATTTAATTCTAACTGAACTTAAGTGTTTCTAACCAGATTTCTTGCTGCTTGGGCCACTTCCTTGTGTAGATCCCATTCAAGCTGTCCTTTCTTCCAGTCCTCATAGACTTCATTTTTGTGTGCCAGTATGTCTGGGTGCTCCTTATTCATCCAGGAAGGTCTGCTAGCATTCTTTCCTGCCTTCCTCTTTGTCAGTATACTTTGCTCCTGGACAGTGACCAGCTGTCCTGGGCCACTTTACTCCCTAGGGCTTTGTCCCATGGTACTTTGCCATCAGATCCCTGAAGTGATCAAAGTCTGCATGCCTAAAGTCTGTGGTTTTAAGCTTGGAATAAATCCTCCTAGTTGCCCCGAGGACCTTAAATTCTATCAGTTCATGGTTGCTGCAGCCAAAGTTATCTCTGAGTCTCACATTGGTCACCAGCCCTTCCCTGTTGCTGAGAACAAGGTCCAGCATTGCACCTTTACTTGTTGGTTCCTCTACCATTTGGAGAAGGAAGTTGTCATCTATGCACTCCACAAACATTCTGAATTGTTGGTGCCTTGCTGTGTTGTCCCTCCAGCAGATGTCAGGGTGGTTGAAATCCCCCATGAGGACCAGGGCTTGTGACCATGAAGGTGCTTCTATTTCCTTGTGGAAGGCCTCATCTGCTTGGTACTGCTGGTCAGGTAGCCTATAGCAGACACCTACTGTAACATCACCTTCCTCTGTCTTTCCATTAATCTTAACCCACATGCTCTCAATTCATCATTCTTCCCCAGGTGGAGATCCACCGATTCCAGCTGGTCACTGATGTAGAGGGCAACACTTGCTCCCCTCCTACACTTCCTGTCCTTCCTAAAGAGCTTGTACCCTTCTACCCCTACACTCCAGTCATAGGAAAAATCCCACCAAGTTTCAGTAATACTCACTATGTCACGGTAGCACAGTGGCCCTTCATTCATCCTTATTGCCCAAACTGCATACATTCTCATAGAGGCACTTCAGCTGGGCTAACCTGTCATCATCCTGTGCCAATCCCCCTTGATTCCCTTGGGATGTCCTGGTGCATCATCACTGACTTGCCTCAGGGCAAAAAGTTGAGAGCCCTTACATTCCATCCTTCTGCCTCTGGTGAGCTGTCCCACTGTTCGTTATAGGCCAGCATAAGAATATTAACCACTTCCCCCTTCAAATCTAGTTTAAAGCCCTATCAAAGAGCCCTGCCAACTCCTGCCACAGAATCCTTTTCCACCTCTGGGATAAGTGCATCCCATTAGTTGTTCACAGATCTGGTGCCTTGTAAACAGAGCCAAATCCAAACCCATATCGATGACAACAGTCTTGGAGCCATGAATTGACCTGTTGGCTCCTCCTGTATATTCCCTTGTCCATTGCTGACATCAGAGGGATGCAGAAGAACAAAACTTGGGCTCCTTATCCCTTTACCAGTTGCCCAAAGGTCGTGAAGGCTCTTTTAAATAATTGTGAGCCTTTCGTTGGTGCATCATCACTGCCCACCTGAAAGACCAGAAGTGGGTAAGTGGTGGTTTTGCCCTGGCTGGGGGCCAAATACCCACCAAAACCATTCTATCATTCCCCTTCTTAAATGGACAGGTGAGAGGGGAAAATATAACAAAAACCAGTATAAGATAGAAGCAATTTAATAATAACAGTAAGCAGAGCAATGGACTGTGCAGAAAGCAAAAAAAGAGAAAGAATTGTCCTTACACTTAACAGAAGTTTTCTCCAAAGACTGTATACACTTGTTTCTTTTCCAATTATTTTCTCCATCTCCCTGTTTCCAGCAATAGGTCCCAGTCATTGGGCCTCTTTCCCTTTTAGCAGCTGGCTATCAGTCCCATTATTCCAACACTGGAGCAGCCAAGCAGCAATCTGCTCTCCTGTCTGGGAGTTGTGACCTTTAAGAATATCCCTTAGATCTGCTGAGGTTAAGGACCTTGCTTCTTGCCTGATCTCACTCTCTCCCTCTGATTACCCAGTTGATGGACCAGCCCCTTGATCAGAGTCTTCTTTCTCCCTTACTAATTGCTGAGGACCTATTGACTTTCTTGTCTACTGCTTGCATTTAACTACTGGAGCAATCACTCTGGTTGCTGTTTAGGTCTCCATCTCAATCATGGTATCCTCAGGTGATATTTGGGTGCCTGCCTCAACCACAGTCCTCCTAGAGTACTAAACTGTGGCTCGGTAAACACAGGCCAGGTCCCAACAGAGTGCAAGAAGCTGATGGTTTTCATCAGGATAGGTGAGGTACCCTTTCATCAGATGGTAAGTCAGTCTAGCAGGATTGCTTGCCTCTACTGGGGTAAAGTCCGGGGCCACGGGAAGTGATAATTGGCCTAGGAATCTGCCCAAGTCCTTCCACACCCCATGCCACCCAGAGACCAGCTTCCTCAGGGAACATTTCAGTATGTCCTCACCCAAGAGTCGTCTCTTTTCATGTGATGATAGTACCAGACTTCAAAAAGCCCATAACATGCCAGTGATATTAATTAGCAGCATTAAATAGCTCACTTAAGGATGAATCAAAACCTTGCGGGCTTGCATAATAAGATTCTCTATATTCATTTCAGGCACAAGTTCCACAGAATAACAAGCCTATAAGGATGAGAAATAAACACACTTCCATTATCTGTCTTGGCACGTTCCCAAACAAATGAAATATTTCCAAACCAAAGCAAATATTAGCAAAAAGCCATGTGACCAAAAAATAAACTTGTATTTTAAGCAGACCGACAGCAAAACTGCAGCTATGTTATAGTTTCCTGGGTTTTGTCACCAAAAATGACTGTGGTGGTTTAGCCCTGACTGGAGGCCAAATGCTCACCACGTTATTACTCTCCTTCTTAAAGGGGAGAGGGAAAAATATAACAAAAGCCAGTGACAAGATAGAAACAATTTAATAATGACAATAAGCAGAGCAATAGGCTGCCCAGAAAGCAAAAACAGAGAGAGACTAACATCTGTTAGTCTCTACTTCCCATCAGCAGACAATGTTTGATCATAGGGAAGCAGGGCTCTCTATGTTTGGTGGTTACTTTTGGAGGACAAATGCCATGGATGAATCTCCCCAGACTTCCTTCTTTCATTTCATTCTTATATCTGAGCTGATGTCATATGGAATGGGATATCCCTTTGGCCAGTCTGAGTCAGCTGACTTGGCTGTGTCCTCTCAGCATCCTCTCAGGATGGGGAGGTGTTGGGAAAGCCCAGCCTGGGTGCTCAGCTCAGCAGTAGCGAAAACACTTCTGTGTTATCAATACTCAGCTGCAGCATCGCAAGGCACAGCATGAAAAATACATTGAGAAGAATTAACCACAGCTCAGCCCTCCTGTCCTGGCAGTTTCCATGGCAACATGTATCACAGTATCACCAAGGTTGGAAGAGACCTCAAAGATCATCAAGTCCAACCCATTACCATAGACCTTAAAACTAGACCATGGCACCAAGTGCCATGTCCAAACCCACCCTGAACACCTCCAGGGATGGTGAAACTATTATTTCAACCTGTCCACAATGTAGGGTTTGGCTGAAGGCAAATCACCCAAACCTAGCACCAACCCAACACATACCACAGTATAAACTCTGTGCCTGGCAGGTTGATTATGTTGGTCCCCTCACATGGAAAGATATATATATATACAGGTTGGAGAAGAAGTGGTCTCAGGCTTAACCATGACCACAACCACCAGCACTGTCACTGGAACTCAAACTGTTTAGGCTCTAAAACACTGGTTTAGCATTTTGCCGATGCCTGAGCACATTCAAAGGGACAATGGGTCACATTTCAGCACAGCCTTAGTGCAAGACTGGGCCAAGGGTGAAGGGGTCAACTGATGTTCCATACCCCATATTATCCTCAGGCAAATGGCACAGAACAAAGGAAGAATGGCCTTATTAAGAGACATACCAATGTCTCTAAAGGTAATTGGGACAATGTTTAGCCCATGTGGTTTTCATCGTGATCAGCTGATGGGGAAATTATGGTAGTCCCAAAATCATAGCATTCTGTCCAGCTGAAACAATGGTGGATGCAAACCACATGCAGGGCAGGCCAGAGAGCAAATTACTGCACCCTCTGCCACAAATGCAGGTGGGCCAACATGCATTAGTAAAGTTTCCATCAACTGGGATAGTCCCAATGACACTGACCAAACCAGAGAGTTATATGAATGGGAAGCCCTAGATGCCCATGGAAAGACTCACTGCATCAGTGTGCAGTGCATTGTTCCTGATCTTTAATTAATCTGCCTGATCACTATACATGAAGACCAGTTTTACCTTCCTATAGTTGAAGCCCAGATTGAGAGCTTGGTTTTGATCAGCACCAGGAACCAGGAGGCCAGCATCGGGAACAGACAGGACCAGTCACCCAGAGAGACACTCGGCCATTATTGCGGTGGACACCCAAAAAAACCTTCAGAGACCCAGAGCCAATGGACAGCCAGAGAAGACAACTACCTTCAGAGACCTACCAGCATGGGGCAAAACTGATTTGACTCAGAGCAATTTTGTTCAATCAGACCCTGCTATAGGTTATCATAGTTCTGTAACAAGGCCCTATAACTATGTAAGTTACCATGTAGTACAGGAAAGTTAAAGCCCACACATAGCATACTAATGCACAAATCATCTCAGCTTTAATTCATAAAGCTACCCAACAGGCAATAGGGTGGACTGTGCTGGTAGGGCTTGAATCCTGCTAGACTAGTTCGTTCACTGCCTCTCCTCCTATTGTAGGGTCCAGGAGCTGAATTGAGCAGACAAAACAAATGAGAGGGGTTTAGCACCAGTAAAGCCTTCCATAAGCACATGTGGGGCTGCACAACACACCTGACACCATTGTCCTCCTGATTCCTGGTGCTGATCAGAACCAAGCAACCACAACAACATAGTTGTTGCAGTGTGCGCATGCAGCCCAGACAGCTAACTGAGTGCTGGGATGCATCAAGAGAAGTGTGGCCAGCAGGGTAAGGGAGGGGATTCTGCCACTTTACTCTGCTCTTTTCAGACCCCACCTGGAGTACTGTGTGCAGTTCTGGAGCCCCCAGCACAGGAAGGACATGGAAGTGTTGGAGTGGGTCCAGAGGAGGGCCAAGAGGATGATCAGAGGGTTGGAGCAGCTCTATGAGGACAGACTGAGAGAGTTGGGGCTCTTCAGCCTGGACAAGAGAAGGCTTCGAGGGGACCTTCTAGTAGCCTTCCAGTATCTGAAAGGGGCCTACAGGAAGGCTGTGGAGGGACTATTGACAAGGTCTTGCAATGACAGTACAAGGGGCAATGGGCTTAAACTGGCAGAGGAGAGATTTAGACTAGATGTCAAGAGGGAGTTCTTTGCAGTGAGGGTGGTGAGACACTGGCACAGGTTGCCCAGGGAGGTTGTGGCTGCTCCCTTCCTGGAGGTGTTCAAGGCCAGGTTGGATGAGGCCTTGAGTGAGCTGTACAAGTGGGAGGTGTCCTTGCCTATGGCAGGGAGTTGGAACTAGATGATCCTTGAGGTGCCTTCCAGTCTTACCATAGAATCATAGAATCATAGAATCATAGAATCATAGAATGGTAAGGTTGGAAGGGACCTCAAGGATCATTCTATGATTCTATGATTCTATAGTAGATTCCTTAATGTAAGGGACAGATTATGATTGCAGTTCGATGTTGATTCAGAATGCAGAGCAAAGATCCAAATAGCTAGTGGAGATTTAACTGTTCATAAATCCTGCAGGGATGTATATATTCACTGAAAGGAAGACCTTGAGAGAAAGACTAAATAGGAAATAGGAGCTTGAAGAACTGGATTATCCAGAACACATTCTAATTGTAGGCACATCTGTTGTAAGCAGTTAATATGTTATGATAATTTATGCCCTTGATCTTTTTGTAAATATGCCTAGGAGCAATGCAATGGATACGTAGTGGCATTCTTCAAAACAAATAAATTCAATTGTGTAGGTGTGAAAGCAGGAAATAGGTCTCTTTTCAATTCTTTGGGCATCCAGACATCACTATTTTCAGTAGAACTTCTGCATATTGGGATTTTTGGATGTACACAAATGACAAGCACTAAGTCTGCAATGTATAAATTATCATTTTGAGACAAGACCATATCAGTTCATCCACTTATTTTTTTTTGTTTCCAGCATCTGTCTATAAAAATATATATGTGTGTGCATTTATTTATGAGTATGTCCCTTCTCTTCCAAAATAAATGAAGACATAGCTGATGATGCAACAGAAAATTTTCAAATGTCAATTCATTATTATTCTGTAATGGAAGAAGTGCTTACCAATGTATATTTTATGATCCTGCACATTAATTCCATTATTAAAAAATGCTGAGGTTATATACAAGATAAAATATAGCTCTTCTTATTTCACACTCTAATTAAGGGGAGATTTGAATTCACCTTGCAAAATGCATTAACATTCTGACTTGGATGTACAGGTCAAATGTAAATTACCTGGCAATTATGAGTGCAAGTCCAGAAAGCACCAGCTTAAAGTGCTTGGAGACTATTTTTTGTTGACCTCATTAGGAATACTTTGAATGAATGCATAAACATGAAGGAAAAAAAAATGGAAAAGCTTTTTATTTTAGTTTTTCAATTAATAAATAATGTTGATAATGGCATGGTCAGAAATATGGAGCAAAAAGAATTTTTTTTTAAAATAGGTTAATCGATAATATGAGAAACTAATTTTTAAAAAGTACTAAATATATTATGTATAATTTTCAGTGATGAAACAAACCAATTTCTTACAGTGGTTGTAAGCAGGACCATAAAAGCATGTCTTTTCCCAAAACTAACAAGAGGAGAGTTATACAGAAACAGGATAATCTTACAGAGCTATGGCATTTTAATTTTCTATCTCTCTATCTATACACGCTGCTTTTAATTTTCACATTGTTACCAGGTATTTCGAGCAGAAGATTTCCTTCCCCTGCCTTGCTTTGCCTTTGCTGTGCCTCTTGCTGTGCTTTTTGCCTCACCTTTTGCCTTTTCCCCCTGAAGTCCTGTTAATTATTTTGTATTTTTCTGGTAAGAAATTTTCAAATTCATGGAAGTTACTAAACCAATTATGACCTATTTTCTCAAATAATTAATAGGAAAATTTTGGCTACTTTGAGACAAAATAGGTCTGGGGAAGAAAGCTTTTCATAAAAATTGACAAATTGAACCCTGTTGAGTTTCTGAACTCAAATAAATGAACATTTCTTAGCTTTACAGTCATAGAAACTAATTTAAAATAATATGAAGACAACTACCATTATTATTGTTAGTTCGTAGAATCATAGAATGGTAAGGTTGGAAGGGATCTCAAGGATCACCTGGAGTACTGTGTGCAGTTCTGGAACCCTCAGCACAGGAAGGACATGGAAGTGTTGGAGCGGGTCCAGAGGAGGGCCACAAAGATGATCAGAGGGCTGGAGCAGCTCTCCTATGAGGACAGGCTGAGAGAGTTGGGGCTCTTCAGCCTGGACAAGAGAAGACTTCGAGGGGACCTTCTAGTAGCCTTCCAGTATCTGAAGGGGGCCTACAGGAAGGCTGGGGAAGGATTATTTACAAGGTCCTGCAATGACAGGACAAGGGGCAATGGGTTTAAACTGGTAGAGGGGAGATTTAGACTGGATGTTAGGAGGAAGTTCTTTACAGTGAGGGTGGTGAGGCACTGGAACAGGTTGCCCAGGGAGGTTGTGG